>JAINUG010000050.1:1065000-1487500 GCA_029706075.1 Aldrovandia affinis | reverse complement strand
AACAGCTTCCCAATGTCTCCTGTACCCCAAAACATACCCATCTGTGATGGAAAAAGTAAGTAATCCAAAAGTATTCTAAAAGTAATCTGATTACGTTACTTTTTTGAGACATGTAACTGTATTCGTATCGGATTACTTTCAGAGCCGTGTAATCAGTAATCAGGCACTAATTACATTTACAAAGTAACCCTCCCAACCCTGTATATATATATATAATTATTATTATATATATTTTTCTATTGATTTATTCTTTATCTAATTATTTTGATTTAGACAATGTGTTAGGGGGGCACTGACACTTAAAGTTAATAACAAGAAGCTCAAATACTGTAATATAGTGTTTAGGAAGGGGGGTGTAAGGCTAGTTCAATGTCAGACATTGCCTTGTGTTCGTCACGGATGTTAACTAAAGAGGGGTTTGGGAATGGGGAGGGGGCGCCAGAGGGCGCATTGCAACACACAAGATACCTGTTTAAGATATTTGCTCACTCTATAGATTTTGTTTTTTACACACTGCTGCACCTTTGCTCTTGCAATTTATATCTGTAGTACTTTGAGTTCCTACTGATCTACATATGCCCACTTCTTTGTCCAGATAAACCCAGCACTATGCATATGTGGAACACTGGAATTAAAAAGGTGAAAAATGTACTGCTAGCCAATCACTGATAGTCTATAATGGGCGGCTGTGATGATGTGACTGTGGAGTTTCTCTACTGTATTTTATTTGGATTTTATTCTGATTCTTCTCATATATCCTGTGTGTGGAAGGAGGGGGGAGGTATCTAAAAATCACAATTACAATGGTTGTACTGTACTACTTATTTGAAATATAAACATTTAATTACAAAATGAAAATTACAACGTTAATAGTCAATTCATCTTAATCAAATCACAACATCATACATTTAGTTAATACCACATTTATAATATTGATGACCTATCCAAGGGGTTGAAGGCATTAAGGAGCTCTAATTAGAAGAAGTTGGCTCAATTCAATACAAGTGCAACATTAAGACACACAACCTTGTAGAAAAATAATATGGCATTTATTGAACATAACATATTAAAATAGCAAAGCACAATTCAATACATTAATGAACAACAACTGTATGTGTGAATGCGTGTATGTATCTGTAGGTGTGTGTGCGTGTGCGTGTTTGTGTGTGTCTGTGTTTGGCATGTTTGTGCGCAAGCTTGATGAGGCACGTGGCCATGCATACATATGTGCTCTCGAACTTGTGCGTGGATTGCGTGCATGTGCGTGCACACATTAAGCATGTGGGAATCAAGACAAAGAGACAAGATGGAGGGAATTTTAAACCTAGGTTGTGACCAAGGTAAAATAAAAGACGGCGCTTACTGTGCACACCAGAATAACTGTGGAGTTATTGCATGTGTTGGGATCAGAATGTCAGGTTAGTAGATAAGATTACATGCAAGACCTGGGTCTAGGTATGGTGTATTCTACTACTAACGCAGGCAGTGAATGAGCAGCTATGATAGCTACAAAAACAATGGTAAAATGTATGGTACACAGTCGTGAATTATGATACATTTTATAGCAATATAGTACCAACAGTTTTACTAACTGTATAGTAGGGGAGAGCGGGGCATGTTGTCACACTTTTCACTCTGTCTTACCTGTACTGGGCGCAATACATCGCAATAGTATAAATGTCATACCAAATGAAAGGTGGAAGTCTTGGGCACATATTTTGTATTCATTACATATTCATACCTTATTTCAGTATGGAGTTGTAGACAGTTAAATAGAGGTTGTGCATCAGCGGGTAAGTTGTCACACTATGTCATAGTATGTGGGGTAAGTTGTCACATTGTATTATCAACAAATAACAATACAACTAAATAATTGAGAATATAATTTTTTTAATTTCAAATTCAAAACCAAATAAATTTCATTAAAGAACTAATTCATTAAAGAACAAATGAAAACAATCATGCTTAGTCTTAACAAAACAGATGTGGTGTAATGCACAATGAAACTCTTCTAATCAGACTCATCTTGCACAGTTCTTGCACAAATAAATCGCCTGGCCTGGGGTTCAAGCATCATGGGCCCACTTCTTGCATCTCACACACTGCACCCAAGTCTCTTTTGGGCAGCTGTTAGAAAATGGCTCCATGCAGACTAGGCAGAAGCACTCCTCTTCATCTGATGATGACTCGTCTATTTCTCTTTTTTTATTGCCTTTTTGTTCTCGGCGGATCCAGATTTTGCACTTTGCTTCTCTTCTTCCAGAAACAGCCTGTTTTGAGATTATGATTTTTCCATTTGTAGTGCTTGCCTCACTGGTGTGTCTGTTAGAATTGTGGTTTTGCACCGCTTTCTTCCATTATTAGTTTGTTTTCGGGGACCAGCTTTTGGAAATGGCCAGAAGTCCTCTGGAGTTGGTAGTCTGCTGCCAGCACTGGCATTGCTGGGTAAGGGTGAGCTGGCATGGGAACTGAACAGGTCTGCGTCTGTGCTTGTGCCTGGCAGGGCAGGGTTGGTACTGGGGCCTGTCGGGGCAGGGCGATCCGTAACATAGGATAGCGCAAACTCAGTTTCCAAAAATACATCCGTGTTGTAAGGCTGTACCCCAGCTACCCTAAAGCCAGCCTGAATGTTCAAGGGGGTTGCAGCCACAGGATAAGCGATTTCCACAATCCCAGGAATGTCATAAATTGACATTGTTTTCCCAGGATTGTTCCTCATCCAGGCATCACATGCTGTGTTGATGTGCCTCTTTAGCGGCCCGTAGACAGACCTGTCTAAGGGTTGAAGCTGATGAGAGCAATGGGGTGGGAATGAAACCATAATTATGCGGTTTTCTTTGGCATAATTGAGTCCATCAATGGACATATGAGATTCGTGGTTGTCCAAAAGGAGTAAACATGGTTTCTCCTTTGAGCATTCTGTATGCTCAATGAAATGTTTCAGGAGGTCAAGAAAGTGCACATCCTTCATCCACCCCGAGGGATTTGCCCCTCCTTTGCTGCCAGGTGGTCCGTTGATTAAAAAATGGTCGCGGAAGTTGACACGGGGAAATATGAAATATGGAGGTATACTATTTCCTGTGGCTGAGACAGCACAGGCCAGTGTGACAAGTGTTCCACTTGTTTGAATCCGCGTCTGGCCACTACTTTGTCAGGTTTATGGACCGTGGTCACCCCAGTTTCGTTGACATTCCACATGTCCCCTGGTCCAAATTGATGTCTGTCTAGCACATTTGCTAAATTGTCGAAGAAGGCATTAACATTTTCTCAGTTGAAGCTACTAGCTCTGGCAAGGCTAGTTGCCTCAGGCTTTCTTAGCGACAGCATTGGGTGCCGTTTTTAAGAAGGCTGTAAACCACTCCGAGCTGGCGTTTTCTTTTCTGCCCACATTGGTGTGAACTTCAGCTTGTGTGCCACAGCAAACTGGTAGGCAAGTCTTTTGATCTCACTTGGCGACAGACCAAAATAAATGTCAGCTGACCTAGCGATATAATGAACAAGCTGCATCTCCAAATCAGGTGGAAATACCTGCCGTGGCTTTCCATAGCCAACCACTGTTGTTGGCACGACTACCTGACTGACAATTTATTCGCTGGTAACCTTTTCACAATACCAGAGTACGAGTCAGTCAGAGTACGGTAATTTATATAGGAATCCTTCACTGTGCTTTTGATTTATTTTTTCTCTATCTTCACCTGCCTCACTGCCTTCAACATTATGTCAGGAGGTATGCTGCCTTCTCTGTCTTTCTTTTATAATTTCTCACCATCTTTCTTTCTTTCCTTCCTTCCTTCCTTCAATCCTTCTTTCCTTCAAAAACACATTTCAATTAACATAATATCACAAAGCTTTTTACACATATTCTATGTGTCTATTTATACTGGGGCAAGTCGTCTCATGTGACAACTTGCCTCCCTTGTTATCGTCGCTTCCCTAATTTTCTGTTTATCAGAGCTAGTGGTTAGACTGGTTCAGTTTAACTTATTGATCCCCTGGGGTTTCTGCGAGTGGCGCCTATCACCATCCACCCTCACAAAATGTCTTAAATTGTACATTCTGGAACACAATAATTTGTCATGTAAAAAAATTATATAGATATGAATTAATATGAAAGAAAATAACTAAACTTACTTCGGAGTTTCCTGGTTTTAACCTGGAAGGGGGTAAAAGAAAAAAATGAATCTTCAATACAATTTAACTACAGACAGGGCAATTAACTGCACTCAGGGCAAAGTTAATAATACATGTAATAACTGGGAAAGATAATCTGTCAGCACAGATTTAAAGCTAATAACCAGTACAGCTAATTTAACAGAATACTAAGTAAAGTTGTAGAGAGCAGGTTTGGAGCCTATATCGCTCTGGATAAGAGCGTCTGCTGAATGAATGCAATATAATATAAAAGGGCTCACCACAAGCGCAGTTACGCAGTGAATCGCGATCATCGGTGATAGTTCCGATTGCGATAAACTCGGTCTTGAGGTCCAGCGACAGGGCAAAACCAGAATATTGACGTAGGCAGTCAATGAGCTGAACAGGAAAACAACCGTGGTTAAAATTCCGGCTCTATGTGGGATTCACTGGGCCATTTCTAATTTAAAACATTTCCCCATTAAACACCACACAATCTACTGTGGAATTATGATTTTACAATGCAGCACAAGCCTAAGGGCCCTTTTGTTTAAAGGCAACACCTTATACTACGGAGGTTTCATCTTATGACTAATGATGAAATCCCCAAAACAATGCTAAAATGTTAAAACACTCAATTCTATAGGAATTTACACGATCACATGCAGTGGAAAAATGCAATTTGTAGCTACTTACAATTTCGGTATACTCTGTTAGCAGCCTTTGGATTGGAAGAAGGGTGTAGCCAATAGCGCTAGAACAGGCGTGATCCCCAGGTGGTAGGTGACATTGCCTTTGAGAGAGCAGACATTTGATGTCAGATATTAAAACAGGACAACATGCGGCCCCCAACGACCGCTGAAGAACGACAGTCTTAAAAGCAACAATGTAACGTTAAAGTAATTAGGTAGCATCAACTGCTAAACAATTAGACTATTTAAAAAATGTAGAGCTTGTCAAACACTTCATGTAGCTGTATGAAAAGCTAGACAGAACGGTGTCAAATGGCCAGTGTTGCTTGTTACAATGAACTAACTTGTTATTGCTTTGAATTAGCCTACTGAAGTTACTGCGTTGGATTTTAGGAAAATGCAAAACATCCAACTAGGCTAGTTGTAGGAAAATGCAACATCTGCCCGGAGTACTTAGCTAAGGCTCCACACAATCATCACTTGCCCTCCTCAAATCAGCTCTGATAGGAGCTAGCCAACTGAATACCATCGACGGGACTGAAGTTCGCCCATCGGGAAAAGATCACATGTTGAAGAAGTCGTACCTTTACGTTCCACGATCGAAAATGGTTTGGAGTTCAGGAAAAACTGGGGCAATAGGTAAAGGTAAATTAAGCAGAAGCAAGAAATTGACAGAAGCCAACGACAAACTCCCGCCATCTTGGACGGTAGAGTCGGTGGTAAGTCAATTATAATAACCAATTAGTTAAACGATTGTCAGTAAATCCAATGGGTTGTAAATATCAGTAATAATTCTTTGAATTAAACGCGATAAACAATACCTAGAGGACCAGTGAATATATAGAACGGCCAGGAGTCCTGGCCACTGTGACGTAATAGCATGGACGTTGCCCGTGTAGCGAAGTTCAGAGACGTGAGCTAGCACGTGAATGGCCGCCACACGTTGTGGCGTCAGAATCAACCGATTACGTTCCCTGATGGCTTTTAACTTGGTATTGTTGTGCACAGGGCGGCTGTGGTTAGAAACCGGCAGCACCTATCCTACCCACCTAATCCAACACCCCTCCCTCATGCCACAACACATCACACCTCCCTCTCCTGTCCCAACACCTGCACTATTACCTCCCTCTGTCCCTCATTGTCCCATGTTTGTTATTAATTTGAATCTTTTTAACCCATTGCCCCACAAAGTCTTTCAGGTTCAATCAAGTGTTTTTATGTGAGGTACAGTGAAGGGAAACCATTGTATTATCTAATGGGTGTAACAAAGTGGATATATGGAGCACAACTGAACACATCGATAACCTGGATGTGCTGAAACTCAAGCTGGGTGAAATCTCTTAAGTTCAGTGATGGAAACTGGAAAGTTCTCTGGAAACTCATCCGCCATGAATTAACTCACTACATTTAATTTGCATAAGGGTGCAATGCATTGCATATCAAGGTCATCCGTGTGCTATATAAGTGCTGTCCCAATTTTTTAAATCTCACAGTGTTTAAAAGGTTTAGGTTTAGCTTTAGATATTCCCTAGCAGGGGTTCTACTGCTAGGAAACAAGTGCCTCAGAGCGTCTACAGTAATGCAGTCTGCTATTTCTCAACAACAATGAACATTGTGCTACTGTATGAACAATATGGTACTGTAGATAGACAAGATATTTTGCAAGACAGATATTTAAATTGTATTAACGTATGTTACACTTGATCCAAACGTGATTGTGAAACAGGGCCAACTTTGAGAGAAGGTCAGTGTTGATGAGGTGGTAGTCGTGAGGCTTTGGTGGATATAAAAATATCTGTCCTTATCTGCGGCCTAAAATTTCAAAGCGGCAGAGCTTGGCATGTCTTCCTGGATTGACTCAACTTGTTGCTAAGCAGGAAGAATCAAGCACACTGAAGCAGACACAGGTATGTAAGGGACCTTAGGTTCTTGTTTATGTGCTCAATATGGTAAAATTGTCAATTGTAACTACTAGTAAAGCTATTTAAAGGGCCAACTTTGCATATTGTCTCAGTGGAAATTGACTGCAGAGTACACCATTCATTCCGCTGGCTTCTCCTTCGTGAACGTCATGTGAAAGATTACATTTGTTTCCACAAGAGGGCGGTGGTGCCTTGACCTTGCCTTTTAATGAAGGTAAACTTTAGCAGTTATTTTCTTTAATCACACGGAGGGCTGTGATTAACTCTGTCATATAAATATTGAAATGGATTAATATCTGTCATATATATATATATATATATATATATATATATACACTCAGTGGCCACTTTATTAGGTACACCGGTACACCTGCTCGTTGCAATGATCAATTATCTAATCAGCCAATCATCTGGCAGCAACTCAATGCATAAAAGCATGCAGACATGGTCAAAAGGTTCAGTTGTTGTTCAGACGAAAAATCTGAATGGGAAAAAATGTGATCTAAGTGACTGACCATGGAATGACTGTTGGTGCCAGACGGGGTGGTGTGAGTATCTCAGAAACTGCTGACCTCATGGGATTTTCACACACAACAGTCTCTAGAATGTACAGAGAATGGTGCGAATGGTGCGAAAAACAAAAAACATCCAGAGTGGCAGTTCTGTGGACGAAAACGCCTTGTTAATGAGAGAGGTCAGAGGAGAATGGCCAGACCGGTTGAAGCTGACAGGAAAGCAAAAGTAACTCAAATAACCATGTGTTACAACAGTGATATGCAGAAGAGCATCTCTGAACCCACAACACGTCGAACCTTGAAGTGGATGGGTTACAGCAGCAGAAGACCACACCAGGTTCTACTCCTGTCAGCTAAGAACGGGAAAGTGAGGCTACAGTGGGCACAGGCTCACCAAAACTGGACGGTTGAAGATTGGAAAAACTTGGTCTGATGAATCTCGATTTCTGCTGTGACGTGCAGATAGTAGGGTCAGAATTTGGCGTAAACAACATGAATCCATGCATCCATCCTGATTTGTGTCAGCAGTTCAGGCTGCTGGTGGTGGTGTAATGGTGTGGGGAATGTTTTCTTGGCACACATTAGGCCCCTTAATACCAATTGAGCATCATTTAAATGCCACAGCCTACCTGAGTCTTGTTGCTGACCATATGCATCCCTTTATGGCCACAGTCTACCCATCTTCTAATAGCTACTTCCAGCAAGATAATGCGCCATGTCACAAAGCACGCATCATCTCAAGCTGGTTCCACGAACATGACAATGAGTTCAGTGTTCTCCAATAGCCTCCACAGTCACCAGATCTCAGTCCAATAGAGTTCCTTTGGGAACGGTAGAACGGGAGATTCGCAGCATGAATGTGCAGCCGACAAATCTGCAGCAACTGCGTGATGCTATCATGTCAACATGAACCAGAATCTCTGAGGAATGTTTCCAGCACCTTGTTGAATCCATGCCACGAAGAATTCAGGCTGTTCTGGGGGCAACCTTTACAAAGGGCTTTACTAATTCAAGTTTATCACATGGTATGTGCTCCCTCTAGTGTTGACGTCTGTAATAGCGTTTTTAAAAAAGGCATGAGAATCAACAGGTGTAATATTGGGACGGGGATAATTCTAAATAAATAGATAAATAATAATGAAAAAATGGCGGTTTAACTACAAATCGCGGTTATAATTATAATTAACCGTTAATTATATCATTATAGTATTATTATAATATAATTAACCATCAACCAAAATGTCATGACTCGACAGCCCTACTGCTGATAAAAGTGGTGTTAGTGGGCCAGTAGAGGGCAGTCTTCCCTCTGCACCAAATAGATATCTAATGTCATAGCTCAGTAATAGGGGTACTGTGCTGTCAGCGTTCATTTTGCCACCAGTTTTTTCATTGAGTCATTTTCTTAGTCTTTTGACTCAAAAGCATTTTAGGTTTAGTCATATTTTAGTCCTGCCATCAATGACTAAAATTGTTTACATTTTAATCAACATAATGCCTAACAGCATGCCCTACCAGTTTATTTGCATCAGATCTTTATCTCAAAAGGTTTGTAATTGCGGTCACTGCCTTGTGTATTTGAACTGAGAAATGCACCTGTTTCGCTTTAAGCTGAGGTGCATGCATAGAGGTCTCTTGTTGACAATGGCCACAGTAAAACACGGGCCCTTATTTACCTCTCATTTACAGCACAGTACATTGCAGCATTACTCTGGAATTTGGGTGCAAACATTACATTTACATTTACATTACATTACATTACAGGCATTTATCAGACGCTCTTATCTAGAGCGACTTACAGTTTACATTTCTTTACAAACAATCCATTTATACAGCTGGATATTTTACTGAAGCAATTCAGGTTATGTACCTTGCTCAAGGGTACAACAGCAGTGTCCCACCTGGGAATTGAACCTGCAACCTCTGAGTTACAAGCCCAGCTCCCTAACCATTACACTACACTGTCCCTTCTTTGACATTATTTGATCCACACGGTTCATCTGCCTCGGCTGAGAATCATATAAAACGTTTTTTACAAACTTGTTGCTCACAATGCTGAATCTTGTACTGCTCAGGCTCACGCTCCTTATGTGGTGGAGGGTGCTAAAATATTTTATCACACATTCATACCCACCTACCTGCATTGGGTCAGTAATCTGAGATCTGAGACTGGAGGTGATGCACTGATCAGAGGTGTTGCTGGTGCGTCACATCATCTGACGCGGTCAGCGTCACTCCCGAAGAGCAATAACTTTAACTCAATAGCCAAGTAACCTCTGTTTCAAATGAGACATGTGCAGTTTCCTCTTAGCTTAATTTACACACATTTCATTGCTGAATTGTTTTCACAAATGAATGCATCAAACGTACATCGATATGTGTAATAACTTTAACTGTATCGAGTGCTGGCTAAAAACACACAAGTAGAACCTCTGCCCAAAGTAAAAGCACAATAGTAAGATTTGAGTGGCAGAAGGGCAGGCATGTTGACTGAGGAGATTCACAATCTGCTTGCACCTCTTGACATCACACTCAAATCTCATGCATACCTGAGGTACTTTCTAATGTAAATCCAGAGAGGTGTTTAACTGATATGGATGTCTGTTGAATGGCACTTCAAACACCCCCACCGAACAAATGCCAAGCTTGTTAAGATGTAAGACGGACGTCTGACCCACCTTGCCACATCATCACATCAGTGTTCATCACACAGTAGGAGAGAAAGCCTTCTGTGAGGTTCTGTGTGGCTCAGTTGGTAGAGCATGGCGTTGGTAACACGTGGGTTCAATTCCCACTGGGACTACATGTACTGAAAAATGTATGCTTTGGATAAAAGCGTCTGCTAAATGGCATATATATATATATACCTTATAGTTTCTCTTTCCCAATTGATTGTGGGAGACAGGACTGTTCAACACTCTTAACAGTCAAACGATGTCAGTCCAACTGCTCAGAGATGACACCTCATTGGCTGAAAGCATACAGACCGCGGTACAGCCTGTTTTCAAGTGAACTGAAATAATTTAATTTGAATTTATTGGGTCAGTACATCACATGTACACCAGCACGTTAAAACCAACAAACTACATCAGCTCGTTACATCCCCGTAAGAGAAAAGAGAACTGAGAGAGGTTCACCTGAGAATGAGATAGTCCAACTGTTGTATCAGATCCCAGGTATCATAGTTTTAGATCAACGGAGGGTTTAGCGAAGGCGGGGTTATGATGCAGAAAATGATGATGAAGGTTCACCTGTCCACAGTCAGCCGCACACACCTGGACAGGTATGAGCTCCTTATTTATTTTTTAATGAAATTCCTTTGTTGCTTTTGCTTTTCTTACTCCATTTTTAATGATGAGTTTGCACTTTGTGCCTCACCTCTTAAAGACATTAATAATGTTCGTTTTATAATGACAGGCTATATTACATTCTACATTTTGGCAAGGCGATTTGTAAGGATGCAACTAAATTGCATGTTGCTGATATGCACATTGCATCTCTCCCAACATGCATGAAAATAGTTTAAAGATGACTGTCACACGCCACGTGACAATCCCTGGACGGAAACAGATTTGGGACAGAAAGTGGATTTTGGGTCTACAGACCGGGTTTTTTCTTTTCCCAACACGGGGAAGAGAATGAGCCCGTGCGTGTAAAATAAACAATAACATTTCTTCGTCCGTCGACAATAAACTAAATTAAATGATCCTGCACTGGAACTTTTCAGTTCCCCCTTGTACTTTCACTTTTTCTTTGACTCCTCGGTCTCGGCAGCCTTCTCCTTCCTGGTTCCAGGCACCTACTGAAGAGAGCAGAGCAGTTTTAAGCACACAGGTGTAATTGTCAAACCCTGGACCGGTGTGTGCGCTGGCTGCTCTGCCAGTAGGCGTGGCCGCTAATCACCCTGATTCGCTGCCGAGACCGACGCCTTCTACAATGACCTTTAAGGGCCACTAAATACTAACCAAGCAATCGGCTCGTTTCGCATATAGAAGGTTCAGAAATTCAGGGAAAATAAATAAGGAAAGGTATTAATACTTAATGTTGTCACTGAAACCTGTGGAAGAAAAAAACACATTTTCGTCAGATTAAATATGAGTTGCAGTGTCATGTAGTGCTGAAGGACCTGGGCTTAAAGCTCAGTGGTCACGGGTTCAAATCTCATGTGGGGGGATCTGGCGGATTGCAGCATATTTTATGCTCTAACAGTGCTCTGATTGAAGGGTGTGTGTGATTGTGAAAATGGTTTTGAACAGGATCATTACTTTTGCAATGGAAGGGTATTGTAATTACTTTTAACTAACACAGTGTGAACACTTTTGCAATAGTGGGTATTACTGTGAGCAATATGCATTTCGCCAGCAGAGGGTGCACAAACAGCTGGAGCGTCATACTGTGTTTGTGTTTTTTATGAAAAAATGATATTAGTAGTGGCAAAACAGTTAAAAATGTATGGCAGTTCACGCAGTCACGCAAAAACAAAACAAATTTAATGAAAGCAGTGATACCTCCAGTGGCACCTCCAGTGGCCTCCATGTTTGGGTTTCTCTGGTAACCAGTATGTCCTGGAGAAAGGTTTCTACACTAACTACAGGGACTGGGGAGCCGCAGACAACCGGATCTGCTCTCTGCAGCTCATCTTGCCGGTGAGACGCTTCTCAGAAACACCAAACTCAGGAGAAGAACATAAAAATATTGATGGACCCAATCTGTGTCATCTACGTACTGTACTGTATGGATACCCAGAATTCTCCAGCAGGGGGAGCCACAGTCATTTACAGTAGTTGCCAACATTTCTCAGATATACCCAACAATTACTGGAGCTGCTCATTGGCACCTGTTGGAATGGAATTGCCAGTTTTGTTCCATCAGTGGCCCTTTTCACACTTCAGGTGTACTGATGTTGAGATAATATTAATGCAAATTAATTTAATGTTAAGATGTCCTTCAGAGGTCAGTGAAGTAGTACAGGGAGAATAGGGTTAGAGGCCACTGCAGCTCTCCTGGGGTCAGGGTCAGGGTTGCGGCAGAGGGGCGTGTCCTGCTCCACACTGTTCTAGTGAATGACAGCCGCTCTGCATTTTTTATGTCTTTCAGGCCCCAACTGAAACCCCCTCAGTCAGGAGTCAGGTGAGAACCAAGCTCTCCTCTGCATCACACACAAGCAAGGGATCATGGCTGACAAGCGCCTGATGCTCTTTCCCTCCCACCTTGTCTCTCCCTCACCCTCCTCCACTCTTTATCTCTGCATCCCTCCCTTTCTCTCACCTTCCTTATGTTACTCCACCTCCCTCTTCTCTCTCTCTGCCCCTCACCCCCTCTGCTGCCCTAATTCTCTCCCTCTTCATTTTGATACATGTCGCGTGCGCGCGGATGTTGAACAGAAGGAAACGTGTCTGTTCTTGCTGTCTTTCAGATCCTGCTGTTCTCTGGGCCGGACTTCCAAGGCCAGTGTAAGCAGTGCAAGGAGAACCAGGGGTCTCTCCCTGAGAAATTCCTCACCAAGGAGGCGAGGAGGAATTGAAGTCCGGTCGAGTTGTGACAGAGCAGGTGGAGGGCATGAGTGACAACTGGTTCTACCAGGATGGTCTCATTAAGAGTAAGGTACCCTCTATAACAACGCTTTCCAAACTTTCAGAGCCCAAGACCCGCTAAATGGGTGAAAACATTACTGTGACCCACTGCTCTACAACAAACCCAAACCAGGGCTTTGAGGGCTTTACCCATACTGCACCAGGGCTTTACACACACCATACCCATAATGCACCAAGGCTTTACACACACCATACCCATACTGCACCAGGGCTTTACACACACCATACCCATACTGCACCAGGGCTTTACACACACCATACCCATACTGCACCAGGGCTTTACACACACCATACCCATACTGCACCAGGGCTTTACACACACCATACCCATAATGCACCAGGGCTTTACACACACCATACCCATAATGCACCAGGGCTTTGTACACATAGGTTGCTACTATGAGGCATTATTATGTTGCTATGAAGGAACTGACCATGTAGGCCAAGGCTTATTACAGGGCTCATTACACATGTGATTACATTATTTGCATGTAATAAATAAGAAACTAAATATCACCATTGGTTGAAAAATACCAAAATGGCTGCACAGCTCATGAGGTTCAAATAACGCAGAAGCATCAGTGCAGGACGTACAGGAGTTGCATTGTTCATTATAATGTTTAGTGTTATAAATGCCTCATCTCCTCCCCCTCCCTCCTCAAATGCTCAGCTGGCCCCCAGCATGAGTCTACAGGTAATGGGCGAGGTGGAGCCAGGGTCCAAGGGTGCTGTGGGCAGAGACACGCAAACCCATCCAGACCTGGACCGCCCAATCCAGCAGATCCATCATCAGCCTGACCTTCCAGGGCATGGTGCTGGATATCAAAGGCGAGAGTCCACACAAACCCCATCCCTCTGCCCTTTGAGTGTTTACATGTGCATGCATGTGTCAGTGTGCGTTCTTAATGTGTGTATAAGCAAATTGAATTTAATTGTATTTAATTTCAATAACACTGTTTCTGTCCTTTTCAACGTACTTTGATGCGGTGGGGAAACCTGCCTCGACCATCATTTTTGACTAGGTTTGACTCATAGATCATTTTGTTTGACTTTTGCAGTATATACAGCTAATAGACAAACCACCAATTTATATCACACACACCACAGAAATGTATTTTTCGTATTCTTGTATTGACATGCCCCCTTTCCCGTACCCCACCCCCAACCCATTTCCTCCCTCTGCTTCCAGGAGGGAAGACCTACGACCGGAACCATGTGATGATTTGGGGGGAGAGTGAGGAGAAACCCAGCCAACAGTGGGAAATCGAGCTGCTGCAGCCCCACCTCCTACACTGGCCCCTCCTCCTCTCCTCTCCCGCCCTCGGCCTCTCCCCTGGAACTTGGACACGTATCGATCCCTTAAGGGCTGCGTACCACACCACGGCGTGTGCTGATTTTGAGTCACCGCAGACGGGCACACCTGAGCTCTCTCGCACTCTTCCCCTTCGGTGGCATTGGGCTCACCTTGGGTCACTTTCGAAAGGTTCTGCCGGGTCAGTCGTTCACGGGCCTCGGTGCTCCGAGCAGCAAGAACCGCAGCCGCACACTGGCTGTAGAGAAGGGAACCCAATTCTGTGTTTCGGAAAAAGGAATGCTTCATGGACAGAACACCAGATTCACCTCTGACCTGTGGTTTGCAGACCTGGGGCCCCGTCGTGTCCTCATTTTAGATGCTGGCAGCGAGTGGAGCCAAACATCACAGCTGCTCCACTGCGGTGGAACTACCATATGTACTACCCCATTTGAAGTGAACTGCCCATAGTTTCCAGGGAGAAAAAGAGGAAGTGAGAATCACCTCCGTGGGAATCGGTCATCATGTTCTAGAATGGATGGAGAAATTCATTCTGTTGTAGAGCGCCGAATGGGATTCCATAAACGCCATGTCTTCCATGTGCCCATGGACGTCTGTAGTGCTGCAAAGCTCTACTGTGTGCAACAACTTGTCTCTATTTACATTATTATACTGATTTTATTTGTTTCTGTCATTCTGTTTCTTTAATGTTATGGGGTGAAAGCTGTTTTTATATGCATTGTAATGATCGTATCCCAAGAGTGCCTTGGAGAAGCCACTCTGGGTTTATATGTGAGTCAGTGTTGACACTATTGTTATGGTGGTGTTTTATTTAAATGGTATTTTAATGGTTTGATAATATTATTCCTTAGCCAAACGTGTCAGTCAATGTTTGTTGGAGTAAAGCAAAATCAGAAATTGTCATTTAGATATCATAAACTTATCCCAAAGCTCTTTTAGTGACAATCTACATTGTGAAATGTTATATGAGGGAGTGGTTATAAAAATAAATAAAAACATAGAATAAAATGTATATGTATTGAAGACCTTCATTTTAGCTGGTGTGGTTTATGTAAAGCTGTGATAGATTGTCAAGGCTTGTTGTTCCCATTGTCAATTGTGAGGACACATTATTCGGTGTTACAGCTGACCTTCCATCTCTACTGAGCTGTCCCGAATTACTTAATCAATGCATGTACCATCTTCCTCCTAGATGGTAACAACAGTTCAGAGCCCTCTGAATTTTATCCAGGAGCCCGACATTCATATGGTATTTTCATCATTAACATAATACCTTTGTGTGCCTTTTCTTGCTGGAGAGAAGGTAGAGTGAAGTGCTGGTGCAAATGTGAAACCTTGTTAGAGAAGGTACCACATTTGTACAAATGTGCTGTGGAATGGCCGCAGTTCTCATCCTGCATAAAAATGACTCGGAAGGGCAAAGACATTGAGATGATGTGACGGGCTTTTGAACAGTGATTGTATAAGGTCATATTTTTTGATACAAGTAATACCTGCATGTATGGAATCCCACAGACCATGACACGTGTGTGATAGTACAGGATCTCTCAGAATTTCCTTTCCGTTACTCAGTCGGTCGCTGGCTGCAGGCCCAGAAGAAAGTCAGGGAAATATGCAGTGTCAATCTGCATCTCGCCTCATAAACCTCATAAATAGTTAATAATGGGTACCTTGGTTCAGAATGGGACTTGAAATACAATTCCAAGCATCTTATACTGTGCTTGGGGAATACAGTATTCATGTCCGGGCACCCTAAAATGACCATGCTGAGGACCCTGTTTATTCACTATAGGCTGCAATGCAGTGTCTATTTAACCCACTAATCCATGGAATCCATCATATAATGGATCTATACAAGTATCTATTTAGGGCAAATGTGTTTACTAGGTAAAATATTTAATCATTACAATGATAACAGTATTATGTGTATGTTAATGATGTGTAAACCAGGCATGGTTTATTCCATCTGAAAGTCTAAAATATGTAATTGATGAAATATTTAAATATGACCAAAATATTCATAAAATGGAAATATTTTTTCCATTTTACTAATGAACCCCTGTGACTCCTTGGGTATCCCGCCACACTCAAAACATGGAAGGAGCTATGTGCTTGCAGTTTGTAACACCAAACATCCCACACACTTCTGAAAATGCAGCAATGCCAGTTGGCATTTAAAAATGGCAATTTTTTACATTTTAATGTTTTATGGCTATCATGGCAGTACTTATTATTTTCTTCAGCACCTGAGATTATGAGCACTTTGTAACTTTGGGGGATTCTAATTGATCTTCCACATCTGCTTGGTTTGACTTTTTGTTTAAGGTTTTCTCTTAAGGTTTTTTTATGCTGGACAGCTCTGCCTGAATGTTGTTCATAGCTGGTGCAAAGCCAAGACTTGTGAATAGATGCTCATAGTCCTGTGAGATGTTATCTCTGATGCAGGGGTACCACCTCTAACCAAGAATTGTCCAGGAAGCACAAGAACAATATACCTTGACAAGCGCTTCTCCTCTTAATGCATCGCTTAGCTTCAATGGCTTGTAATGATCTGATCAGTTCAGTCTGAGGACACCGCTTCAATATCTCTGGTATTCCTTTTCTTGTAAATGCATGATTTAAAAATGTAATTCCCCCCCAAGGCGGCACGGTGGTGCAGTGGATAGCACTGTCGCCTCACAGCAAGAAGGTCTCGGGTTCGAATCCAGGCCGGGGGCCTTTCTGTGCGGAGTTTGTATGTTCTCCCCGTGTCCGCGTGGGTTTCCTCCGGGTACTCCGGTTTCCTCCCACAGTCCAAAGACATGCACGTTAGGCTAATTGGAGAGTCTAAATTGCCCGTAGGTATGAGTGTGTGAGTGAATGGTGTGTGTGCCCTGTGATGGATTGGCGACCTGTCCAGGGTGTATTCCTGCCTCTCGCCCGGAACGCATGCTGGGATAGGCTCCAGCCCCCCGCGACCCTGACCAGGAATAAGCGGCTTAGATAATGGATGGATGGATGGATGGATGGATGGATGGATGGATGGATGGATGGATTCCCCCCCAAAAATATAGACCTAAGTACAGCTTAAGGCTAAATGGAGTTTATGAAGACACTGGTTGCGGAAATAAATAGTTTGACACAGGTTGCGGGAATGTAGGCCGCACACGTTTTTATTTGTTTTTGTATTCTTTGTATTAGTGATGCAGAGAGAGAGAGAGAGAGAGCTTTGCCAGTAAACTGTACAAACATAAACCTTTTCCATACCAGTTGTTGAAAAGATCAAAGGGTAAATCTTTGATGAATATGCCCGATTATGATTGGAGGATTTGGATCCCTATTGTTTGCCAGGATGCACTTTTTCAGTCCACCTCTCTAAGCAGCTCTTAATTAGTTCACTCTCTCATTACTCACCTTTTGGACCAAAATCCATTACATTTGGGGACTTGTGTGGGGAGCACGGTAGTGAAAACGGTAGTGCAATTGCTGGTTTTGGCCGCCGCAAACAATATTTTCTGCCTCCGCCCAGTTTGGTAGTTTCGTGGTCGGCAATAAAGGCATTTGCGTCAACATGGGTTGGACAGCACCAAGAGGGGTGTGCCATTAAACCATTAAGCGCTGTGCAAGTTCAGTTAAATGCACTTTAATGAGAGAGAACGTCTCTACACCCATGTAATTCCGTGTTTTTTTAAATATATGTATGTATGCACACTGGTTTATGTTATGCTAAATATTAAATGTTCACTACAATAAAATGTAGGCTACATAATTGATCAGTGTATCATGGGGCAATGCCCTGAGCGATGGCAGAGTTAGAATATGACTGCACAGGAGAGTAGGGGAGAGCGGGGTATGTTGTCACACTTTTCACTCTGTCTTACCTGTACTGGGCACAATACATCGCAATGGTATAACTGTCATACCAAATGAAAGGTGGAAGTCTTGGGCACATATTTTGTATTCATTACATATTCATATCTTATTTCAGTATGGAGTTGTAGACAGTTAAATAGAGGTTGTGCACTTGTGACAACTTACCCCATCAGCGGTCATAGTATGTGGGATAAATTGTCACATTGGATTATCAACAAATAAGAATACAACTAAATAATTGAGAATATAATTTTTTACATTTCAAATTCAAAACCAAATAAATTTCATTAAAGAACTCATTCATTAAAGAACAAATGAAAATAATCATGCTTAGTCTTAACAAAACAGACGTGGTGTAATGCACAATGAAACTCTTCTAATCAGACTCATCTTCAGAGTCACAGTTCTTGCACAATAAAATCGCCTGGCCTGGGGTGCAAGCATCATGGGCCCACTTCTTGCATCTCACACACTGCACCCAAGTCTCTTTTGGGCAGCTGTTAGAAAATGAATCCATGCAGACTAGGCAGAAGCACTCCTCTTCATCTGATGATGACTCGTATATTTCTCTTTTTTTTGTTGCCTTTTTGTTCTTGGCGAATCCAGATTTTGCACTTTGCTTCCCTTCTTCCAGAAACAGCCTGTTTTGAGATTGTGATTTTTCCATTTGTAGTGCTTGCCTCACTGGTGTGTCTGTTAGAATTGCGGTTTTGCACCGTTTTCTTCCATTATTAGTTTGTTTTCTGGGACCAGCTTTTGGAAATGGCCGGAGGTCCTCTGGAGTTGGTAGTCTGCTGCCAGCACTGGCATTGCTGGGTAAGGGTGAGCTGGCATGGGAACTGAACAGGTCTGCGTCTGTGCTTGTGCCTGGCAGGGCAGGGTTGGTACTGGGTGGCTGGCGGGGCAGGGTGCGATCCGTAACATAGTATGGCGCAAACTCAGTTTCCAAAAATACATCCCTGTTGTAAATGGCTGGTCTCACCCCAGCTACCCCACTTGGGCCAAAAACAGTCCAGCCTGAATGTTCAAGGGGTTGCAGCCAAAATACAGGATACCCCGAAGCCAGCCTGAATGTTCAAGGACCAAGGATCCCAGGAATGTCATAAATTGACATTGTTTTCCAGGATTGTTCCTCATCCAGGCATCACACGCTGTGTTGATGTGCCTTTTTAGCGGCCGATGAGTAATGGGGTGGGAATGACACCATAATTATGCCGTTTTCTTTGGCATAATTGAGTCCATCAATGGACATATGAGATTCGTGGTTGTCCAAAAGGAGTAAACATGGTTTCTCCTTTGAGCATTCTGTATGCTCAATGAAATGTTTTAGGAAGTCAACAAAGTGCACATCCTTCATCCACCCTGAGGGATTTGCCCCTCCTTTGCTGCCAGGTGGTCAGTTGATAAAAAAATGGTCGTGGAAGTTGACACGGGGAAATATGAAATATGGAGGTATACTATTTCCTGTGGCTGAGACAGCACAGGCCAGTGTGAGAAGCGTTCCCCTTTGAGCGGAGGTCAGTGACCCTACTTGTTTGAATCCGCGTCTGGCCACTACTTTGTCAGGTTTATGGACCGTGGTCACTCCAGTTTCATCGACATTCCACATGTCCCCTGGTCCAAATTGATGTCTGTCTAGCACATTTGCTAAATTGTCGAAGAAGGCATTAACATTTTCTCGGTTGAAGCTACTAGCTCTGGCAAGGCTGGTTACCTCAGGCTTTCTTAGCGACAGCATTAGGTGCCGTTTTAAGAAGGCTGTAAACCACTCCGAGCTGGCCTTTTCTTTTTCTTCCCACATTGGTGTGAACTTCAGCTTGTGTGCCACAGCAAACTGGTAGGCAAGTCTTTTGATCTCACTTGGCGACAGACCAAAATAAATGTCAGCTGACCTAGCGATATAATGAACAAGCTGCATCTCCAAATCAGGTGGAAATACCTGCCATGGCTTTCCATAGCCAACCACTGTTGTTGGCACGGCTGCCTGACTGACAATTTCTTTGCTGGTAACCTTTTCACAATACCAGAGTACGAGTCAGTCAGAGTACGGTAATTTATATTGAAATCCTTCGCTGTGCTTCTGATTGATTTTTTCTCTAACTTCACCTGCCTCACTGCCTTCAACATTATGTCAGGAGGTGTGCTGCCATTCTCTTTTATAATTTCTCACCATCTTTCTTTCTTTCCTTCCTTCCTTCCTTCAATCCTTCTTTCCTTCAAAAACACATTTCAATTAACATAATATCACAAAGCTTTTTGTGCATATTCTATGTGTCTATTTATACTGGGGCAAGTCGTCTCATGTGACAACTTGCCTCAAAGCCATTGAGACAACTTGCCCCAAACGGACATGTGGGCTAATGTTTGCTAAATTTAGAGGCTAGTTCAACATAGGACTGCAGCTAACTTATCAAGAGACACCTTATTGTCTCCTTTATTCAGTACACAAATATAATTTTGAACATTTATACCTAACACAGTTTTATTACATAAAGTAAAAGTGCCATTTTTTTACCTTTGAAGCTGAAAAATACAAAAACTGTGCTCACCTCTGATTAAAGTGACCGTTAGTTGAATAAGAACCGAAGTTGACCATAGAACATGTTGTCCCAAAAAGTAGCTATTAGATTTTTGAGATAGCGCCCCTGTGGTTGGAGGTATGAACAGTGTGACAACTTACCCGTGTGACAACTTACCCCGGTCTCCCCTACTAACTGTGCTTTGCCCAGATCTCACAGTCTTACTGTGTTGTTTGCTCTGCGGTCGGCGGGGTTCAATGCGTTTCGGGTTCGGAAGAGACATGGGAAGTCCGGTCGCGTCTTCAGCGAGTCCGATGTTCAGAGAACTTGTCTCGCGCGTGTCTTCACGAGGCCTCTTGTTTAGGCGCTGGTGAGAGAGAACGATGCAAGTCCTGGTGATGGAAGGGGGAACAGGAACAGAGCAGGAAAACAGAGGAACAGAGAGCGAAATGGCTAATGCTCTCCAGTTTTATATGTTGTGTTGAGGTACGTATTTCCGCTTGTACAGTATTGTGATACTGTACGTGGAAATACGATCCTACGAGGCGGGGTTGAATGACATCATCGGGATTCCCTGGTACGTTGTAGAAAGGTTTGTCAGGAAGTTGGATGTGTGGTGGGGGAGTGCTAAGCACAAAAATTCTATTAAATGAAATTGCATTTCAAACATATCATTTTATGTGGAATGTGCAGTCCCTACAATGCTGGGTGTTTGTGTGTGTGTGAGTGTGTGCATGTGTGAGTGTGTATTTGAGTATGTGAGAGCATGTTTGTGAGTGAGTGTGTGTGAGTGTGTCTGTATGTATGTGTGTGTATGCATATGTGTATATGTGAGTATGTGTTCATGTGTGTGAGTGCGTGCATGTGAGTGTCTCTGTATGTATGTATATATATATATTGTGGCAGCCCAAGGGGCTGCCCAAGGAAATGGCTACCTGGCCTCCAACACATGGGAGCCAGAAAACACTACATTTCCCAGCAGGCCGCAGTCCAACACCTGAAAGAAGAGTTTGGATTGTTTATTGTGTTTGACCCGGATTGTTTTGAGGACCTTCTTTGTGTTCCGACTTTTGGACTGTGTGAGGAATTTACCTGGATTACGGAATTGGATTTTGGACAAAGACAAAGGTAAGGATTGTGGACTTTGTGTTTGTATTCCCCCGAAGACCCCACCCTTTATTTTGTGTTGTCAAGATTTGTTTAATAAATTATTGTTTTGCTTATAATACTGCCTCCTCTGGGTTATTTACCCTGCCTATGCCCTCTGTAAAGGTCCGTGAGTGTCGCCCAACCCCTAGAGACACCACAATATATATATATATATATATATATGAGTGTGAGTGTGTGTATATGTGAGTGAGTGCGTGCATGTGAGTGTCTCTGTATGTATGTATGCGTGACGGTGGCCCAGCTCCACTGAATGAAAGTGTTCACTTCAGCATGTTGCATTGACCGGCCCAGTAGTGCTCGCCTCTGCACATCCACAGTTCCAGATTACTGCTTCCCTAACCCCATCACTGCCACCCACACACCCATCTGCCCCCCCCAGCGGCTGAATACCAAAGAATCACATGCCCCCTGCTCTGCCTAGCTCAAGTGCATTTGTTCTGGGGGCGATTGTTTTAAAGGATTTTGCCTTCATCGACAGAAAAGCTTGGGGGATAACCTTTTGGAATTTGGCCTAGGGCGTTCTCTTTGACATTTCGCTCACCGCGGGGTCGTACTGTCCCTGTCTCTCCCTCTCTCTTTCTCTCTCTCTTTCTCTTTGGAAAGTCTGTTATTTAAGAAGGTATTTTCCTGAAGACGTAAGGTAAGAGGCATGTTGTATATCCCTGGAATTCTTGCGGTGACTACTGTCTGATTCTGAAGTAATAAAATGATACCTTAAAGCTGTTGATCACAGTAATGACAGTTATGAGCAGGCCAATGGTCACATGAAAAGGTATATTTCAGCATCATATAAGACAATTGGTATATTTTGAAAAAATCCAGGAAATGTATATTTCATTATCAAATTGATTTGTAAGTATTTTATAATTGATACATTTTATAATTGGATTAATTAAAAGTAAAACTTATGGTTCTTGTTTTTAAGGAAATAATAAAACAATAATAAAATGGACTCAATGCAAATAGGTGCAATGCAAAGTATTTGGCTTTGTACCTTACATGATATACAGTATAATATTTTGAATCAAAGCTTTTGAACATGTTTGTATAATAGAACAAAACCCACTCATTAATAAAAAATGTAATAATAGAAAGATGAAAATCAAGAGAGATCCTCTAATAATATTTTTCATCTTTGTTTTAAAAATATTCTCATAATGCAATAATGAATACATAAAGTAATATTTTAATAGAAAATTTGCATTGACTGTGCAAAATGAACATTCTCTCAATATAGCTCTTCGTATAGCAGGCTGACTGATGCAGATACCTAAAATAAGCAATTTATATGAAAGTAAATAAACAACAACATACTCATTAGATCCTTTTCTCAATAAATAATAATGTTATAATAATAAAATAATCAAAAAATGATGGCCTATTTGCTTATTTTAGTTGTGAAAACTGATTATAGTTTAAATTAATTCTAAAAATGATGTAATCTCAGACATGCTGCCCCTTGAGTATATCACTGTAATGGCAATGGCATTGTGCTAAGTGGGGCCTTGTTTTATTGTTCTGTGGGTGTGTGTGTGGGGGTGTTTCAGGGGCTGGTTCACTGTGATGACAACCACATTATCAAGAGAACTGCTTTGCCTGTGTGTGTCCAGTTATGCATTTGAGCACATTGTGTAATGTAATGTGTGTGGGTTTGTGTGTGTGTAAACAATGTGCAGTCTGAAAACAATGATTGCTTTGCATTCTTGTGCAAGGCGGCGGATTATGAAGTTTTGTGTATGGTGTAATTTAGGAATAACATACTGTGTGGGGGCATTTTCTATGATAACACTGATGCTTACCCCCGTGATAAATGTAGAACTTTGCATCAAGGCCTGTATGTTTATTGAGTGTTAAGGTGTCAGTTTGCGTGCTGAGTTGAGCGGTGTGTGGTGTGGTGTTCAGTAGTGAGTTGTGCTCAGTGGTGTGTGGTGTCATGTTCAGCAGTGTGTGGTGTTCGGTAGCGAGTGGTGTGTGGCATGGTGTGTTGGGCAGTGTGTGATGTTCAGTACTGAGTGGTGTGTGGCATGGTGTATTGGGCAGTGTGTGATGTTCAGTACTGAGTGGTGTGTGGCATGGTGTGTTGGGCAGTGTATGGTGTTCATTAGTGAGTGGTGTGGTGTGTTCAGCAGTGTGTGGTGTTCAGTAGCGAGTGGTGTGTGGCACGGTGTGTTGGGCAGTGTGTGGTGTTCAGTAGCGAGTGTTGTGGTGTGTTCAGCAGTGTGCAGTAGCGAGTGGTGTGTTCAGCAGTGTGTGGTGTCCAGTAGCGAGTGGTGTGGTGTGTTCAGCAGTGTGTGGTGTCCAGTAACAAGTGGTGTGGTGTGTTCAGCAGTGTGTGGTGTTGAGCTGCTCTCTCTGTGTTTCTCAGGATGTACAGCTTCATGGGTGGAGGTCTTTTCTGTGCGATTCTCGGGAACATCCTGCTGGTGGTTTCCTGTGCCACAGACTACTGGATGCAGTACAGACTGTCAGGCAGCTTCGCTCACCAGGGTCTCTGGAGATACTGCATGTCCAGCAAGTGCTACATACAGACCGACAGCATTGGTGAGAGACACGCATCACGCCAAGGAATGTTCAAATAACCGCACAATCACTACTATCATAGCCGTGTCGACCATCCTCGTCGTCATTGCACTGTACTTTGGAGAATTTTCAAAGGTAACCTGCAATGCACATTTACATAACACATTATGTTAGAAATCAATTGTGAGCTATTCAGTCAGCTCTTTAGCAAAATGTCCTGAAGTCTTTATAAAGATCTGGGTTGGAAGTGACGCACCTAACCGGTCTGGTGTCAAATCCTGACCATGCCAGTGGTGGCTGTAGCCGGCAGCCTCTCAGGGTAGCGGGTAACTAGCCATAGTGTTGCCCAGAGTGGGAGGGATGCATTTGGCAGGATGGTGCCCGTCTCATTGCCCAAGTGTGACTCTTCTTCTGGTTCTCTGGCTTGCGTGTGTGCCTAGGAAACTCCAGCTACTGTAGCTACAGGCAACTGCCAAAATAAAATAAAAAGTTGTGTAAATGTAGGGCGGCAGTGTAGTATAATGGTTAGGGAACTGGGCTTGTAACTGAAAGGTCGTCGGTTCAATTCCCAGATGGGTGCGCTGCCGTTGTACCCTTCAGCAAGGTACGCAACCTTAATTGCTTCAGCAGGTGCCACAACTGGTACTGGTGGCCCGGCCTTCAACTTTTCAATGTGCACCCTCCGAACCCACACATTGTTTTTAAATATAGTGCAATGAGTCATTAATTTTCAACATTCAAAAGAGGCAGTTTGAATTGTGTAGGAACATAACAATCAAATGATGGTCAAATAAATGATTGAACCAGCTATCAATAATTTACCCTTAGTCATACATTTATATACACTTTTAATACAGTAGACCACAGTGGTCACTGAAAGGGTCAGAGAGAAAAAGGATACTGTGTACAGAACATGCAGGCAGGTAGACTACAAAAACTGAAAAGCTACCAGATGTGAAAATGCATCTCTAGGCTCCTCCAATCAAACGGAGTGCATGTGGTCGTAGTCCTTTCATATTTATTTTGCTTGTCTTTGCATATCTTATCTCTTATCTCTCTTTCTCCCTCCTTCATTTCCCATTAAACCTTGGATTTAATTCAAATTCTCTCTTCCTGTCTCTCTCTCTTGCTGGCCCAGCATATTGGAACGCCACCCGTGCTTTTATGATCCTGTCGGCGATGTCTTGCTTTGCCGGGATCATCGCTGGGATCCTCTCCTTCGCCCACTTCTCCGCATTCGACAGGTTCAACCGTTCTTTTGCTGCTGGGATCATGTTCTTCATCTCCAGTGAGTCACACACACAGACATATACTGACACGCACACACACAACCATACTCACAAACTCACTAGCATATGCACATGTCCACACACACACACACACACACACACACACACACTTACCAACATACACACTCACATACACTCAAACACACACACGCACACATACACACACCAATGTACACACACTCACCAACATGCTCACATACTCACCAACATACACATAAACACACATGCACATAAACTTACTCACACACAAATGTACTCACACTCATGTTTGTTGAGTGTGGGGGGGATCATATCAGCGGGATGTTTATCGGTGTGGGATGTGGGACAGCGAAAGTGCAGGACTGGACTGCACGATGTGGGACATCTGGTCACCCTACCCTGTCTTGAAATCAGAAATGGAAGTTCAATTTAAAATGTGCATGTTTTTGCATGCATTCATTCATTCATTATCTAACCCGCTTATTCCTGGTCAGGGTCACAGGGGGGCTGGAGCCTATTCCAGCATGCATTGGGTGAGAGGCAGACAGTTTGCCAATCCATCACAGGGCACATACACCATTCACTCACACACTCATGTGCCTACAGGCACATTTAGACTCTCCAATTAGCCTAGCATACATGTCTTTGGACTGTGGGAGGAAACCAAAGTACCTGGAGGAAACCCACGCGGACACGGGGAGAACATGCAAACTCCACGCAGAAAGGCCCTGGCTGGGATTCGAACCCGGGACCTTATTGCTGTGCAGCGACAGTGCTATCCACTGTCCCAGCGCGTGACCCACATTTGTGTCTATGTTCCTAAAAGTGCACTGGAACTTTTTCCTTCCTTAAAGGTTAAAGACACACCCCTCCTCTTCTCTCCTTCTCGTTCACCAGCTCTGTTTGTTCTGCTGGCCATGGCTGTGTACACGGGGGTGACGGTGAACTTCCTGGGGAAGCGATTCGGAGACTGGCGCTTCTCCTGGTCCTACATCCTGGGATGGGTGGCCCTGCTCATGACATTTTTCGCAGGTGAGGGTTTCAGTAATAACTCAACAAATAGATAAAACGAATCAATAAATATATAGGTAAATACAGTGTGTATACAGGAAGACTTGTCAATGTGTGGAGCAGCTTGCCAGGTCATGTAGTAGAGACAGAGACAGTTGGGGTATTCAGGACCAAACTTGGCACAGTGCTGGATACTCTCTTGACCAGGGGTGCCCAAGTTCGGTCCTGGAGATCTACTGGGCATGCAGGCTTTTGTTTCAGCCCAGCACTAACACACCTGATTCCATTAATCACTTCACTAACACACCTGATTCCACTAATCAACTGCTCATCAAGGCAATGAATGTTCGAATCAGGTGTGTTAGTGAAGGGCTGGAACAAAAGCCTGCACGGCCAGTAGATCTCCAGGATCGAACTTGAGCACCCCTGCTCTAGACTGTAGGTGAATGACGAGTCTAGATGGGCCAAACGGCCTGTTCTGGTCATTATGTATTGTCGTGTTCTTCTTATGAAATGCTTCTCAAGAATGGGCCTTGCTGGTGTCCTTGTTTGTAGGGCAGGTCTTCAAAAAATCTGTAAATCAACAATGAGTATTAATTTTCATATTTGTAGTGCAGAAACGACAAATTCTCAGAGAGCTATTGTCACATGATAAGGACATGGATCATCCATAGGCAGTACGATTAATTCCATTTAGTTAAGACAAAAATAATTTTAAGCTGACAGTAACGTTTCCCGTGTGACTAATTCACATAAATGATGTTTGTCAAAATGTCATTATGACCTCACAGTGTAATCAAATTAATTCAATTTAATTAACCAGTTGACTACCATGAAAACCTATGGATGTATTCACAACATTCTATATTCTATATAAAAATATCCTCAAGCATACAATTAGAAGAGAACATCGGTGTTCTTTCTGTAGTTACAAATGAAGCTGCATTGAAAACAATGAACCAGTTTTTTAAATTCTAGGCTCATATTAAACGATGAAAATGTCTACTTCCTCAAATGTAAATGTGGTGTGTTTGCTTTCCAGGTATATTTTACATGTGTGCCTACAGAATGCATGAATGCAGGAGAGTGGCTGGGCCTCGCTAAACCAACAAAGGAAGAAGAAGTATAAACAAGAAGACAAAGAAGGAGAAGAAACATGGTGCATTTTGGCAGTGGGGAAAGGGGGGGGTGGAATCATGTTTTCCAGGGAAGGATCGTCTCAAAGAAACGAAAAAGGTTAGAGTTGGAAAGAGAAGAATATTTTGAATATGTTGCTCAGCCTGCTGCTGAATTCTGATCATGGATACCTGAGATGGGTTTTAAAGAAAATATAAACTGCAGAAACGTGTCATTGTGTTAGCACGCACTGTGAGAGCAAAGAAAGTGCAGTTAACATTTGTACCTGACAGAATTTTCAATAAAGTTCCTAATGGTTTGGATCCTACTTATGCTGAGTGAAATACTGTACCAATTTGTGTGCATTTCCACACCACCAACAACTTGAATGATCATGACTTATTTATTAATACTATCATTATCATTATTAGCAGTACATTACAGACATTTAACAGCTCTTATCCAGTTTAAAATGTTTTAACGTACAATCTATTTATACAGCAGGATACTTAATGAAGAAATTCAGATTTGGTTCCTTGTTCAAGGGTACAATGGCGGTGCCCCACCTGGGAATCAAACCTGCAACCTCTGCACTCCAAGCCCGGTTCCCTTACCATCATGCTACACTGCTGTATTAATATTAGCCGTAACAGTAGAAATAATGTTACATCACATCTGTGTATTGAGGTTGTCAGCACACAGCTTGGTTTTGTTATGAAATAAACAATGATGTCATAAAGGTGTAAGGAATGGTCCCCAAACATTATGGCCACAGGACCCACTTAATGAGACAATTAAGAGGGTCTGCTTATTTAAAATGTAGATAAGTAATTATAAAAAAACAGTCGCAGGTATAATGCACTTAATGATTTTAATCGGTCTGAATGTCAACGAAAAGTGTAGGCTATACAGTAAGCTGCAGGCAGTATTCTGAACCAGAATGAAGGGACTGGGGAACATAATGATGGGGTGAGCTGCATGTGGAGGGAAGGAATTTGCTGTGGCGCATTCACCCCCATCTCCAATGATGCCGGCACTTTTCACAGCTAGACAAGCCGATGTAGATGATGACAGCAACAACGACCTTGTTTAAAAGAAGCGGACAACTTTGTGCAAATAGTTTAATTCCAATCTACTCTACAGATGCAAGGGACAACATGAGTAAGGTATGCATTATTTTATCGACACAATACATTTGAACAGGAACTACTGGGCAAAGGCTATATATTTTTTTAACATTTATATTGATATATTATATTGTGGCAGACGGCCGGGGGAGGTTCGGGGAATGGTAATAGAGGGGAGGTATGTGACGAAACGCTGGCTCCACCCCCAAACCTTATATGGAGGTCCGGAGGAAATGGGACACACCGGGGAACCCCTGACAGCCGATTTCTCAGGGATAAAAGGGGGTGTTGCCTGTAGCTAACCGGGGCGAAGTACCTTTGGGAAAAGCGAGGAGGGTGGTTTGAAGAGTAAAAGTGTTTTTGTATTGATTTGTGTTTGACCTGGATTGCTTGAGAACGACGACTGGATAACGAACTTGGAAACGGACAACGACAACGAAACTGGATTACGGATTTGGACTGTTTGCCTTATTTTCCCCTTCCCCTAGTTTTGTGTGCTAACCCCCCCCCCAATAAAAATAATTATACTTTCATTGACTGTCTAAAGTGTTGTTTTATTATCTAACTTGGTTGCGTGGAAACCCCACACCCCTGTTCTCGCTACATTTGGTGGAGAATGCGGGCAGCGCATTGCGTTGAAAAACCAGAGTTAGATAATCAAACAGACTTGAGAAACAATGGAAGCGCTCGTTAAACAGTTGATAGAAGCGAATCTTCCGCAACACACCATGCATCGGGAAATAATGGAGGAACAACGTCAGCAGACTGCCCTGATGCGAGCCGAGCTCAACCAGCTAGCCACTGCCAATGCCGCTGGAATCACTGCTGCCACAACCTCCCGTCCCAAACCCAGCCTCTTCCTGCTGAAGCTCACGGAGGCAGATGACATCGAGGCATATCTGCAAACGTTCGAAAGAACAGCGGTCCGGGAGAATTGGCCCCAGGACCAATGGGCCAGCCTGATCGGCCCGTTTTTAGCCGGGGCGGCCCAGAAGGCGTACCAGGATCTGACCCCGGAACAGTCACGCCATTATGACGTATTAAAGAAGGAAATCATGAGACGGTATGGTTTCACCTTAATCCACTGGGCTCAGTGATTCCATGAGTGGAATTATGAACCCACAGGATCCCCATGGTCGCAAATGTCCGATTTATTTAGATTAGCCAAGAGTTGGTTAACAGCTGAACCCCTATCCATAAACCCCATAGAGAGGATTGTAATCGATACATTTTTGCGCTCTCTCCCCTTCGAGGCTAAGAAACTAGCCAGCCAAGCCAATCCACAAAGTGCGGACCAGCTGCTGGAACTAGTCGAGGGACACCAGGCGGCGCTCGAGGTCCTGCGCAGTGGACAACCGCTGAGGGCAGAACCCACCACCCGCCCCAAGGAGAGAAAGAAGGCTGATGAGGAGACCGGGAACCTGACACGGAACTACGGAAACCCACACTCCGGTTCCCCCAACCGACGACCATTTCTGAACTTTGATAGCCGGAAATGTTATGACTGTGGTGAACAAGGCCACATTGCCTGGAACTGCCCTCGCCATGATGTCTCCATGACGTCAGCCTCAGGCAGTGAGCAGGCCACCGGACGGCCCTGCGGATTAACAACGGCATGCTGGGCTCAGGAAAAAGGCCCCTCCCCTGTCACACCGGTAAAGGCCAACGGGAAGGATACAACGGCTCTGATAGACTCGGGCAGCATGATAACCTTAATCAGACCCGAATTAGCTCGGGAACAGGACACCATAGACACAGTGTCCATCACGTGCATCCACGGTGAAACAAAAAATTACAACACCTCAGTCCTGAACCTGCAGACGACAAAGGGACAGAACGTGGGACGAGCGGGAGTTGTTCCAAATCTGCCAGTGCCGGTGCTGATCGGGAGGGATTCCCCACTATTCAGCCGTCTGTGGGCCAGTATATCTGGAGAGACGGAGTCACGAGGGAATAAAAGGGGAAAGGAAACAAAAGACCGGTGAGGGCCAACAGCGAAGGGGATGCGCCGATGTGTGGATATCAAGAGGTGGACCCCAATGCCTCCACGGAACCGTTGTCGGAAGGTGAACCGGTAGACTCCCCGCTGGAGAACCCCGAACTAACAGATTTATTTCCAATGGAACCGGAAGGGGAGCCTGAATCCCCCCCCTTGTCAGGCCGCTTTGGGACTGCGCAGCTGGAAGATCCGAACCTGACCAACGCTCTCCAGCAGGTGACGGTCATTGAAGGGAAACCCATTGAAGGGGTGAGTCAACCGAATGACACGCACTTTGCGATAAAGAATAAATTATTGTATCAGGTAGTGAAAGGAAACAATAACGAGTGTGTCGAGTTACTGTTGGTGCCAGGTTCATACGTGCAGGCTGTGTTACAGTTGGCGCATGCACATCTTTTAGGGGCACATCTAGGGGTCGAAAAGACCTTAGGGAGGATCAAGGTTCGGTTCCACTGGCCTGGAGTAAAAAGAGCCGTGGAGGACTTTTGTCGCAATTACCCTGAATGTCAGCTGGTGGGACCAAAACCACAGTTTCGCAGCCCTTTGATTCCCCTCCCCATAATATCGGTCCCGTTTAGCCGTATTGCTATGGATTTGATTGGGCCCCTCCCACGCAGCAGTCGGGGGCATCAGTACATCCTTGTCATTGTGGACTATGCCACCAGGTACCCGGAGGCAGTTCCACTATGCACTATGGCCACTAGGGGAATTGCACGTGAGTTAATGTTGTTGTTCTCCCGAATGGGTATACCTGACCAGATATAAACTGATCAAGGAACCCCGTTCATGTCCCAAATCATGAAGGATTTATGCAAAATGCTTAAGATAACTCAACTGCGCACTCCCGTGTATCACCCTCTGACAGATGGATTGGTGGAAAGGTTCAATCGAACCTTAAAACAGATGTAAAAAAAAGTGATGGAAGCGGAGGGGAGAAACTGGGATCAGCTGCTGCCATATTTAATGTTCTCTATCCGGGAAGTACCACAAGCTTCCACCGGGTTCTCCCCCTTTGAACTATTGTATGGGAGACGACCCCGAGGGCTGCTGGATATCGCCAAAGAGGCATGGGAACAGCAACCGTCGCCTCATCGCATGCTGGTTGAACACGTCAGTGAAATGAGGGATAGAATGGCCACCCTCTGGCCCATTGTACGAGAACACATGGAAAAAGCACAGAATGCACAAGCCTGTGTGTATAACAGAGGAGCACAGCCAAGGGAATTTCAGACAGGAGACAAAGTGTTGCTGTTAGTCCCCACGTCAGAATGTAAATTTTTGGCTAGATGGCACGGACCCTATGAGGTTATTGAAAAGGTAGGGGAAGTAAACTATCGAGTACGACAGCCTGGGCGCCGTAATGTTACCCAAATATATCACATTAACCTGTTGAAACGGTGGAACGCCCGTGAGGTACTGTACACTGTGTCTCCTCAGCTGTCTGTTACAGAAAACATGCCTAGGGAAGTGCAACTGGGGGAACAGTTGAGCCCGGCTGGGCAGGACCTTGGTGCACATCAGAATGTGTTTTCCCAGGAGCCGGGACGCACGATGTTCATTCAACACCACATTATCACCTCGCCTGGTGCCAAAACCACATACCAGAAGCTAGAAGAGAAGCCGTCCGTGCCAGATAATGCCAGGGATTCTGCAATGATTTCCAAAACCAGAAAATGATTTCAGAAAATTAAACGAAATATCGAAATTTGATGCGTATCAATGCCGCGGATTGATGAATTAATCGACCGACTCGGAACCGCTTCATTCATTAGCACCCTAGATCTTACGAAAGGTTACTGGCAGGTACCACTAGCTCCCGAGGCTCGAGAAAAGACTGCTTTTGCCACACCGGACAGTCTATTCCAATATCGAACCTTACATGGAGCGGTCTACATGGAGCGCCAGCCACGTTTCAACGTTTAATGGACCGAATTCTCCGGCCCCATAGGCAGTACGCAGCCGTGTACCTAGACGACATCGTTATACATGGGAACGAGTGGCAGTCCCACCTCGACCAGGTCCGGGCCGTGTTGCAGACATTACAGGGGGCAGGGCTCACAGCAAATCCCAATAAATGTCGGCTGGGGCTACAGGAAGCAGAATACTTAGGGTATACGATCAGGAGGGGTTGTATCAAGCCACAGGAAAGGAAACTGGAGGCGATTCGGGACTGGCCCCGGCCCATCACAAAAAAACAAGTACACACGTTTGTAGGCTTAACCAGCAACTATCACCGCTTTATCCCTAACTTTGCCTCTTTAGCCAGCCCTCTCACAGACCTCACCAAAAGCTGTCTGCCGGACCGAGTGGAGTGGACAGAACGGACAGAAAAGGCATTCCAGGAATTAAAGTGGATGCTTTGTTCAGGACCTGTACTGGTAACTCCGGATTTCACGAAACCGCTACTGGTACAGACTGATGCCTCAGAAACCGGGGTGGGAGCCGTCCTGTCGCAAGTACAAGAGGGAAAAGAACACCCCATCCTGTATATTAGTCGGAAGCTGTTACAGAGAGAACAAAAGTATTCCACAGTAGAAAAAAAGTGTTTGACAATAAAGTGGGCACTCGAAACATTAAAATATTATTTACTGGGACGGCATTTCACGCTGGTGGACGGACCAGGAATAGGAAAGTAATGCTTGCGCTCGATGGTTTTGTCGTTGTGGATGGCCAGGAATAGACGCCCTCTCGAAGAGACACCTTATGCTCCCGTCGGAGCTGAGAAGGTTTTTGTGGCAGACGGCGGGGGAGGTTGCAACCATTTGCTTTCTCTGTCCCACACAAACCTTATGGAGCCCATGGGAAATGCACGGGACCCCTGACAGCCGATTTCTCTGGGATAAAACACCCTAACCGGGGTCAGACCGCCAGGAAAGGTAAAAGTGTTTTTGTATCAGATTTGTGTTTGACCTGGATTGCTTGGCTCCACCCCAAACCTTGGAAACGGACAACGAGGTCCGGAGGATTTGGACTGTTTGCCTTATTTTCCCCTTCCCCTAGTTTTGTGTGCTAAACCCCCCCAATAAAAATAATTATACTTTCATTGACTGTCTAAAGTGTTGTTTTATTATCTAACTTGGTTGCGTGGAAACCCCACAGCCCTGTTCTCGCTACAATATATATATACTTTTTTCCTGTTTTTCTCCCAATTTGGTGGCCAATTGTACCCTCTATTTCTTCAATTCACCCTCCCCCATGAGCCCTCCGCCCACAACTAGATGAGCCATTATCCCAGGGCTGGCAAAGAACCGCCTCCTTCGAGACAGAATTTGCCTATTTGTTTTGCCCACAGGGAAGCTTTCTGTGCTCACGGTGAACTTGTGCTGGCTTTCCCTTGCCTCTTCCCCTGGGGCAGACAGCCAATCACCCCTTCTGAACGGGGCTCCAAACCAGAACCGGGCTGGGGCAGCCAGGGATCGCACCATAGCCACAGTGGGCAACCTGCACTCCAGTGCGAGTTCCTTTACCGGTTGCAACACCCAGGGGCCCACAAGTCGAAGAATAAGAACAGGAGAGCTTGCGCCGACAGCATGTGCTGCCTACACACACTGCCACTGTTAATCAACCACAACGCGATGCGCAAGAAAGACTTGGATATTAGAATTGTTTAATATTAGACTGTATTGAGCTTGTGAAATATTTTGTTTGTGGAACAGTTTAAACCATTCTTTGACGCATTTAGAAAGGTTTCAGATGAGAAAGGATACAGATAACAATCATCCTGGAAAATGGGAAGCTTAATGTTTCACAAAAACAAAAACGTAAATATGCATTGTTTAATGTGGCGCCTTTGAAGCAATACAAAGGAAACAAAGACAGCACCTTGGTGACTGCAAATCACTCCGAATCTTTATATAATTCTCATGAACAAAAGTATAATCCCAACAAATTATAATTATAATTACATTGTAATTCAGACTCACAAATGATTTTCCTTGTGACCGCTGGGATTAAACAGATTAACAAAAACGAAAATAAATACAAACAACAAAATAATACAGCAACATAAGCCTTTAGAAAATGTGTACTTCTTCTTACTTAGAAAAGAGTGACAAAAACCTTCCAAGCGGGGGACTGACTGGCCGCGGGGCACGGCTTAGCGATTATAGCTTTCATTGGTTCCCATGTTGGCTAAACTGGCCTTGTGACCACAGCATAGCAGCATGCAGATGGTGTACTTCATGGTGGCTTGGAAGGTGGATGAAGAGAAGTAGAAGATGATGGGGTCAAGGCAGGTGTTGAAGGTGCTGAGCAGAAGGGTGTAGTACCTCCACCGGGGCTCTGTCCTTGCACGTAGCCGACGAGGTGGGAGAGGTTGTAGGGCAGGAAGCAGACCACGAACACCAGCAGGGTGCCCAGGGCCATGCCGATGGCCTTCTGCCTCTTCTTTGCGCAGATGTGGCTCCGGGTGCACAGGATACGGATGCAGCTCAGGTAGCTGAAGACGCTGATCAGGAGCGGGGCGAGGAAGATGACGATGAAGAACTCCAGCCGCACGGGAAGGAGAATGTCCAGCTGGCTCTGGGTGAAGTTCTCGTAGCAGATGGAGGTGTCCATCGAGGAGTTGCCGCCAGCGTCCAGGTACTCAGTGAAAAAGACGATGCTGCAGTGGGCGGAGCTGAAGATCCAGATGGCGGCGCTTCCCACCCCGGCGTAGATCGGCTTCTTCAAGAGCTTGTAGCGGATGGGGAAGGCCACAGCCAGGTAGCGGTCCACGCTGACAGCCATGAGCAGGAGGGAGCTGGTGTAGATGGTGGAGAAGAAGAAGAAGGAGGTGAGGCTGCACAGGAAGTAGGGCAGCTCCCAGCGCATGGCGGAGGCGGCCTCGTGCATCTTCAGCGGCAGGAAGAGCAGGAAGAGGAGGTCTGACACGGTCAAGTTGAGCAGCAGGATGTCGGTGGGCGTGACCTTAGTGTGGATCTTGATACTGAAGGCGCAGAGCGACAGGACGTTGGCGGGAAGTCCGATCAGGAAGGTGAGGATGTAGATGAACAGGATGAGGTTGTGGTTCATCATCGTGTTTGAGATCAGCTGCCAGAGACCTGAGAAGATGTCAGTACAGTACAACGAAGTTTAGTCAATTATAATGTACAGTAGTATGCAAAAAAAAACATACAGGTAGCTGCCAAAATTAGGGAAACACTTGTAAATGAAGGATTCTGGCAGCTCTGTTATGGTGTGGGTTGTATTTTCCTGCCATGGTTTAGGTCCACTCAACCTCTTAGAGGACAAGGTAATCTCCAATAAATACAAAGCCATTCTGAATGATCACCTTCATCCTATAGGGTAGCATTTTTATCCTAATGAAAGTGATGTCTTCCAGGATGACAATGCCCCCATCCACAGGGCACCATTGGTCACTGAATGGCTTGATGAGCATGAAAATTATATAAACCATATTACATGGTCGTCTCAATCACCAGATCTCAATCCAATTGAACACTTATGGGAGATTCTGGAGCGAAGTTCGAGACAGCGTTTTCCACAACCATCAACAAAACGCCAAATGCTGGAATTTCTCATGGAACCATTGTGTTGCATTTCTCCTATAGAGTCCAAGGCACTTATAGAGGGTTAGTTTGGGATTCTTGATGCTGAAAGCTTTCAGATTAGAATCAGTTGTTCTCTGCTCCCTTCTTTCCTTCAATCCCTCTTGTGGAGAGTTCTCTCAGTGGCAGTTATAAAATAGCATTTTCCTTACAGTTTTATTTTCTGTTGCTTATGCATATTTTTAAAACATTTCGCAAAATTGTAAAAAGTCGTAGCACAACATACAATACTATGAAAGAGTTTTGCAAAACTGTTTACAGCTAACAAACTAACAAAATACCGTTTTGTTAGCTTGTGCCATTTAAGTTTCATTCTCTAAAACCACATTGGTATTTTCAGCTTAATACTTATTTATTTTATGAATTGTAATAATTAATCATTATTAATAATTGCTTTATCTGTGTGAAAATCATGAAACACTTTAGTTATAATGACATTATTTTGTTCTGTTTAGATGATTAAATGGATAACATATAGCCACTTGATGCAAGTGTGTATTTTTTTTAAAGATAGCTCAACAAAACAGAACATACATTTGTTTTGCATGCCCAATGAGATTTTCTTTTATAAATAGATTTGTGGTTTTTCGAATGCTGTGAACAGCTTTTAAAATGACTATTGCGTAAGCAATAGAAAAAAAAGTCCTTAACAAATGAACACCATAATGAACCACACAGATCACTCTTCATTGTGAGCTATTTATTATTTAATTCAAGCTATTGATCGGTAGGAAGCCTGCTGGGTGGCCTCCCAGTGAGAACCAGTGAATACTTAAACTTCTGTAGACATTAGATTACACCAAATAGACTTTAATATCTTTACACCATCAAGATCCCCCGATGTTCAGACAAGCGTGGCTGTAACTCACCCACTGAGTCTGGTGTGTAGATTTCTGCTGAGTTCTCTTGTACAGGTGTTCTGGCTTCTCATTCACCTGTTGAGGTACTTTACCTCGGCTGCACCAGGCTTTAGAATGAATGACACTGCACTGTGTTGTACCTCCTAAAGTGAAAAGACACACTAATCATTAAAGTGCAAATACGTATTGCTCTGGGGTAGCTCTGGAGGGCAGGAAGGCTGATACAGATGAATATCATGCCAGCAACAATAGCACCCTGTGCCTTTCTCTTGTCAAACTGCTGAACATAATCAGGCGTGGCCTCAGTTAGTACTTGGAAGTGTTGGTGGGCCAGTAGGGGGCCCTACCCTTCCCTCTGGACAAAAATGGAAATCCAATGCACTGCAAAAGACAATTGAATTCTCAGTTGACCTACCTGATTACAGTAAATAAAAATAATAACTCAGGGTGTGGTGTGGGAGACCAGTGCGGCTGTGCTAACAAAACATAACATATGTCATTTAGAAGAGGCTTTTATCCAAAGTGACTTACACTAGTGAATATGTGGTCACAATGGGAATCAAACCCACAACCTAACTACTGAGCCAGGTTGTAGTCATACAGTTTTGTATACCGTAGATGCCGTGCAGAAACCGTGTGGAGTACATACATTTCAAATTCTAAATCATGGAAATCAGTAATCCCAAATGAAGCAAATTATTGGTTTTCTCACCTCTACAGCAGTGTCTGTCAGATCAAAGCAGTCAGTCTTGTCAGCTGCTGCCTAAAAGGAGCCTTGTCTTTCTGTAACTTAATTTATAATCTAAGCAGGGGGTGAACACATCCTGTGCACATTGAAATGTACAGGCAGATGATTTCCTGTGATGACCTCCTAGGCTACTTGAAATACAATTACGTTATTAGACATATGAAGATTATTCATCACCTTTTAAAGCGTAAATTGATTTTATATTAAATATTTGTATTCAATTATATACAATATAATTTGGCTAGTTTGGTCAATAATCACTCAAAGCTCTGCTGCTCAAATGTTTTATTTGAAAAGAGATTAACTGAATGCTTACAATTATAATTAGAAGGTTATGTGGAATCCTTTATGGCATGCTGCATGGATTGACTGCTATCATAATAATACATATGAGTTAAGGATGTACATGATAAAGCAAAATAAACAATTATGAAATTAAACTTTTTTCATAAGCATGAAGCTTTTCCTGTTTTCCAAACTTTTTGAAAGAGTAGGGGCGTTTACTACTCACTTTGATTTCCCAGGTCACTACAAAATTCGTTTTCAGGTAACCTACCTGGTTGAATACAGGTAAATAAATAATATGCACTGACACACATACAGTACATTATTGTGCTTGAGACCTTTGGACTGGCTCCTACGCATTCTGTCATATCAGTTCAAGTGTGTTTTGCATCTACCCACATTCGCAGATAGCTGATTTCAACAGCCCAATCTGGCAGGAAACTTCAGTTTGAGCAGATGTCCAATAATATTGTAATTAATCCTTCACTGTTTAGATAGCCAGACTAATCGTAAGATATATGATTATCATATTGCTTTCATCTCACCCAGTTTTGACAGGTCACCTTTGACCCTTAAGTAATCAATCAAACTTTTTGACAGGTGGGCGTGTTCCAAGGTCCTGCTAGGGATTCTGCGTAATGCAGTTCTTTAAACTGATCACCGGACACTACCTAGGATTGTTCTCTGCCTTTCCCATTGATGGTAACTTTAAATGAATCTAAAATGAATTCTGGGTAATATGCAAATCGGACCCCTGTGACAGAACTGCTTTCAGATTTTGGCATCTGCACAGCTACAACCGATGCTTTGTTTATTTTTCATCCATTTTTTGACCTTTTAAAAAAAACAAAAAAGGGGGGCTGGTTAAACCAAAGCTGCGGTAATGCCACTGGTGCTCCGGTATTCCCAACCAAGCCACCCAGTCTAGTGCCAGCGCCCCAGGGTTGAGGTTTCAACCGAAGCTACATTTTATTTAATGTTTTTCATTATAACGAGTCCTACTCAGAATTGCTTCGGTAGGGGTAAACAAGCACATAGGGTCTGCAAGTGAACCATTTTTCTAACTTTTATGAATGAGAAATTTGCACTTAGTGTTGATTGAGGGTGTATCCGTCGACTTAGGACACACTGGCAGCATCACTTCAGCGTTATCTCAAACATTTGTGAAGTTTGCGACAACATTTGTGAAGTTTGCGACAGTTGATGTTATATTTTTTTAATAGAACAATCTTTAAACAGGGATGTCTTTTGGTCAAATTAGACTGACAAACGGTTTAGGAAACTGGAATTACGAAGACAGTGAAATTGTAGCGTATTAATTAATTAATTCGTAGCTGTTAAGTATGAGAGACCTCACGTAAAGTGTTTTAAGCAATCGACTCTTTGGGAGATATGTTTCCACAAAATATCAATACTTAAGTAAAAGACCTGAAAACTTGCAACATGAAAGATCTGTACTATCCTTTATCAACACAATACACAGTTGTCGCCAGATTATTTAGTTTGTAAAGACAAAATGTATTTTACAATTTAATGTTTTCTATAATTTAGGCCTTCGTGTACATTTTGTAACGAGCAGTCTTTGCGGTCTTTCCATGAAGTGAAAGAGAGGAATTACTTTAAATGAAATCTCAATAAGAGCAACCATAGGTTTATTTTATGTAATGAAACAAAACAAAAAAAACAATAAATGTCAGGACAAAGGTTCATGGCAACATTTCATTCATTGCTTGCTTTCATTTTACTGTTTGAGCAGAATGACAGGAAAATTCTGCACACTTTATCGTGTTTTGTTTTGCTACGATTTCTCAATAAAATCAGTCATTTGAAAATGTTAACTCTATACAGCATACTGGAAATTCCTCAACATGTTGTTTTTTGAAATATAAACAGATAAACCGTAAGAAAGAAACTACTCTATATTAGGCTATGATAATGATGATATAGGAGTACTCTAGTCTTTGGAGGAAGTTTTGTGTTAAAACCATTGCGACTAAACCATTGCGTATTGAAAAGCTCCCCAAGGAATACATTAAATCTAGCACTAGATGTCTTTGACTGCCTATTTATCTTTACAAAACCTAGCAGCGAAGAGTTTTACGGTTGTTTAAATGAACGATAAAATGTGTAGGCTATAGCTAAATAATTAAAGATTACTTTGATTATTGGGTTATTTTCTGTTTAGGGAAGAATCATGCATCCCTATACGTGTACCATTTCATCACGATGTCTGTTCAATATTGTAACGGGGGGCAGCTAGATTAGCCACAGGAATGCTAGATGCCCACCATTTAGTTTGTGTGTAGCATACTAGGTGGCTACATATTTGTAGCCACGGGCTATGAGGTCATCACATGCCCCAGGGGCCCTTGTGGCCAGCTAAACTTAGAGGGTTTGGCTAGTTATGTTCATAAATATTCAAGTATGAAAACCAAGATGTTGTTTGAGTGAAAGCCCCTTTTCCCCTCGTACGAATTATGTGTTTGAGTGTATGTGATGTTATCACCGTCACTGGGTGTGTATGCGTTGAGAATGACATGTGAACTCTGATACAGTGACCAAGCCAGTTTATCTGCAAACCTTCAATGCTCTGTTTATTCACCAGTTTATTCAGGGAATCCCCGGTCAAAAGTCCACGAATATTTATATAAAGATCAGAGCTTTGTACATCAAAAACACAGATGTCATCCTCTGGGGTTTCCCTGTCAAAAGGTCACACACCCACCTGTCAAAAAGTTTGATTGATTACTTAAGGGTCAAAGGTGACATTCCTAAGTGACAGTTGAAATAGCAATATGATAATCATATATCGTAAGTGTGGAGACCGCCATATGTTCACGTCTCAGGTTGCCACCTTTGTGAGGTCAAAAAGGCACACATAGAGGTCAAGGTTGGGAAATTCTTTCTTTCTTATTTTTTTGTTTTGTTTATGATTTTCTCCCATTTTTCTCCCACTTTGATAGCCAATTACACCCGCTATTTTCACGTCAATCCCTCCTTCATAGTTTGTTGCCGTAGCCCTGTGATTGGCGGTGACGAAGGGGAAGTATCAACTCCTCCGAGGCATCAATCGCCAAGCCGACGACTGTAACTCTGGCACCCCAAAGCCACTCCTGTGCACAGCGAATGTCTTGTCGGCTTCCCTCCCCCCTCCCTGTGGCGGACAGCCAGTTGCTGACCCCGGTGGCACTCCCGGCCAGAGCCAGCTCTGGTGCAACTGGGGAATCAAACCCCAGTCACCATGGCCAGGTTGGGAAATTCTAATGTGTGAGATAATACCAAAATGTATTGTCAGATACCCAACAAAGTTGGCTGCTGAAATTACATTTGTTGAGGGGAGGTGTCATTGTTGTTGGCGGGGTTGGAATGAAGTAGGGGGTTGTTTACTGGGGTATCCACATTTAAAAAGCAGCACAATTTGCTGTCTGACAGGCATAGATGATGACACAGTGGATTTTATTCATATCTGATATTTTATGAGCTGGGGGTGTGAATGTGAGAATGTCTCACATCATTTTCCGGGCAGCAAATATATTCCTGTGCTCCAGCCAGTACAGCTACATTTACACGCATTCATTTAGCAGGCACTCTTATTCAGAACAACTTACAGACAAGTGTATGTAATAAGACTTTTTGGAAGTGAGTCTGGTGATTCAGTAAGAGGTATTTGGCAATGCTGATCACTGTAAACACACTACCACCTCGGTGTGCTTCAAATGTCATTTTACTGTTAGAATGTACTTTAAATCAGGCCCCTGAGTGGTGCAACTGGTAAAGGCACCTGTTCTAAGTGCAGGTTGCCGACTACAGCCTGGGTTCGATCCCCCGGCTGTGCTGGCCTGACTCTGGTCAGGATATCGAGTTTGGGGGTGGCGATAGACTGTCCCCCCCACAGGGGGAATTGGGAGAAAATGGGAAAATCTGGAATAAATTCTTACAAAAAAGTACTTAAATCAATTGTATCAAATTCAAAGACGCATTATTCCAGAACAAACAATAAAAATCACAGATACAAATCCAGCCTGTACTTGCATGCCACAAGTGCAGATGCTCTTATCCAGAGCTAACTACAAAGTTTTCTTTACATACAATCCATTAACACAGCTGGATATTACCTGAAGCAATTCAGCTTTGATCAAGTGTACAATAGCAGTGCCCCACCTGGGGCTTGCACCTGGAACGTTGCCGTTACAAGCCCAGTTCCCTAACCATTACACTACGCTACACAATTGTAGGTGAAAGTGTAGGGTAACAGTTGTAAGGAGATGATTCCACCACTAGGGGGAAAAAGACACAAAGGGGAAATCTGTCTTGAAAATGACACTATTCAGAACAATATGAATATTTACACATTGGAATGACCACAATATTACCAAGAGTGTGTAACACAGACAAGGGTTATTTTATTTGAAAGTCTAAAGTTAGTCATTTATGAAATATAGTTATATAAACAACATTTTCTTAAATTGGGAGAGTATTTCCTTCCCCCTGGCACTAGGACGACGGACCTCAGTTTGGGAACTCCTCTACCAGACGGCCAGAAGGCTCAGAATGGAGAGGGCTAGAAGGAGCGTATAGTTTTATAATATACATTTTACATTTTAAGCATTTAGCAGACACTCTTATCCAATTTATACAGCTGGATATTGCTCAAGGGTGCAACAGCAGTGCCCCACCTGGGGACTGAACCTACAACCTCTAAGTTAACCTCTAAGCCCAGCTCCCTAACCATTACACTACACTGCCAGCCATAATATATACACATCATCTGACCTGTAATATACAGTATTTTATACCTATAATGACATTATACAGCCTGACAATATCAATGAGCCATTGACACCCAATAGACCAGTACCAGTTTTAATCAAATATAGCTATAGCAAAGCAGATTGGTTGCGATAGACACCGGTCTATAAATCACAATTCTGACTGCAGTTTCAGCATCTGGCCAACAGATGGAAAACTGTAGTAAAAAGACTGAAAAGGAAGTTACTTTGCCTGCTGTCTTTTCTGGTTAATGTTTTAACTGCAACCTATGATGGTGGGGACACCCCTCCAAAGGTATTTGCACTATATATTTTGGGTTGGCAGCTGACATCCCTGATGCCTGATGAAGACTAAAATATACACTGGTGTTCCTCATGGAGCATACTGCATTCTGATTGATTGTTTTATGTGGCTGTTTTTAATATTTCTTTATGGTGTACTCATTAGGAATGGATACAGGTACACATTTTAGCAGTCTCTCGAACCAAATGAGAAACATACCAGCAGAAAATACCAACCACAAAATTATTTCTCAAATCCTCCGTTTATTTTTGGGGGTATTTACATGGGTTAACATATGGCCATACTTACAGCAAAGGAGAAAGCAGCAGAGCAATAATTTAGCAACTCTAGTTGACACGTGACTGTAATAAATGTCCTATGTGATGTTTTGTGCCGCCGTCCTTGTGTAATGTATTGTTGAACCTGTTGTATACCTACATGTATTTTTTTCTTTTCTTTTTGTTACTTGGAAATGCCAAGTTTTAAAATTAAAAAATTAAAAAATTAAGGTATATTATAACAGTGTTTCCTCATTTTTTCATTCCAACCACCATTTAATCATGCTCAAGTGATCATTAACAGACGACCGATGCCGATGATAGGTCGGGAGCTGAGGTTGGAATGAAAACATGCAGGGCAGTGTGCCTTGTAGGAATGGATTGAGAAACACTGCATTATAATATGAGCACTACAGTATATCATTTTTGGGAGCTTGTGAGTTTCCACTCTGGATTGATAGTATTTTGCATATCAGCCATAAAGGATAAACAGACCTGCCACCAACTTCTGCTTTCCACAAGGTTATGCATTTTTCTCTCAAAATTATGGAATCATAACAATGACTCTCTATATATAGTTATTATTATTCCATAATTCACAGAGATTGAAGCATTTATTAAACATTCTTATTATTAACTTACATAGCAGTGTGCTATACCTACACTGCTAATGGTTGCAATTTAACTTAACAAATAAAATAAAAACTTTCCTGGTTGCATACCTCCCTCACCAGAAATGACTAATTGCGTTAACATACAGAGCTGATATAAAAGCATTTTTTTAAAGCTCTTCTCTGTGTACTTATCTTTATATTACACACACCCACACACACACTCACACACACATAATGTTTGAATGGTTTGTTTTTAGAAAAATACCACCCTTTAATAATCTCTGAAAGTTTAAATCAGCAGCATTTATGACATTACCTGAACAGCGGATGTCACAGGTTTCATAGGCTCCATGGGAGAGTCAAAACCTTGTGGATTAGCATCCAGGCAGAGAGAGAGAGAGAGAGAGAGAGAGAGAGAGAGAGAGAGAGAGAGAGAGACAGGAGTTGCAGCTCCTCCTGATGTTGGCCTTCTGCCATGGCTGCTGCAGAACGAGTCAAGTTCTCTCCTCTGTGTCGCTGTGTCTCAGTCAGATTGGTGACTTGTGGACTCAAGCCTCCATTGCTGCTCTCCTCACACAGAAAGGGAAGAAGCCGTGTTCTTTGAATCTGATATGTGCTACCGTGTTAGGCTGCAAGCTCAACAGCCTGTCAACTGCCGTGCTGTTCATTTCGGTAACCTCAGTGGAATATTCCCGTGAATGCTATTTTATTAAATGAGTGCCGCCATTTACCAAATGAGCTAATCATGAAGTAGAAGGTGCACAGTGATCTTTTGTCAGAGCAGATTTGCATGAATAAATTCTGGCCTTCAGGAGAGGCCTTTGGTGTGGCGTCATGGCCAGTAAGGGAGTATTTCCTTTTCCCTGAACTTTTTATGGCAGTAATATTTTTATTACTGAAAATGACAATACACTGCTGTGCTGGGAAATGTTTGTATTATTTGTGCCATTGCCATTTGTTTACATTATAATGGGGGTAAATGGTGCCGGATATTCACATAACATGTTTTGTTCAATTTATGTCTTTATACATTTTTTGTGCACTTTTTAATCTTTCAGTCCTGCGAATATGGTACCTGTACCTGTTTGTCTGAGCACCCGTAAATGTTCCATCTAATGTCGCTACAATATTCTATATATAGTTAATAAAAAACTAAACAAAAAATCTACAATAATAATAAGAGGAAGAAGAAGAATACGATCAAGTGGCCTTTTCCTTTCATTATAAATGTGCAACTTATTTCTCTTTACAAACACAATTTGGCGAGTTAATTTAGGTAATTGCTGAACTCTGTTGGTGGAAGAAAAAAACTTTAACTACCATTATTTTTAAGTCAAAGTTAAGGATTGTTGAATCCAGGCCTTAGTGTTTTTGATTGAGTTAATTCAAAGAGTTAAAGTATTTGCAGTTTTTGTCAGTTAAAAGCAATAATATATAGGGAAACATTTTGAGAAGGATTTGAGAAAAGTGCAAGTGATTTATTGTAATTAGGAATGATTGTTATGTATATACAGCATTAATTATTGAGTTTAATCATTAATTATATTCCATGAGTATAATAAACATTGCAAATGTGTACTGGCAACATGTTGTACAGTAGAAAAGTAGTAGGCTACATTGGAAATGTACGCTTTCTGATATTCACTGTAGTTCTTAATATTACACTATTATGTTCTACCAATATGTATATTTTTGACAGTATTTATTCATAGTGTCTGATACTCTACTACACAACCTCCCCCCCTAGAGTTTCCTGTCTCCATTCCAATTTGGTCTTCCATTTTGGCTCAGCGTGTACTTGTGTGGCTTCAGTATCTCAGTAACCCTACAATGCCAATAAATGACTTCTGAGTGGCTCAGCTGGCTCAAGCCATGCCACAAGTGCAGACTGGGCACCTACAGAGCAGACATCATAGGCTTGAGCCAGGGTGTCTGCAGCAGTAGGACATATTTGCTCTGTCCCGCCAGGGGTAGGATGGATTTAAATCGGCCAGGGTTCCTTGGGTTATGGCTGCATTTGTTCCTCCCCAGCAAACAAGCACCTATTGGACTACAGCAGTCCACTAGTGACAGGACCATTCACCAACTGTTTTACATTCTCTTAACAGCTGATCCTCATCTCGACTGCTTCCTCTCCACCTACATGGGTCATGGCAGCTGAAGCACAGGCAGTGTGTTAAAACAGATTTAAGGAAAATAATTATGGTAGAACTTACACATGATTTCAACAACATTAATTTATCATAATATTGGCTCTAACAAAAACCAGCATACACAAGAGGTCCCCAGGACCGAGGTTGAGAACCACTGCGCTAGCAGACCACTGTAGTGCCAATCGAAAATGTTGGTGGACCGTCAGCTGTACAGAGAAATGTTGTGGGCTGCTGGTGAGCCACTGTATGCTAGCTAGCTGCGTCCAAATGACATGCAACTGGCTCATGCATGAGGGCGTCTGAGGAGTGCCTGTGCTTCAGCTGCCATGACCCATGTAGGTGCAGGTGGCCCAACAATAACTTGAGGGACAAATGAAATTTACAATAACTTGAGGCACAAATGGAAATGTACAATTGGGGAGAACTATTATTATTTTGTTTTTAATCAAATCAAATTCAATCTTATTTGTATAGCACATTTCACAAAACAATACAAAACAAAACAAAGCTTTACAGCAGACCCCAGTCTGAACCCTCACAAAAGCAAGCCTAGTGCAACAGTGGCAAGGAAAAACTCACTTGGTAGAACAAATAGGAAGAAACCTTAGGAGGAACCAGACTCAGGAGGGGGAGCGCATCCTCTTCTGACCAGCTCAGGGCGTGAGTTCATAATGGCCAACAATGGTCAATCTTCAGATCAGTCAATTGTTGTTTTTTAAAAGAACGTTATTTAATCCCAAGTGCATTCTTGGAGGGCTCCTACCATCTCCCCACCAAACAGTTTCTCAGCGATGAAGGTGCTACTTCCTGTGCTGTATGACACAGTCACCCCAGAGCCCCGTCTCACACACCTAACTGTCTGTTTCCTGCTGTCTGTGGAAAGCTGGAATTTGTCCCCAGTTCTCTGATGGCCATCAGCAGTTTTGGTAGATAGCGTCTACACCCATGTCATTGACCTGCAGAAGGAACATTTTAACAAATTATTTGGAATATCTGAATGGTTCAGTGTAATGCTGCACACCCTCCCTCCTTCTCTTTCTCCCTCTCTGTCTCTTTCCCTCTGTCTCTCTCTCTCTCGCTCACACTCCAATTCTCTCTTTCTGTCTGTCTACTTCTGTGGCTTCCTGGTGGGGTTGTGCTATCATATAAATCAGAGAAAATTCAGGTGTACAGAAACTAAGATGACTTCTGCTTAGAACAATCAGAGTCAAATAAACTCTATTTACCCAACCACAGTGATGTGGAGGAGTCAGGAGCTGTGAGCTTTGAGGAGGAGCAACAATTGGGGTAGGTCGAGGTGGGTGGTGCGGGTAGAGGTGTGTGGGCGTGCTGGGTGGACATTACATTTTACATTACATTTATGTTAGGGGTTGTAGGGGTTGGGGGTGTCAGAGCAGGCAGGCGGAGGTTAGGGGTTGGGAGGGGGGGGGGCGGTCGTGCTGAATTTTGGCTGAATTATTATGATTTCTGATCTCAGGGCCTGTATATAGAAAGTCTCTCAGAGTAGGAGTGGTGATTTGGGATCAGGGTTCATATGTACAAGGATTCTAAGAGCAGGAGTGCTGATCTAGGATCAGTTTATCCTTTTAGCTCATAATGGATACGGTCAGGATATGGACAGGAGAAACCTAATCCTAGACCAGGACTTCTACTACTAGATGCTTTATATATACGGGCTCAGGTTTACTCTCCAGCTACTCTCATATAACTGAACCCCCTCTTATGATAAGTGTTGTTCAGTCAGCAGCAAGCCATTACATTTGAATAAATTCATGAATAGTTCCCATTCAGCCCTGTTATTTTATTGGGGAAGTAAAACCTTGAAGAGTCTGAGAGCATCATACAGTATGAGAGTATGTGTATCTCGCAGTGAAAGCTTTAGCAAAGACAAAATTGTTGTAAATAACATGATCTGCAAGCAGAAGTAAAAAAAGGCACTCAAAAAGGGCGATAGAGTGGGAGAGCAGCCTTGCAGCTGAAGAAAATACAATGACTGAATTAACAAATTAAGTCGTATTACAATAAAAATTGATAAATCAGCGAGAGTATGTCAAACAAACAGGGCATTTAATGGCTGATGTGTATAGAGCCATTATATGCTCTGTTTACGATATAAATAAAGCCATTACACACAGTTTCTGATATGTGTAGAATCATTACACACGGTTTCTGATATACATAGAGCCATTACTGATGTGCATATACAGCCATTACGCACTCTGTTTCTGATGTGCATATACAGCCATTACAGGCTCTGTTTCTGATATACATAGAGTCATTACATGCTCCATATTTTGTGGGTTGCTGGGAACCAGGCCTGGTTGTTTGAGGCTTGGGGTTTTGAGGCTGACCTTGTACACTGATGACTCGTTAGCCTGGACCCTGGGCATAGACCTCCCGGTGCTCCTGAGATGAGAATGGAAATAACTGTAAAGAACTAGGAACATACAACATACACCAAACTAGGCATGGGACGGTTACCGTAATAATGGTATACCGCGGTATAACAGGCCACGGTATAACTAACTACAAACATTTAGTTTCCACGGTATATGCTCTACGGTATTTTTATTAAAAGAAGCAAAAATAAATAATAATGCTATGCCGAAAATCTATGCACCCCCGAAAACGAACCTAAGGTAATTGAGATTCGAATTTCACTTGGTGCAGAATTCTACTTATGGCGGCATTGCGCGGAGTCAGTTGTGGAGTCAGTGAGATTTGTCGTCTGCTCCACGTTGATTCAGTCATGGCAGCCAGGTTCGAAATAGGAGGTGAACCACCCGAACTGTATCCCCCGTCCAAAAACACTAAATCAGCAGTATGGGAATATTTTGGATACAAGAAAAACACAGAAGCGTGGCAGCAAGAGGAGGCAATACCTCAAACCTGATAACGCATCTCCGGGATCACCACCCAGCACTCCTAGCCAAGTTCAAGGTAACGTAGTCTTTAGCAATACATTTGTGAAATAAATACTATAGGATAGTTAGCAAGGCAGATAACACGGCAAGACGTTCGCTCAGTGAAGTAACGTTAGGGGGGGAAAGTTAGCTGATTACTAGCTAGCTAACGTTAGCTAGCTAGCTAACGTTAGCTAACTCCCATCATCAGCTAGCTTTTCCCCCCTAACGTCATTGAGCAAACGTTCTGTATGTGCGCGGAGAGTAGCCCCAGAGAGTTTGTTTGCCTCAGAGAGGGTGTTCAGTTCGAGTGGACACATCGTCTCACCTCACCGCTGCAAACTAAATCCTGTGAAGGTGAACATGCTCATGTTTCTCCATAAAAACCTGGACTGAGAGAGTGAGCAGCAAATGTGTGGATTAGAAAGTGAAACCTAGCTATGCCTATGGTTGTAGAGCTGCAGGTTTAGTCTCATTGCATTTATTTTGAAGTGTTTTATTTTTCAGAAAATAATAGTTTTACAGTATAAAGTTTACAAAAATATTGAACAAATATTCTGTTAAAATAAAAGAAATCGTAAAAAAAATCTGTTTGTTTTTTTACCCAGATTTTAGAGGTGCGCCGCTGCCGCGCTAATACCGTGGTAATGGTATACCGCGGTATTTTTTCCCAAGGTTATCATTAAGTCAAAATCTCATACCGTCCCATGCCTACACCAAACTTTAGTGTCTTAATAGGACATTGGGCCACCAAAACCTGCCAGAACAGATTCAGTACCTCTGGTAAATATTCTACAAGTGTCTGGAGCTCTATTGGAGGGATGCCACAGCATTCTTCCACAAGATCTTCCATCTGGTGTTTTGTTGATGGCCCGAGCAGGACTCCCAGTGGGTAGTGGCATTGGGTATGGCTGTAGCCAGGACACGGTGAGATTATGAACACATTTTATACTATACCTTGGAGGTCTGCAGTACTGGGACATTTCTGAACCACTGCCCCTCCGGGGGCAGGTGGAGAAACCCTGATCTGGATAAGCCACCGATCTCCTTCCAAAATCAAAGGGGAAACAAAAATAAATATTACAAATATTATTAATATATTGAAGACAGAATTGGAAGCCAAATTCTCTGGCACTCAAATACAGACCTCACACTCACAAATCTCAAACCAAACTGATGATGGGACATCAGAAATGTGCGCCGTTCATTCTTACTTACTCAGCAAAATAAAAAATGTCAAAATATTTTTGCACTAAAGTCGGCTAGTCCTGAGTGTGCGTCTGAGAATTTGGATTCAAATTCTGACTTCAGCTGAACTTGCACAGCCAGCACCTCCTCAAGTAAGAGGGGCATGATTGTAGATGCATCATGACCTCATCACTGCTCTATGACTTAATTATCATTACCGCTCCCTAATGTGGTTGGACGATCTTTAATGCTTTCATGCATTTTTACCTCATTATGTAACGTTTCCGGAACAGAAACACGGCACCCACACACAGAATAGAGCACCCACATACCACTGCAGTCAACAGCCATGGTAGAAGCCCTTCAGCAGAGAGTGAGAGAGATCAGTGTCAATCGTCATTGGTAAAAAGGTCAGAGGAAGGGAGGGAAGGAAGCAAGAAACAGAGGCACTTGATGTTCCCAATACTTGCAAAAAGCAAATGTCTTCAGAAAACAAATATGCATCGCTTTTCAAGACAAGACAATAAAATATTCCTGGAAAAAGTCATTGTTCTCTCTCCTTTTAGATCTTCACTTTATTTAGCACATGGCTTGTGATACAAGCCCCCCCTTGCTGCCAAAAGCACAGCTACAGCTTTAACACAGTTTACACATCCTTCTGGCTAGCGCATTTCTAGGGCAACCGGCGTCAGTTCCTTCTTTTTGACACTACACCTTACAGTTTGTAATGTTTTCGTTTTCGAGAGTACAAGACTGATAGTATGTATATATTTTGCTACCAGTTGTAATTCTCACAGTGTGTGCAGACTTTAGGTAGCAAATTGTGAGCCTACACCACAAGCACAAGTTTGCATTGAATCTGCATGTTAAGGATGGAGGTGTAATACTAATAACATGTTCCCACCATGTGTGATGTAAATGGGCAGGTACAAGGTGACGTTTCCCAAGGAGTTTGTGGCCATGCAGGACACATTGAGCTCCACTTCCAGCGGCCCGGTCAGTACGGCTGACACCACGCTCTTGTTCTGCTCGATCACGGAAGTGAAGGATGCTGGGATATAAGCCCCATTCAGGCCCCAGCTCAGGGTGGCATTGGGGTGGGCCTCGACCTGGCACACGCACCTCAAAGTTCTGCCCGTCCCAGAGCAGGAGCTTCCAGACAGGATGACGGGAGGAACTGGCATGGGCGAGATTAGGAATGATCTTGTTATCCTGCTAATGTGTAATGAGTAAAATGCCATACCTGTCTGTGATGGGTATACATGATACAACGAATAAAACACCTATAGCTGGCAAGTGTAGTGGGGTTCATAAACATCAGGAGCATGTGAATGTCTGCCACAGACGCCACTCCCTGGAGCTTAACCCCCTGAGGTCGACGGGAGCGGCGCCGCTCCCAGCAGCAATAAAAGTATATTACTATTTCTAACTTCGCGATATTTTATCATACACACGCGACAAAAACATTGACAGAAACCTTAGAATCGCGACTTTCCGATTTGAGCACTGGCAAATCAAATGGGATTTTTAAATTAGGTTAATTAGACCAAAAGTAAACCTTGTTTTTTACTCTGTTTTTACCTTTTAGTACCGTCCCCTTCTATTGACATGGTAACTAGGTGCGAGTTTCGGGAGGTGTGGGAGGGGGCGTGGGGCCATGTGTGAAAACGCCGCGAAACAAACACAAACTGTCCCGACAATTTGAAGCAAGATTTTATACAGACATACAATTTTATTCAAGATGGAAAGATTTTCTGCGCTGCAGTGTTTGAGAGCATCGATGGAAAGCGACGAAGACAATAACTGGACGAAGAGTAAGTAACTATATTTGATCTGCCATGTTATCAAATACTCGTATATATATTCAATATATGAATTCCGTGTGTTAAATTGCAGCGTAAACAATGTCCCGACATTATATCGGATCTTGTCTGTGTTTACGGTTACAGCTGCCAGCAACAGACGGTGTATGCTGATATTTATTTTATTTACCATATTTTCAAATACTGTGAAAAGTATTCGACTGCTGCGAATAATTAACGGGAGGATATTTAACCAGCTGGCATTCTGTTTCGCGCTTGGACATTATCTAGCTTAGCTTGATAATACCTATTGTGATTAATGTTTCTTGCCTCTCGAGAACTTGTTTGTTCGTGTGCTTGTTGTTGTTTAGATTCCCAGCGTTTAGTTTATACCACGTTTTTGGATACGTGGATTTACCTGTTTACTTTGATTTGTTTGTTCCTGTTCGTTGGTTTTGTTTTGTTTGTCTTTCCGTGTCTTCGCAGACACGGATTTTGCTTTCGTTTAACGCTTTACGATACGATAACGATAAATATCTTAAACCCAGAAAACGGGCTACTTTTGATCATGTGCCTGTGTCCACTGCCAAACACTCTGGATGTTGGCAAATTGGCTTCTGTTGGTTGCAATAAATGTGTACTCTGCAAGATGTCGGGAAACAGCGGTTTGTGACGTTCCCTTGTGTCTACAGTTGACCAGAAACTGTTTTGAGAAGTGGCACCAAAGACTGTGAAAGAACAAATTGTCTCACCATGTTTTAATTTGAATGTTTTGTATATAGTTTGTTTTCAATGAATCTTCCCAAATGAAAAAAAACTTTCTGCATGGCTCACTGACTATTGCTTACTCTGATGGCTTTTCTTTTGTCTGGCGGCCTTTGAGAGAGAGATGGCCCATCTGACAGATTTTACAGGTGTGGGACAAGCCTCAGGTGTGGATCATGAATATTCTTGAAATTAGCATATAGCCCTCCCACAGCCTGAAATAAATGTGACCAGTTCTGATAAAAACAGGTTTTTAGCTATTTAGATCTCAGATGTGCTAAACTATTTTCACACCCTTACATAAACAAGACCTTGATGAACAAACGCATATTGGCAAAACAATTCGTCACTATAGTTTAGTGTGTGCTTTCACAACTTTTGTGACGGCAGAAAAATTTACTCTTTATAACTTGTGTGTTTGTAGATCTATTTACAAGCTGCATATGATACTGACCACACTATTGATGGCATATAAATGTAGCTGTGATTGTCCTTCAAATAAAAATATCAAACACTTTGGAGTAAGTGTGTGTTAAGTTGATGAAATTGAGATAAATATCAGACCATGCCAAAATCAAAAACCTCCTCTAAGCTTAGCACGGACCTCAGAGGGTTAAGAGTGCGATTAGTGCCCTTGGCTGGGAACTTTGGTGCTTAACCAAGGACCTACCCCCACAAGCAGCAAGCACATGAAAATGCTTTTTTATTTTCAAAATGTACCATTTATCACAACACTAATACTTTTTATAACTAACAACTAATAGTAATAATTAAACTATATATGAGTGCATGAATATAAATAAGTAATAAACAACTGTAAAACAGAATTGTTGTTGGAAAAGCATTACGTACGCTCATTTCTTTGACCGTGCATGACATAAGATCAAATAAAAGATGTGTGCACTCACTCTGTATGTCGAGGGATATCCAGTCAGACTGCCGCTCCCCGAGATGATTCTGGGCAACGCAAGAGAAGCGAGAGCCTCGTCTGACGCTGGGCACAGACACCTCGCGCTGCGTGAGGTTGAGCTGGACCGTCTCGCCCCCCCGGGTCTCCAGCCACCGGTAAAGTCTGGGCGGCGGGTTGCCATGACTACGGCACATCAGCGTGACCACCCTGCCTTCCGTCACGGAAAGCTCCTTGACTGTGACGTTCACATCTACAGGGGCATCTGTCGCCAAGGAAACAGGAAGTCGCTCACAGGAAGATGAACGTTACTGACGTACTGAAATAAAACACTCATCGGACGTACAGGTGTAACAAATATTGGCCATAAAATCACTAGCTTGGAGACAGTGGAAGGTGGTGTCTCATATTGGCTCATCTACATAGCTGCAGGACATTCAGGTTACAGACAACCATTTGGTCTGGGCATTAGCATGACAGTGATCTCTGTTTATTTGATAGGAGAGTGATTATGTCACTGTGGGTGGACCATCATGGATGCCTTGCTTTTACTCTGTATGTTGCATACAGTAAATGAGACTATATTTGCTTTGTTAATAAATTGTTATTGACATAAACTTTGGAACTACAATTCTTACTTCACAAGAAGGAACAATTCCTACACAAATAGCTGCCAAAATAAAGGAAACAGTTGAGTAAATGAAGGGTTCTGGCAGCTGTATTATGGTGTGGGATGCATTTTTCTGGCATGGCTCAGATCCATTCAAGGTAAACATCAATAAATAAAATCATTTATAGAAATGCTTCACCTTCATCCTATGGTGAAGCATTTCTATCCTGAAGGGAGTGGTCTCTTCTAGGATGACAATGTCCCCAACCACAGGGCTCCAGTAATCACTGAATGGTTTGATGAGCATGAAAATGATGTAAACCAGGCTCATTCAGGCTCAGTCACCAGATCTTAACCCAATTTAACACTTATGGGAGATCCTGGAATAGTGCCTGAGACAGCGTTTTCCACCACTGTCAGCAAAACACAAAATGGTGGAATTTCTCATGGAAGAATGGTGTTGCATCCCTCCAATAGAGTTCCAGACACTTGTAGAATCTCTGCCAAGGATCATTTGTTCTGGTGTTATTTTAGTAGTTACCTGTATATGGGCAAGTATAAATACATTTTGATGTTGCCATTTATTGCGCTTTTCCATTGCAAAATATGGTACAGTATGATACGGCAAACATCAGAATCCGTAACTATCCCCTTCCCGGATCGAGTCCCTGTGTCCTTTTTTCCATTGCACAACATAACTGTGAAGATAGGAGGATTTAGATAGGAGGAGTTATCTGAAGTGATAAAAAAGAATACGACTGCTGTGGTGACATTGTCTCCAACAACGAGGTGGCTGGGCTGGGGTTGTCTGACTCAAGTGTACCAGATCTCCCACATCTTCCTGGTTTGTGACCAAGAACAGCGTCTATGATGTCCCCCACTGCGGTTGTTATGATCTGAAATTTTTCTGCAATCTTGTTTGAGTTTTTTTATCGTTTCGCGGCACCGTTTGGAACTTTGGAATCTCCTAAAAATATTTATAATGACAATTCTGTGATGATTGCACTTGACCAATCAATGGTCTGCAGTATTGGTAGCTCCACCCTTAGCTCCCTGCTCGGCTCACTAGTACCCTGGCAAGAGCAATAGCTCAATTCAGCACGGATACTTACGTTCAATGCGGTGGAAAAGCGCCATTAGTGTGTGTCACACAGGGGTCCTCTTAAAAATATGGCCCTGGGCCAAATCTGACCATTTGACCTTTTTTGTCTGGCCCAATGCTAGTGCTAAAACCATTGATGTAATCAAACTGAGTCTACCCTCACACACCGGGTGAATACACATGACCTGAGAGGGAAATTGTGAAGAGACAATTACTGCTCATCTCTTAAAATATAAAAAATGAAAGAACTACAAATTAGTTTTGGGGAATTGGAACAGGTTGATGAATTTGTGCACTAGAATCCAGGGCCAGCTCAAGGCACAGGCAATACAGGCAGCTGACTGGGGCGCCATGTCGCTAGGGGCGCCAGGTCGCCCTCACAAAAAAAAAAAAAAAAAAACGCTGGTGGCTGGTGTGCGCCCTCTCCTTTCCTCCCAATGAACAAATAAACAAAAATAAATACACTTTGTACCCCTGTTCTGTTCCTCACACAATGTTTCATCTGGCCTGCACTTTGACTAGGGGTGCAACGGATCACAAAACTCACGGTTCAGATCGTATCACGGTTTTGAGTCATGGATCGGATCATTTTTCGGATCAGCAAAAAAAAAAAAGGGAGACAAATATAACTTTGATTTCCATTTATTCTGTAAAACACTTAAAGCAGTGAACATTTTTGCCCATTTACCGCTTTTTTAAAACGTTAGGTTAGTAAGCTACCATTAGCTAGCTAGTGTCGATGTTTTCCAGAGTCTGAGTTGTAGGGTAAATAAGCTAGCGGTTAGTAAGCTCGCTAGCTATCGCTAACATTTCTTATACGGAGTTAGCTAATGGTAGCATAGACCTAGTCTTGGCTAGCTAGCTAGCGTGTATCCGTTTTGGTATGTAGCTAGCCAATTCAGAAAACATTCATGTTATCTATTGCTCTATTGAGCTAGCTATTGAACTTGAAAACTGCCATAATCTGTTCTACAAACTGTAGAAACGTTTAGTTGGTTGACACCATGAGCTGGCTCGATAGCTTGTTTGAAACACTTCACTTATCTTCCCTCTGCAAACAGCTTGGAAACGCATTAGCGAGCCTGGTTAACTAACGTTAACCACCTAGCTAATCATTCAGTATAGCTAATTCTGACCTAGTATGTTTTCTTCTAGCTATGTTTAGCCAGCTAGTTAACCTCGAGAACCCGTTATCACTGCTTACACAATAATGTTAGGGGTAGACATCCAATCTTGGTTTCCTAAGCCAGCTAACAATTGCTAACAACTGTCAAGTGTCACTGATCTGTGTGATAACTAACTTAATGTAACCATTCTTCAATTGCTCGGGCGTTTAACAACAATCAACAACCAGCAAGCAAGGCTGCTAAATGTTTTGTAGCGAGGCAGCCAAAGTAGAAATCGCTGGCTAACTAGCATTGCGCATATACTGTATACTAAGAGATTATTAAACCAAATTAGTGAACAAGTTCACTGCACCCCTAAGAGTTGGCTAGGGTCACTGCATGCAAATGCCTAACGTTACTACTTTTTTGAACAGCTGACTACGAATGTCTAGAGTGTTTTAAATGTATCTAATGTTGGATAGATTAGGCTACAGGTAACCAGCCAATATAATTTACAGGGAAGCCAAAGTGCTCCCATACATGGGATTTAAATGATGCGGGAGGCTTTTCAAGCTCCTCCGCTCCTCTGCTAGCCATGACTTGTCTGCTTTTTGCAACGCGATAATCTCTGATTGATTCGTTGGGATTCAACATGACATAAACACACAATGGCTTTTTTGTGCATAATTACCCAATCGTTGCGCTTCAGAGAAAAACACAGCACACACCTGTCTTGTCTATCTCTTCACTGTAACTCTGCATCGAGATTTAGGGAATTGTTACTTTAAAACGTAACAGCGGCAGAAAAACTGTATTTCTCTATGATGGTTCAATTTACCAATTAATCCGCGGTTCATATGTGTGCCAAACCGTGGGGGGTGATCCGTACAGATCACGGATCAACTGCGTTCCGTTACGCCACTAACTTTGACAAAGATGCTGTTACTGAGGTGGGGGATACGATGCCTGGGTGCTTGCTGAAAGTGGGGGTTAAGTGCACGCATCACAGGCAACCCAAGAGACTGTCGGGTCAAGCGCAGGTGATGGGGTCAGAGAGGCATGCACTACTGATGCAGTCAGGCAGAGAGCCAACATCAGCGCGATGCAAGATAGATATCAGATCGATGACAGATTTTATATTTGCACAATGACTTTGAAAACGCACAAGCCGTCAGGTGCGCAGGGGAGAAAACGGAGGAAGGAGGAGAAGGAAAAGAGAGCCCAATTAAGAGGTAGGCTATGTCATCAAAATGCAGTTTTGTTGTGTTTCTGTGTTATTGTAGGAGGCTAGGGAGCTAACTAGCTAAGTAATAAACAAGCTAATGCTAGCTAGATAATGTGATGCTAAGAGCTACTGCTAGACTCATACAGATTGAAGGATGAATGCATGCTGATGCTGAGTTACCCAACCCTCACGTTTTGGCTTGAAGCCTATTAGTACCCACCTGTAGTTATTCCCAAAACTAAGCTACTACACCTGAATTGCAGTTGCAAAACCCTCATGCTTGCCTTGAGTCTCAAGCTTTATTATTAGGCCACCAACATTTGTAGTAGGCTACAACATTATATCAATATAAATAAATATAACTATTATCCAATGTCTTATGGATAACACAAAGTCATGTGTAAAGTAATCATAGCTTTTGTGTGTGGCTGGCTAGTCGAATTAGCTATATTTACCCAACACGGGCAAGTTAGCCAATTAAATCAAATTCACCATATTTGACCTAAATCAAATTGACAGTGGAGGTTGCACCATGCAGGGCTTAGAATAAGATTGGGCATTCCAAATTGGGAGAAAAATATTTAGGAAAAAAGGCAACAATTGGTTAAAAGCAAGTCTAAAAATTGAGAGGTGTTGGTCTCCTAGGAAACGCTCGTCTGACTCACATGAGACGTTCAGCATGAGGGTCAGGCTCGTTCTGATGACACCAGCGCTAAGCTGGACGGAACAGGTGACTCGGCTGCCGTGATCTTGGCGTGATGCCCTCCTGCTCATCGTTGCCCTCGACAACCACACGCCCGGCACGCCATCCGCCATCACAGTAATGCTGGAGTTCTTCCCTCCGGACAGGCCTTTCCAAATGATGGGCGGAAGGGATGTTGGGCAAGAGTGGAACATGCTGCAGTTTAAGGAGAGGATGGAGCCTTCCACAATCGAACCCTGCACCGATATGAGGGGGACCGCTTTGACCTCTGCAAATGAGAGACAATATAATATAATAATGATAATACTGGACTACATTTATATAGCACCTTTCATGATCTCAAAGCAATTTACAGTGAAGGTGGGGTGTGTGGTGGCGGTTGGGGGGAGGTTGCCTCAACCGCCACCAATGTGTAGCACCCACCTGTTTGATTCATGGCAGCCATTTTGCACCAGAATGCTCACCACACATTAGCTGAGGTGGAGAGGGAGGGAATTATTGAGCCCATTAAACTGGGGCCAGATTGAACGTTAGGGTTAGTGATTTGGCCAGGACACCATGCATTATGGGAAACATGCAGATGATGGCATTCATTTCAGAATCTGGAAACTTTATCAATGAGCACTTGGATGTGCGGCATCCGCAAAACGTATATTTCATTTAAACAAAATATGCTGATGAAGGGCCAAATTAAACTGAATGAAGGTGTGCTTTCCCCTTACTTCTGAGAATAACAGTGTTTTGTATCATTTCATGGTCATATTTGGTGTATTGAACAAAATTGCATAAATAAAGTATACACTTCAGTAATTAGCTTTGCTTAAGTCCAGCTGCATGAATGATGGAAATATCAATCAAATTACTGTGGGAAAATTAGCAAAATTAGATTATTATCATTATTATTTATTATATTTCTCTATAAATATTAAACAGTTTTATAGAAACATGTACTCACCAGCCAAAACAAATAATAGCATAAGAGCACAAGAATGTCTGAACAAGAGAACAGCTAGGCTTCTCAGTCCATCAAGGCTCGTAATTCTGCTTATTGCCTACAGGGGATTTCTCATCTAAAACATGTCTAAAACATGGCACATGTTGGGTGCGAACTCTCGTGCAGTACTCCAAAGAAGTATGAAGCAGTGTCAGCTGAAGTGCTTTTTCAGTTTTTGTACATGTGATTATATAATTGTACTGAGTTGAGCAAACACACGGTTTGTCATTGTTTAAAACGATTGTGTCATTTTCAACTTTAAATCAACAATCTTAAATGGCACCAGATTTTCTGCAATGGGTGCAGTGAAAGACATGCAGCAGAGCATGAAAAATAGTGGGCTATTATTCATTATTATCAATTCAAGATGGCGCGGTGGTTCCATTATATGCTATGACACCACAGCGCTCACACCTACCCCGCATCCTGTTCGTGGATTTCAGTTCTGCTTTTAATACGATCATTCCTGACCTACTTTTAGATAAACTTTTACTGCTCAATGTCCCATCCCCTCTCTGCCACTGGATCCATGACTTCTTAACCAACAGGAAACAGTGCGTCAAGGTGGGTGACCTCACTTCGGACCCCCTCCTTCTCAGCACTGTCGCCCCTCAGGGCTGTGTACTGTCTCCCTTACTCTATTCACTTTACACCAATGACTGTACTTCCAACAGTGAATCCGTTAAACTTATTAAGTTCGCGGACGACATTTCACAATTATTAGCACCCAATATAATTATTTTTAATAAAATACAACAAAAATTATTCTGCATTAACATGTTGTATTCTATAGTGTTTTATTAGACTGGTGAACATATTGTATTGAGGGGATCTTTGACCATTCCTCCATAGAGAATCTTTAAAGATCCTTTAGCCCTGGTTCGTTCCTTAATTCCTCAGTCACGGGGGGTCATGGGCATTCTGTTGAAGAAAACGTAAAAAAAAAAACAGCACGTTGACAGTTTAACAGACAATTTTGCAAACTTAAACTGGTCTCAGCTTTTTCAATAATTTTTCTTCTTCCTGCAGTCCTAAAATTTAAATAATATTAAATTATAGCCACTAAACAGTGTGCTAGCAAGCTAGTGTGGTGTAACAACAACACAATTTGCATTTAGCACACTTGTACATTTTGGCTAGCTAATCAGCTCTCAATGAGGTTTTGATTCCCATGGCCACAACATCCCATATTTTGAGCTAATAGCAGTTTTTAACTAATAGCACTAATAGTTAGCTAGCTAGTAGCTAGTAGCTTTGATTTAAGCATCATGACTATGGCAAGCCATTTTAACATGTATTCAACTTACTGTAGCTAGCTACCCCTTTATCTTAGATAATGTTCCCTATCTAACACCAAGGGCCTAGGGGCCCTCACACTGTAAGCGCCGAGGGGCCCAGGGGCCCTAGTGGTCAGCTCACGCTTTAAGCACCAAGCGGCCCGAGGGGCCTCATGCTATAAGCGCTGCAGGGTCCGGGGGCCCTAGCGGTCAGCTCACGCCATAAGCACTGAGGGGCCCAGGGGCCTAGTGGTCAGCTTGCGCTGTGCGCACTGAGGGCCCTGGTGTTCAACTTCCTTCAGAAGTCTTGGGCCACAGGCTTGGAGGCCCCCTGGCAGTCCGAAGCCCCAGGGCACTGGCCCCACTGGCCAGGTCCATAATCCAGCCTTGATCTATCTATGTATCTATCTGTCTGTCTACCTGTCTGTCTGTCTATTTATTTATTTATTTATGTATGTATGTATACATTGAATTAGCAGTGGACAGTGACATACGTACCAGGGCGTAAAGGCATGATACATACAGTACTGTAAGCGCATATGTGAATTGACGCACATCAAAAGGGAGTAAGCCTCACCTATAACCCTGATCACCACAATTTGGTTGTAAAACTTTTGTTTGCTTTTCTTGTCCGGGTTGATCCACACATACAGACTGATGCCGTTGTCCTCCGGCCTCACCGCCTCAATCCTCAGAGAGCAGTTCCCCTCTCGGGCCATGCCTAACAGCGACGTCCGTCCCCTGAACTGGGCGATCACGCCCGCTGGGTCCTGGCTGTCGTACACCTTCGGATATTTCACAGAGTGGTACTGGTACCAGATCACTCTCTGGTGAACACTGGTCTGGCAGGGGACGACCACGCAGCTTCCCACCACCGCATTGACCGATCCTGGCATTTCCACATTCCAGCCAAGACACAGGATGCTGAGAATACTTCCTGAATGAAAAAAGACGGTGAAAAGAAAACATGATGGTGAAATTTCGCTATATGCTTTAAGCAGGGGTGATGGCTCTTCAGAATTCTACAGAATAAGGCAACCTAAATTTGGGGAGTGGGGGGTTAAACTCGAACCCCCTCCTCCCTGGTTACGCTAGTGATCTTCTTTCATCTGTTTAAACCATGGGTCTCAAACTCGCGGCCCGCGGGCCAATTGCAGCCCGCGAGACGATATTTTGTGGCCCCCACCTTGATATGAAAGTTTAATGTTAGTGCGGTCCACGAGTTTTATATGAATGGCACTTTACCGCGTTGTGTGTGGAAGGTCCCTTTATTGCGCAAGCTAGGGCTGAACGAACCTACCAATCACAGTGGGGTATATGGCTCCCGGGGCGGGCCATCGGCCGGGCTTGATGCAAGCAGAGAAACATTTCACAACAACTATGGCAGCGCCCGTGTAACATCGCATAGCCGTCATAGAATTACTACTTCTTACTGTGTTTGAAATTAGCATGTTTGACTTCGAGTTGGACGAAGTCAATGTTACCGGCATTGGATTCGGCGTCATGCGGAACATTCTTCCATTCTTCCATCAGTTGAAATGGGCTGATTTGTTTGAAAGTTGACGGAGATATGATTGCCACTATCCATGCGGATGATTTGTTATCATGACGAATCTGCAAATTAATGATCAGATTAACGACCAACACCGATGTTCCGTTGACGATGTCACCGAGGGGAGTGGACCTCCGATGGGGCCACTAAGCCAGCTCCCGCCCGCCGTCCCGCGTCGGGGCCGATGGTCGGGGCCAGGCTGGAGCCTCATCACGGGTCTACCCGCCTCGGTTATATAGTCAACGGAACATCGGTGTTGGCTAGGACGTACAACGCCGCTAGCTTAGCAGCGCCCGCTGCATCCATGGAGTTATTATAGAAAATAAAAGCCAGTAAATAACGCCTCCATGGCTGCATCCCATGGTTTGTATATAATAAATAAATAATGGTGTCCCACTGTCCCGGCTTCATGCACTCCACGCTTGCTCTGCAATGATGTGATGTTCACGGACAAATTATTCGAAAAAATCTTTTGGGTGAATGGAATGTACTGAATCATTTGCGGAAAAAGATTTATTCATCAAAACATTTTACTCCATAGTAAATGCCTCACACAATAAACATTACAAAGATATTTCTATATGATGTCATTTGTTTCACTTGTTTCTATGACTACGTTTACTATATTCATTACAGCACGGTGGGTAATGAACAGCCCGGTAGCAGTCGCCTTTTTTTGCGCTCGCTATCCCGGTGCTTTCTACCATCTACAAATGTCATGATGTTCATGTCATCATGAAAAACATTAATATCGAGCGCAAAAAGAAAGGCGACTGCTACCGGGCTGTTCATTACCCGCCGTGCTGTTGTTACAGGAAGAAGCGGAAATGACGTTCTCCGTGCGTCGCTGGTTGGCTAAACACTTGATTGAAACTTTATTGCGAGAGCGACACCAAGTGGAATGAATATATATCTTGTCACACAGCCCCAATCATGTATTTTTCAAAGCCTGCAGTGAAGAGAAAGGTTGGTGACGAGCACAGACAATTTCAGGAAAAGTGGGAGATGCAATATTTCTTTGTTGAGCACAGGAACACCCCGATCTGTCCTATTTGCACAGAAAAAGTTGCGGTGCACAAGGAATACAACCTCAAACGTCATTACTCAACTAGACATGCTGAGGAGTATGCAAAATACCAGGGAGATGAGAGAGCCAACCGGGTTGCCAATCTTAAAACATGTCTACTGAGGCAACAACATTTCTTCAAGAAAGCAACCAAAGAGAATAATGCAGCAGTCGAAGCTAGCTACGTGGTTAGTGAGATGATTGCTAAGGCGGGAAAGCCATTCACAGAAGGCGAGTTTGTCAAAAAAAGTGCATATTACAGGCTGCAAGTATAGTCTGTCCGGAAAAGAAAGGTCAGTTTAGCAACATCAGCCTTTCTGCCAACACCGTGGCAGAGCGCATTTCTGACCTGTCAAGTAACATTTATGATCAACTGCTTGAGAAAGCCAAATGTTTCGATGCATACTCAGTCGCTCTTGATGAGAGCACAGACATCACTGACACTGCCCAGCTCACAATGTATGTCCGTGGTGTTGATGACAATTTTGAAGTGATGGAGGAGTTGCTCAGAGTAATTCCAATGCATGGCCAGACCACCGCTCAGGAGATATTTCGCCAGCTGTGTGATACCGTTGTGAATGCCAGTTTGCCATGGAAGAGGTTTGTTGGAATAACAACCGACGGAGCGCCATCAATGACTGGTGGCACTTGTTCAAAAAAACTGGAAGAGAGGGTGTGGAGGAGGCCATTGCTCTGCACTGCATTATCCATCAGCAGGCCCTTTGCAGCAAATGCCTGAAGTTTGACAATGTGATGTCTGTCGTTGTGAAATGCATCAACCAAATCAGATCCAGGGGCTTAAAGCACCGGAGGTTCTGTGCTTTTTTAGAGGAAATGGAGTCAGAATATGAGGATGTGATCTACTTCACGAGGTACGTTGGCTCAGCAGGGGAAACGTCTTGAAGAGATTTTTTGAGTTGAGAGCAGAAGTGAAAGCCTTCATGGAGAAGGATCGGGTGGCTGTTCCTGTGCTAAGTGATCCCAAATGGCTCATGGACTTAGATTTTCTTGTTGACATCATGCATGAGCTGAATGTACTGAACAAGAAGTTACAAGGCCAGGGGCAGCTCGTCAGTGCTGCCTATGACAACGTGAGAGCATTCTCCACAAAACTTGTGTTATGGAAAGCCCAGCTCTCTCAGACAAACCTTTGCCATTTCCCAGCATGCAAGGCACTCGTGGATGCAGGCACACCATTCAGTGGTGAGAAGTATGTTGATGCAATTTTGAAGCTACAGGAGGAATTTGATCACAGATTTGCAGACTTCAAGACGCACAGAGCCACTTTTCTCATTTTTGCGGACCCCTTCTCCTTTGATGTGCAAGATGCCCCTCCTGTGCTTCAAATGGAGCTCATTGACCTGCAGTGCAACTCTGACCTCAAAGCCAAGTTCAGGGAGGTGAGTGGAAAAGCAGACAAGCTTGGGCAATTTTTGAGAGAATTGACCCCCAGCTTCCCTGAGCTTTCCCGAATGTTCAAGCGGACCATGTGCCTTTTTGGGAGCACATATTTGTGCGAAAAGCTCTTCTCCACCTTGAACTTCAATAAGTCCAAGTACAGGTCCAGACTTACTGATGATCATCTTCAAGCCATACTGAGGGTCTCAACTGCTTCCTCCCTCAAGCCAAATGTGGCTCAGCTATGTGAGAGGAAGCGCTGCCAGGTCTCTGGCAGCAAGGAGTAGGCAAGAGAAGCCATGTTCAGAAGAACCCATTGAAGTTAAAGAACTGTTAATAATGACGTTTGAGAAGATTGGATTTTTTTAACAAAGCTTTTTTTGTGGAATACCTGATGCGGCCCAGCCTCACCCAGACTCTGCCTCCAGCGGCCCCCAGGTAAATTGAGTTTGAGACCCCTGGTTTAAACCATCTTTTAATGCAAAGTAAATTTTAAAAAATCCAACAATGAAATGTTCCCGCAATGGAAGAGTGAAGCCTGTCATGTTATCAGTGTAAGTAGTCGGCAGTGTAGTGTAATGGTTACGGAACTAGGCTTGTAACTCAGAGGTTGCTGGCTCGATTCCCAGGTGGGGGCACTGCTGTTGTACCCTTGAGCAAGGTACTTAACCTGATTTGCTTCAGTAAAATGTCCAGCTGTATAAATGGATTGTATGTAAAGAAATGTAAACTATAAGAGCGTCTGCAAAAATGTGAATGTAGTCTTTTAATTGGTTCATAAGGGTGAGTGATTAAGTGGCAGTTCCACCCATTATAGGAATAATGAGGTCTCACTTTCCCAGCACTAGCTAAAGTACCAAATTCATTTTTCAGGCGCAACATAAGAAGTTATGTAAAGTTGAAGTGGAACAACAGATCGGCACGCATACACGATGAACTCGTGTTCACTCGGTTGCCTCTTTCTCTGCTGTGGTCAGAATCTGCTGTCCTGTGTACAGCCCACAAATGGCACCAGAAGCTTTCCTGCATCAACAAGAGGAAATGTGGCTGCATGCATTTTATTTGAATAAAGTAACCTTATTGTTTTAGCCACGCAGTGTCTTGCTCTCTTCTTTAGCTTTATAAATAAAGATATGAATAATTAAACACGCATTACTGCAGTCTCCTATGAAGGGAAATCAGCTTGGGTTATCAGCTAAAACCAAGTAAAAATGTGCATGTGTTACCATCAACCACTTAAGAGTTCATCCAGTCCGAGAGCTTTGACAAAGTGCCCACTCGTGTAGCTAATCCAAAACTCAACTTCTTTAATGGCTAATATCATATAATCTTTATAATAAATAATTTTCATATTAATACATTAAATTAATTTACATTCAGACATTTAGTGGACATTCTTATCCAAAGTGTCTTGTAAAACAAAGGGCATAAGTGCATTTAAACACGAATAATAAAGTGCAGGAAGAGGATAAGGAACTTCTTAGTGTCAGTAAATGTGTAGCTTAGAAGTTCCAGATGTAACTGTCACACAGTATATTCTACAAGCCTGACAGGATATTTATAGTTACACAAGGTTGCAAAGGACTGCAATGAGAGGGCTAAGAGAGTTTAGGTTGTGGTAACCTAAAAGCAGTCTGACGATGCTGGTCTTCAGTTTGCATCAGTTCCCCTGGTGTTCTGATCACCGTGAACATTGCTCCACCACAGACAGGAGGCCAGTGGGCCAGAACAGACAGGGAGCTAACAGACCAGAACAGACAGGAAGCCAACAGGCCAGAACAGACAGGGCACGAAGCGACCCAAATAGACAGAAGGCAAATATGCCAGACCAGACAGGAAGTGACCAAAACAGAACAGACAGGGAGAGAACAGACCATAACAGACAGGGAGAGAACAGACCAGAACAGACAGGGAGAGAACAGACCATAACAGACAGGGAGAGAACAGACCAGAACAGACAGAAAGAGAACAGACCAGAACAGACAGGGAGAGAACAGACCATAACAGACAGGAGGTGTGACTAGGAAGTGCAAGTACACAGTTTTGTTGGGCGTTTGTAGCCTCACAAGCCAGGCTTTTTGTATAATGCTTGTGTATATAGCACCTGGCTGAGGAGACACTGTGTTTTATGATAAGCCCTGCCCACACTGGCCAATCAGGAAATGAAATGAAAAGTACATCAGAAATCTTGAAGCAGAAACCGAAAAGCTATCATCCTTTTTTCCAACGAATGTAATCAGATGGTAAGCATGAGAATGAGACTACGATGAATGAGAATGAGGCAAGGGCAGCTGTAGGTGGAGGAACGGAGTGCACAGGCTAGTGTGTACGGAGGTGCCCCCTTTAATGCCCCGTAGGCTAGTACAGCACCCAAGATTTAAATGTGATGCGAGCTGTTACAGGCTGCCAGTGAAGGGAAGAGAGAAGGGGCGTGGCATGGGTGTGTTCGGGGAAGGTCGGAGACCAGCCGGGCAGCACAATCTGTGTGTTTGAAGAAGGTTGAACATCCAGTTCTGGATGGGCTGCAGAGGCCTGAATCATTGCAATGGAATTGAGGCCAATGAGGATGAAGCTGCTTATGCTACATATTTAGTCAAGTTTGAGCCAGAATTTGACATTACATTACATTCAGACATTTACCAGATGCTCTTATCCAGAGTGACTTACATGGCTTACATTTTCTTTTTGCATACAATCCATTTATACAGCTGGATATTTTACTGAAGCCTTTCAGGTATAGTACCTTGTATGCCCATTTTTAAAACAAAGCAAAGCATAATTTTATCATATTATTTTTCAATCCGTACCTGGGTTTTTTGTGGGGAGAGATGGATAATGTTACAAGCTGGAAGACATGTTTTTTTCATGGGATAATGCACAAAAAGACACTATGTTATTTATAATGATATTTATGGAATATGCAGCGAGCTACCTGCCAGAATGAAACAGGGCAGTCTGTTCAGTCTGTGTGAATCCATGGTCAGAGAAATGCAGGAAAATGTCTCTGTTCCTCACTTCAGAGCCACCTACAAGTCCAAACATGAAACGAAACATCATTGTAAACTTCAATGTTATACCAATTTACAAAAACAATCTTTTTCCCCACCATTTTAGACCCATACAAAAATCAGGAATTCAGAACATTTCACATTCAAACGTATACTACACATTTCCACATGTATACCGCATATTGTCACATGGGTATATCATGTGATCACGTTGTCACGTTTACTTCACAGTTATTCATGTGATCAATATAGACATGTGTTTTTTGGACATTTTGTATGTGACAAATTCATGTGATTTTTCCCTCAGGGGCTGGTAAAAGATATGGAGTTAAATCTACAAATTTGGTGCATTTTCAGCACCATGCAATTGAATATTTGTGTAAACAAGTGAGGAGAATAATAGCTCTGTTGCCTGTTATTCAGTATCTAGAACATTTTTATGATGTTAGTTTTTAATACCCACTGTATTGGGTCCTGCTGACTTGGATTATTTTATTCAAGCAACCTTAAACAGGGAGGGTTTCCTGGAGAGAGCGCTGCTATTTTGAGAATAACTGCAAGACTTCCTCTTACTGTACATTGTAGTTTGTCTCAACAAACAGAACAGAACAGCCTCAAACTTGTGATGAGATTTAGATTTATGTTTGATGCCAATCTACAGTTGCAAATGTAGGTTGCAAAGGCCTCTAACGTAGATAAGAGAACTTACATGATACAGCTGAAATACTCAATTTTACTTTCAAATACTCAATGACTTTGACTTATTAAATTCACTCCAAACGTTCAAGGTTGCTCTCTGTATATTTTCAGTGTCTTTTTAACAAATGAAAAATGAAAAAATGAAAAATGAAAAAATCGACCTATTGAGGGGTGGCACTTCTTTTTCGACACTTCCATGTCTCAGGGATCCCTAATATAATGATTAACATATATTTTTGGAATGAACAACAATGGGTTTTTCTGCCTTGGTTCTGAGCGACACTTGTTTTTCTGCCATGAATGACAAGGAGGTAAGTTGAGTATGAATCGTGCCCACAGGCACACACACACACTCACACACAGACATACATACACAAATGTGGAAATTAAGACACTATGGAACTATCATAATTTATATATGTATCAGCTAGCCACACAAGCTGAACTCCAAGATTAGGATAGCAGACAAACCGGGTACATAAAACAATTTAGTAAATTCATAACGACATTATTACCATTTTTTTTGCACACCATGAAATATTTGAAGGTGCCAGGAGTGTATTGGCAGAACAAATTACATAACAATGCAATTTTAGACAGTAAAAATGTATATGAAAGCATTTGTTATTCATGATTACTTTCACCCTTGCTACAGTGCTGTTAATTGACTTTATACATTTATTTAATTGCTATTAGTTTTCAAAATATTTGAAGAGTGCATTTTGGTCCGAGCTGTCTCTTACCTTGATGCAGGCGTGTCGGTGCATTAACGGTGCGTATCTGGTTCCTTGTTTAAATGTAAACCTCAGTGTCTTGCGTCAAACAGGAAGCATGATATCAACCTCTGAGAGTGAAGGGGGTCCTGTGGAGATGGTATCTTGCATGTGATGAAGCTGAATAAAGATATGTGTTAAATGTATTTTCTCATTAAGAGAGAAACTGAGAATAAGGACAGTTATCTGGTTCATTTCCCACGCCAAGAAATATTCAGGGTTTATTTCCTGTTTTGAGACAGCAACAGTAATCAAAGCATTCTAAATGTTACTTCACATCCAACCAGATGCCCTTACACACAACATTCAAAATGGTCAGCACTTGTAACACAGTTCAAATGTTCAAAACCTTGCACTCCTTCATATCTTTGAAGAAATCTTGCACTTCAGAAATCATTGGTTCAAATAACTCATTTATCATTAAATACTATAGGAACATTAGTTTAGCTCACCCACACCCAAGATACAGATAGCTTCACTGTTTAGTTGTTTTTACAATCCTTTAATATTGCAGTAAAAAATGCTTGATACATGTTTCAATATGGATCTTTTTGTGGTTCTAAATAAAGGGAATAGTAGAGACAGTAGAAGAGACAGTGGAATCATTAAAAAAATACAATTACAACCTAGGTTTGTTTGAATCATAGTAATAACCCCTCAACTGCAGTGAAAAACTAAACAAAATAATGGCATTCATTGGTTAGTTATTCCCATCAAGCCTATCTTGTGGATTTGGCCATAAGTTCTCATCCACATCACAGTGGATATTTTCATTTGCCATACATCGGGGAAAAACCTTCTGGGATGGCGAATCCAGGCTTGACATTGGTCTGCTGTGATGTCATTGCATGCATCATCCATGGCCTGGAGGAGGGTGGCACGTTCGCGAGGGCGACAATCATACACCTTCCACCTCCATGCTGAGAATAATTCCTCAATTGGGTTGAGGAAAGGAGAGTATGGGGGCAAGTACAGGTGCAAGTTCTAAACAGCAGATGGGCCTGAAACCATGTCTGCACCATTTCAGCATGGTGGAACCTAACATTGTCCCACACTATCACATAAGTCACTCCATCAACTTGACAGACCTGCTGTAGCTCATCAAGGAAATTCACAAGAAGATCTGCATTGTAGGATCCCATAAGAGGTATATTTCCCACCACACCATCCTCCGATATTGCATCATGGAACATGGAACCATAGGAACAGTATCTGATAAAGGATGATGATGAAATATTGCATCCAAAGATAATGTAGTAAAATTGGTTCATGTTCCAAAGTAATTTGTGTCAATAGATTTCTTTATCCTAAAACATTCATGATCTAAACATGGAATTTGTTCATCAGTTTCCATAAAACTCTACTCTAGATGCATTGTAATGAAATGAAAAGGCAGTCGTATCATGTAATGTGTGTATTGCATTTTGAAATGCTAAGTTAAGTCATGTTAAGTTGTGCCATTGTGGTTCAGCGAACAAATTATTTTAGGTTTATGTGTATTGTATTCAGGCAATTGAAAAAAGTGTTTCGAGTTCTGAAAAATGTTGATTTTGATGATCCGTTTTGAGTTTTGTGTCTACAGTTTTGAAAAATGACATCAAGGATCTGAAATTAGTGCCAAAGTGATTGTAAAAAACTGTAATGAACTACTACCCCACCTCTCTTGTGATCAATACAAATGACAATGACAAATAAAATGTTTGGTGAATTCAATATTCAATATTGTTATCGAAAGCCATCAACTACAGCTCTTTATGTTTCAATTCTCTTTGCCATTTTCAGCAGCCAATTAGAACCCGTGTGGGATTACAGGCTCTTTCTAAAACATCCACATGAAATTAAGCCAAAAAGGAATCAATGCTCTGGAAATAGAGGATTTATCCATTTAAGGTTCTGCACAGTCATTGCATTTCACGTGTAAATGACCTTAGAATGTGCTAAAAAGCATCCTTAATACTTGTTTTCCTGATTAAAATGCTCAGAATGGCAGGGCCGATTTTTCTCCCACCTGGAACCTATTTCTCATCTCTTAGTATGAAAAGTGCTAACATAGTGGTGTTAAGAAGCCTAAGCAAGGCTGTAAGGCAGGCTGAGTGGGCAGGCAGAGACACTGTATTTATTAAGTGTGCACCATTCGTTTTACTACAAAACGAATCATAATTGATTATTTTTGCTAATAGATATGACAATAATAAATATGAAAATGGGCAATGAAGAGAAAAAAATATTTTTTGACTTGCCTTATTTGACCTTTTTGATTTTAGACCTTTTGATTTTAGCCTGTAGGACCTGTAGGATAAAAAAACAAAATAAACACAGCCAAGATGCAATCATTTTAATAAAGAATCTCCCACAGTCCACACAAAAATATTAGTTGAGGAACTGTTAAGGAAGCATTGAGGAAGTGTTAAGGAAATGTTAAGGAAGTATTAAAGAAGCATTAACACTAAGGAAGTGATAAGGAAATGTTAAGGAAGTGTTGAGGAGGTGTTAAGGAAGTATTAAGGAAGCATTGAGGAAGTGTTAATTTTGCATATCCTTCTTTTTAAAGACCACATTGGTGCACCCGCATTCCGCTTGGCCCTCCGCTCCCTTCTGCTCCCTCATCTCCAGCCCTCCAGCTCCACTATCGCCATGCTCTGTACACGCTGGCCCCAGGACCGACCGCTCCTCTTCCAAGTATGAAACAGTCTCCTCCCCTGGCTGTTTCTCTTCTTCTGCCTTCTCCTTCTTCGTTTTCCTCTTCAGAGCCACATGGGAGTAGAGCGGGTCCTGCCCTTGGCCTGTCATCCCGTCCCTGGACTGCGTCTCTGCAGAGTGGAGGGTTGGGATTTCCCCCGGCGGGGTTTGGGGATTCTGTGTTCCTGAGCATGGTGAACTTGATGGAGGCGTACTGAGTCGTGTCTGACTCCAGGCCCGTCTCTCCCTGCTCCGCATTCCTGGGCCTCGCGGTCACCATGGTGTGGTTGGCGTAGATCAGGTCTTCTTCTGCTGAAGGAGTGGTCCTTACTGTAGAGCCAGACCACATAGCATGCCTTTTACCGAGGAAAACACTAGCATTCCAATGAACAGCCCTTCAAAGAATGATGCAGAGAACCCTTCTGTGGGAAAAATATATTGGACCTGTTATACATTTTTATTGAATGGAGCAAACCCTGCTGCCATCTGGGCAATACAAAACATGAAAGAATTGAATTGGAGGCCTATATATCTTTTCTTCACCATCAATGTAATACAGTTTAATTAAGTGGTGTACTTTGCTAAATCAGGTTATGACTGCAAGGCAATGTTGCTGATGATCACGAAAACGTTAAAATCTGTTAACAAAAATGTGTTAGTCTATGCCTTTTTGAAACACATACATTTTATCCTCAGAAAATCTCCCTGAATGCTTAATTTGTTTAATATAGTTGCTGTCTAGTTTTTATTTGAGAGATAATATATGTATGAATTATTTCATTTTCTGGAGCAGCTAATCAGACATATGGAGGCATTGCATGTGAACAGATGCCTGGTCTGCAATTCATTGCATTAAAAAGGCCATAATTTGAAATAATAATTGAAGCGTCAATATTTTTAATTAATTTCAGCAATAGCCACAAATAAATTACATAGATTTACTTGTGTTTGTAACTCAAGGTTAAGGACATGGTGAATGCATGCGTGCAGAGTGAATACAGCTCTAAATAGATTTATTTTACAGATTATTACAAGGGAATAAAGATCTGTTCTGTTTAATAATTTACCTGTTTGACACAGGACAAGGAGCTGGAGGCCGGAGGAGCTGAGAGTGTTGGTGCTGAGGCAGAGAAGAGTGGGCGTGTCTCCCTGTGAGTGGCGCATGGTGAGGGAGCTCCTCAGGCCTGTGTTCCCCAGCTGCTCCTCCCTGATGACTCTGTCAGTAGAGTTAGTGACCCGCAGTCCAGACACACGCCACTCCATGCTGGGAGAGGGATTCCCACGGCTCTCACAGGAGCAGCTGATCTCTGCTGCAGTTCTGCTGCAGCTCCCAGAGGCAGAGATCTGAGGCATGTCTGGACACAGGATGTCACAGTTACAAATATCATAGTTTTAAATAATATTTATCATTCATAATATAATTTATGGAATTATCTAATAAAAGCAAACACTGAACATACATGTTACATCCAGCAGTACTGGTTGTTCATGCCACATTCATTCTGTGCTTCACAGTAGTACTGTCCACTGTCACTGGGATCAGTCACATTGAAGGTGAGATTATGTCCAGACCCTACAGTGTTCAGCTCTCTCCCATTCACTTTATATTAGGTGTAGCGCTGCACTGGTGAGTTAGCATCACTGCTGCAAGTCAGAGTCACAGAGCTGCCCTCTAACACTGAACCAGACACTGACTGACACTGAGGTGTCCTTCGGTGAAACTAGGAAAAATGTGAGTCAACTTTTTTTTCAGTAGGTGTCTGTACTTGATTTGATATAATTATGCTCTACCTTCTAAGTGACAAATAGATTATGGCATAGTTTATTTTGCTAAAATATAAAATCTACCACAAAAGTTTTGAATTCATAGTAGAACAATTACAATAATTTCTGATTTCTGAAACAATTCAAATAAATTCCCTCCTGGTCAATTGTTCATAAGACACAGTTAATGGCCACTTCTCTTACATAGAATACTGAGAGTCAGACTGGCTTCAGATGTTTTCTGTCTGTCTCCTTGTTGCAGTTTGTAAAGTGCCATGCATGTGATCTTCTGCCCATGGTGGAGGTGTGAAGCAGTGAAGGTCAGAACAGAAGTCACATATTTGGTTTGATCCTGATTCTCCTGCAGTTGATCCACACTGTCACTCAGCCTGGGGGTCCATGTCAGATTTGGGGGGAGTGTGGGACAGGGGGCTGCAGCAGAGCAGTTCAAACTCATAGAGCTCCCTTCTGTCACCTCCACCTTCACTGGGGTTAACTTGGGTTTGGGTGGAGAGTCTAGGAGACATGGAGACATAAGGATGGGTTACTGTCTGTCTCAGGATTGGAGAGACTCACACATAACTCAAAGCATCAGCCAATCACCACACCAACAGTGTCTGACTGCAATACTGTACAGAGAAAGTGAACAAATGATCTTGAACAGAGATTTAAAAAATCTATTCACATCGATGTTGATATAAACAATAATTATAGCACACTGTCATAAATATAGTCCAATTACATACTAACCTACTGAATATTCAAAACAGTACTAGTAATAATGGTTATTTTAGTCATTTATATAATAGCAATAATAATAATAATAATCTCATCTCATCTCTCATCTCTCATCTCATTGTCTAAGCCGCTTATTCCTGGTCAGGGTCGCGGGGGGGCTGGAGCCTATCCCAGCATGCATAGGGGTGAGAGGCAGGAATAAACCCTGGACAGGTCGCCAATCCATCACAGGGCACACACACACCATTCATTCACACACTCATACCTACGGGCAATTTAGACTCTCCAATTAGGCTAACGTGCATGTTTTTGGACTGTGGGAGGAAACCAGAATTCCCAGAGGAAACCCACGCGGACACGGGGAGAACATGCAAACTCCACACAGAAAGGCCCATGGCCTGGATTCGAACCCAAGACCTTCTTGCTGTGAGGCGACCGTGCTATCCACTGCACCACCGTGCCACCCTGTAATAGTAATAATTGTATTTATTTATCATTCATAAATATTGCTTGAATCCATGCCATGGTCCTTTCAGCTAGATTTCAAGCACTTATTTTAAATATATGGATTATATGGATATGTATATTAATTGTATGGATTTGTATGGTAGGAACGACATGAAGAGAAAAGGTGGAGAGTTTATATCCATCACAGTTTCAGTCAGCCCATCAGCTTTTATGACGTCAAATAAAAATGTAGGCCAGGTCCAGAAAGTTTAATAGAATTCCTGATATCACCAAATTCAGGGATTTATATTTGCTAATTGGGTCTCTCCTCTCTGTGTATGATTACTGCCTTTTTCTTCTCTCCTTCTACCAGCTGGTTATTTATGTCTGATATGGGGTTAATATGATTGATTTACTGTATTTTAATCTTATAAATACATTTCATAATATACAGGTAAATGCCAAAATATAGGCAACATGAGTAACTCAGGGATCCTTTAAATGGGTACAGTACTGGAAGTGCCCACGGTCAGTACAAGCGGATAGGCCCCTTTCCAATGAGCCACCCCCCCACCCAGTGCGGACTGTCCTACCCCAGGCCAGGGCCGTTTGAGTTTGTCCCCCAAGTTACCTTGCCTTTACCACTACCTTGGCAGTTATATGCACACTGTATATGTTAAAATAATTCATGAAGATTTTGTTCAGTATGAAATAATAAACCACCATGTTTTAAAAGTGATACTGATGGTCTACATGTTTCTAAAATACAATTAATACATATGAGCTCTCCTCTTATATGATAGTTTATAATCTAATCAAGTATGAATACATTGTTAGTAATAATGCTGTGCATTGTATTGAAAACAGATTCAATTGATCACTACAGTCAGACAAGCATTTAAGCAAGACGACTTCTACTGAAATGTAACACAAGCCCCTTTCTCAAAAAAAGAATTAAAAAAAAAAATTATTGGCGGTATCGATTATTTGAAGGTAAATTTCTTGAATGATATTTTTCATGCCTTATAAGGCAAAACCATAACAGATAGCTGTTACCCAAGCGTGACGTCCAAATATGACATTTTCTTATTGTACAATTTGTGTTATTGTATGGTATATTTGTTTATTTTGATCAGTGAATATGTAGATAAGGCCTCAAAAGAAGACTCCCTTTTCACTTCACATTCACCAGGTCTGATCTCCAACAGGATTGGTCATTTTCAAATCTTGTCATTCATCATTCGTCAAATCACGAAACGAATACATGGTGCCATCGCCCAGTTTGTCTCTTAATTGATATGCTGTGAACCTCTTGCTCAGGCAATACATAATTGTGCATTCCTAGAGGTGTCACTTATCAATTGTGGCAATTGCTAATTTATTCTGCATATTGGGGCGATGAAAATGATGTAATTGACCATAATCTTGGTTTTATACGTTTGAGAATTTATTTCTTCAAAAGAAACTTACTTACTGCATACTTTCCAGTAAGTGAACTAAAGTGTGAAACCAAGCCCAATCCAATAATGGCAAGTAAGTATAGACTCCCCCTCCCTTATTTGGCTGTAGTTGGACTTTTTTTTGCAGTGCAACATCTTTACTACATTAAAACGCTGGTTCCGTAGCTGTGGGTCGAGGTGGGTTGAAATGGACCATGGAGTGTATTATACACTTTCCATAGATATTCACACCAGTTAAATGAAACACTGCAATACTTCTCTGCTCAGCACTTACAGTGTATATGCACAGATGCGGAGGGTGAACCAACTGCAGGGTAAAGCTACGAAGTCTAGGCGCATGCGCATTCTCTGCGCCTGCACTATATTTTGACCAGTAGATGGCAGTGTGAAGCAATTATGAAGCACGTCATGTATCATAGGAGAAGACTCTCTGGTTTAGTGAAGAGACAGGTTCATTTGGAGCTGGGAGAGAAGCGAATACACTGTTGCAATCCAACAAAGTCTCTGAAAGACTGCTTAATGAAGGAAATATAAATTTGAATCAAAATAAAATAAAGTTGAATCAAGACTCCGGAGAGTTTTCTTTTCCATTATTGCGCTACCAGCTTTATTAAAACAAAGCGTTGAGACGTCAGGAAGTATAATATATGCACAGTACACAGAAAGCATGACAAATGCATGGGGGTCACTCTCTACACATACAACTACCATCATGGTGCACAACACAAAGGGTAACATACAATAACCCTCTGGAGGGAGAGACTTTCATACAAGCACCATTCCACAATTATACAAAGAGTAAAACTTGAACGAAACTAAATAATAAATTATAGCTGTAGCGTTCGCAAAGGCCTGTGGGACATTACAAAGCATGTTGTGCTAGAGCCGTAGGTTAGCCGTGGTGGCTAGGCTACATACAAGAACTAGCATGTTGTCTCAGTTTTGTACCTGTGCTAATCCTCAGTAAAATAAAAGAATGAACTTTATCTAACATTACACCAGTGCACTTATTCAATTCAATGCCAGGTGTAATATAAGGCTTGCTTATTAATCCTCACACACATAATTTATAACACTTTTTATTGACATTATTAACAGAGAGTATGTGTGTCCAGAATGGCTATGTGAGTCCGTTCAGCTTTCAGGATAACATAGGCTCCTAACATAGGCTCGCTTGTTGACTGCCGCTTCACTGACAGGACAATGCGTTGTTGGATGAGACTGGAGCACTGAACTAACTAGCTAACTAATAACCTAGCCTAGTAACCATGCAGAAATTGGCTGCAGCCGGTCATCTTAGTGACGTCCTTCGCAGTAGGCAGTGGATTGAGTGAGCTAACTCTAGCTAGCACCTTGAATCCTCTATCACTAGCAGTATTTTAGTTAATTGTTTATATATATATATATATATATATATATATATATATATATATATATATATATATATATTGTTGCGTCCCCAAGGGTTGGGCGACACTCACTGACCTTTCAGAGGGCGTAGGCAAGTGTAAGAACACTGAGGAGGCAGTAATATCAGCAGAAATTATGATTTATTAAACAAACAACACAAAACGCAGGGTGGGGTCTTTTGGGGAATACGAACACAAAGTCCACAATTCTTGTCTCTTTGTCGATGTCCGTTCCAAATCCGCAATCCAGGTCCAAGTTCCGTTGTCCAGTCCGTAATCCAATTCCAAGTAATCCAATCCCAATCAATCCAATCCAATTTCCAACAAACAATTCCCCAACACTCTCTTTCAAAAACTCTCTCTCTCTCAAAAACTCTCTCCAAAAACTCTAAAAAAACTCTCTCTCACCACTCCTTGTAAATCCTGGCTGGTCAATGACTTCACAGGTATTTACTCAACAAACTCGCACAGCAACTCCTTTCACAACTCGTTCCTACTCCTTTCCAAGAACAATGGGCATCAGCCCTTTAAATAGGCCTTTGAAATGGCTTTCAGCTGTTTGTTATCTCCATTGCCTGACTTGGTTCAGGTGTTGCGGTGGCATGCTGGGAAATGTAGTGAAAATGGCTGCCATGTGTTGGAGGCCAGGCAGCCATTTTGTGGTGCAACCCTTCGGGCTGCCACAATATATATATGTATGTAATTGTATACACACATATATATATATAAATTGCCATGCCTGTGGCCAGGGGAAGGCTCAGCTTTCCCCAGCCTTACACACCCTCTGCCTATATGCTTTTTTTTTGCATACAGTATGTTATCAGAAAACTTCTGGATTCCATAATAGGCTACATTTTAAATAGGGGGTGGGTCACAGAAAATGTATTTGCTAATTAAGTGGATTGTGGGCCCAGTTTGGGAATACATTTCTGCAACTAGAGAGAGAGATGCTTACTGTGGGAATTAAGAATTCGTTTATATGTGTTGCATTTTACAGCTACAGTTATCGCATATATTATTACCTTACAAGTGTCAAGTAGCTGCAAATTTTATGCCTTGTATTATCGGAGTGTTTTTTCCAGTACTTTAAGTCTATGTTTTTGTAGTTTAGCAGCATTTGCATTTGCTTGGTTTTGTGTTTTACATTTGGGGCAGCAGAACTCTAATTTCAATCCTGTTACAGTGCAGAATGGTACAGAATGAAAGTAGTGAGGGGAGTATTGTAGAGAGTACTCTATTCAGTCCTCCAGGGGCAGTATATGCAAGTAACTGTCAAAATAAAGAAAACACCAACATAAAGTATTGTAATAGGGTGTTGGGCCACCATGAGCAGCCAGAAAACCTTCAATGCTCCTTGGCATAGATTCTACAACTGTCTGGTACTCTATTGGAGGGATGCAACATCATTCTTCCAAAATTAATCCCCATAATTTGGTGTTTTGTTGATGGTGGTGTGAAATGCTGTCTCAGGCACCACTCCAGAATCTCCCATAAGTGTTCAATTGGGTTGAGATCTGGTAACTGAGATGGCCATAGTATATGGTTTACATTGTTTTCATGACCACTCCCATCAGGATATAAATGCTTTAGATAGGATAGAAAATGCACCCCACACCATAACAGAGCCGCCAGAGTTAAGTGTATCCTTTATTTTGGCAGTTACCTGTACATACAACATTTACATTTAGCACATTATGCTGATATAATTTTTAAGAACATTGAGAGTGAATCAAGAATTATTTATTTCATTTCACCTGTATTCAGCTCAAATACATACTGTATACATACCTGTATATTGCATCTGTGTATGTATACACAATACATATAGATGCAAACAAGATCCAAGTTCAATATCCAAGTTCCTTACTGAGTGTTGAGTTATTTGTTCACTAGATATTTATGAAAAGACATTCTTGAACATGCCCCATTAAAATATAAACATTGCTGAATGACCATACAAACATAAGAATACATAATGGTGAGAACACACTGTTTGGCCCATCTAGGCTGATCATTTCCTAGCCTAAAGACTATCCAGTACTGCATCAAGCCTGGACTTGAATACCCGAAGTGTCTATGCCTCCACTACATGACCTGGCAAGCTGTTCCATGCATTGAGTGTAAAAAAATACTTCCTGATATCTGAGACAAGGCAGAGAGATGGGACCCAAGTGCAGAGACGAAGCAGGAGGCAGATGTAGAATAAACTGAAGACGTATTATAGAACAACTAATATATATATATAATATATGCCATTTAGCAGACGCTTTTATCCAAAGCGACTTACAGTAGTGAATGCATACATTTTCAGTATATGTGGCCCCAGTGGGGATTGAACCCACAACCTAAGCGTTGCCAACGCCATGCTCTACCACTGAGCCACAGAGAACAACTCACAAACTAGGAGAAAATAAACATCTATAATTGTTATGCTCCTGCCCATTTTTGCTTCAATGAGGTGGTGTACCAAAGGTGACGGAGCCATGGGATGTGCTGCTTCCACCTGATTGGAGACGTGTTGCACCTGCTGCTGGGAGATGTGGCCTCATCCTGCTAATTGAAGATGTGTTGCACCTGCCGTTCAAGTTTTAAAAGAGGCTCAAGAGTTTAGGCAGGAGGAATGCCCTCTCGATACTGCCTAAACACTATGCTTTGCTGTAACCTTTACTATTGATATTTATTTACCCTTTTATTTTTATCTTGTTTGGAAATAAGATACTTGAGTTAAACAGGTCAAAAAAGATTCTGAAGTTTATTTTGGTTTTCCTGGCAGGGTGGTGAGTTTTGTTTCTCCCTGATTCTTTTGTGTTTTGTCTCCAAATACCTACTTGACTTGTTCCCCTCTTGTACATCTCCCCTCTGCCCTGTCAGCCTTTTGTTTGATTTAATAAATTGTGTTGAGACATATTGTAAAAGTAATCCCTCTATTAAAAGGGCATTCTAATTCAAACAACTTTGTTCATGTTCTAGTTCATGTTCATGTTCTAGTTGTGGCTTGTTTATATGTACGGCTATCTGGCAACAGGAAAAATTAGTTCGTTAATTTACTTTGGACCATTAACCCCCTGAGGTCGGCTGGATCGGCGCCGATCCAAGCAGCAATACAAGTATATTACTATTTCTAACTTCGCGATATTTTATCATACACACGCGGCAAAAACATTGACAGAAACCTTAGAATCGCGACTTTCCGATTTGAGCACTGGCAAATAATATGGGATTTTTAAAATTAGATTAATTAGACCAAAAGTAAACCTTGCATTTCACTCTCTTTTTTACCTGGTAGTAACGTCCCCCTTCTATTGACATGGTAACTAGGGGCGAGTTTCGCGAGGTGTGGGGAGGGGCGTGGGACCATGTGTGAAAACGCCGGCGTAAACACATAAACTGTCCCGACAATTTGAAGCAAGATTTTATACAGACATACAATTTTATTCAAGATGGAAAGATTTTCTGCGCTGCAGTGTTTGAGAGTATTGATGAAAAGCGGAAGACAATAACTGACTAAGAGTAAGTAACTATATTTGATTTGCCATGTTATCAAATACTCGTATATATATTCAATATATGAATTCCGCGTCTTGTGACTACATATTCCGCGTGTTGCAACGTAACAAATTGCAATATGCACACAAGATCTATGGAAGAATACTTTTCAAACAGCCTAAAATGTTATTTATTTCGCTTGTTTTCAAATACTCGTGAAAATATATGAATTCGCGTCTTGTGACGCCAAACATATTCCGCGTGTTAGTAACTTAATCTAAATCCCTAACGTTAGTAGATTAGTTGGTTAGTACTATACACATCTACCTAATATATACAAAGTGCAATCTAGAAAGTAAGAAGGAAGAAAACGAGATAATAAGCGAAGGCGGAAAAAACGAAAAGTATAAACTCCCGAAGTGCATGACAAGAAAGGAGTGATCTCGAAATAAACGGAACAAGGACAGACAGGGAGCAGAACGTGACAGAACAGGGAAAATGCAATACTGGATAAAGAATAATGAATAAGGACTGAATGAAAAATAAACAAAGACCAAAAACAACAGAACAGGAACTCAGAATATAACACTGATGGCCCAGTGAGATGGCCCATCTGACAGATCTTAGAGGTGTGGACAATGAATAATGAATATTCAGGTATTTGGCATTTAGCCCTCCCACAGCCTGAAATAAATGTGACCAGTTCTGATAAAAACAGGTTTTTAGCTATTTAGATCTCAGATGTGCTAAACTGTTTTCACACCCTTACATAACCAAGACCTTGATGAACAAACGCACATTGGCAAAACAATTCGTCACTATAGTTTAGTGTGTGCTTTCACAACTTTTGTGACAGCAGAAAAATTTACTATTTTTAACTTGTGTGTTTGTAGATCTATTTACAAGCTGCATATGATACTGACCAAACTATTGATGGCATACAAATGTAGCTGTGATTGTCCTTCAAATAAAAATATCAAACACTTTGGAGTAAGTGTGTGTTAAATTGATGAAATTGAGATAAATATCAGACCATGCCAAAATCAAAAAACATCTAAAAGCTTAGCACGGACCTCAGAGGGTTAAGCCTTAATAATGATATAGTATAAATAATCAAACCACTAACACAAACAAACACGAGTAGTACAACAAAAGTTCAGATTGGTAACACTGGACCACTGACTAGCAAACACAAGGGAAAAACCATTGAAGACAGAGCACAGAACAAACAAAACAGACCACTTCAATAAGGGCACAAAACAAGGCACAGGTGAAATCACTAAGACAATAATACACTCAATCAGGTGAAACAAGACAGGTGGAACCACTCAGGACAATGAAACAATTAGACAATGACAATCAGGGAACACTGCCGCCCACTGGCAGCCAGCAGAAACCATTATAGATATCAGTGCGGAATTTACCTTTAACTAATTTCCACCTGTGCCCTCTTGTTCTGCTAACTGAATTCAACCTGAAAAATATGATGGGACATACAATTATGATGGAACATAAATTATGATTGAACATTATACATTTTGATGGAACATACAAATATGATGATGGAACATAAAATTCTGCAAGAGGTGCAGAAAAAAGTGGCCTAGAAAAAAACTAACTCACACACTCTGTATGCAGAAGTTACAAACAGACCAGCTACACCAAAATGTGCACTCTCCAATGATTGGCCCAGAAATGTCACATTGGAAATTAAGACCAACCAGATAAAAGTGTGAATTATGTGCAAAGAGAAATTAATACATTTGGTCTGCCTTCTTAGTCAAACTTGAAACCCACATACTAGGATATGTGGCATTCCTGTACGACGTGTACGTGATACTCATTAAACTACAGACGGCTACGGACAGCATTGTGGTGAAGCCTGTTGTGTTTCTTGTCATGATACCTTTAAGCTACATACTGGGTCTCCTGCAGAAAATCATCTACTACTACAAGCACTGCTATCCCTGCCTCCTCCAGCTGCAGCCCCCAACCCCCTTTATGTGAGACATTGGAAAAAAAATACTTTAAAGATAAAAAAATAACCCAATTAAGATTAAAATAAAATAAAATGATCAGTATATTGTATAATAAAATGGAATAAAAAAATAATGCAGGGAAAAATAATGTGGCATGATAAGGTTTTTATTATTTTTCAAGAAAAATGCACATACAAAGTGTGAATTGTGTGGAAAAGGAAATGGAGCATGCTGATTCGTTATTCATTTTTACATTGTTTTTAGGCATAGCTTCCTATTATAAAGAAAATTGATCATGCATGCAACACACACCACACTGGAAAATCTAAGCTCTGCAACACATATTTTCATATGAAGAGCTTCTGTGCATAAAAGCAATGCATTCTGCAATGGCAGTAACACATTTTCACTTGTTTTCTCCACGTTGGTAGCAATATTTCTTCCCCACTGTGTAACTCCTATATTAAATTTGGCACAGAGAACATTCCAAATGTATTATTCGTTTTGTGATAGTTTTTGAGAAACAGTGTCTTTTCCCACAGCTACCTTCTTTTCTAGCCCATCTCCTCATACAGTCTTCTCCTGCACCACCATAATCTCCGAGCGTCTGTTCAAGTCTGCCTGGACATGCGGTTCTTCTGGCAGGGCAGAATCTCAGGGAAGCCCCTCCCCCTGCTGTTTCTCATCCATTTTACATTTTACATTTTAGGCATTTAGCAGACGCTCTTATCCAGAGCGACTTACACAGTTTACATACAACCCATTTATACAGCTGGATATTTTACTGAAGCAATTCAGGTTAAGTACCTTGCTCAAGGGTACAACAGCAGTGCCCCACCTGGGAATTGAACCTGCAACCTCTGAGTTACAAGCCCAGCTCCCTAACCATTACGCTACACTGCCAGCCCTAAATTTTCACCTTCATCTTCCTCTTCATCATGCGGGAGTACATTGCGTCGTCTGTCTCTGGTGCTTGAGTGTGTGGCTCTTCTAGCTGGGGATGGATCAGACTGTCATTAGAGGAGCAACCCTTCCTACTCCTGTCACATGACACATTGCCATAGATGTGATTGGTTGCCGCAGCGGGCTCCTGGTTGGTTTTACATGCTGTGATTTTCACAGAGGCGTAATGCAGAGGGTCATCAGCTGCTTGGCTTTGGGCCTCCGTCTGGATCTGTGTTTGCGTTTCTGTCTCGCTGTGGTCTTCTCCCTCCCTCTGTCTCCTGGTCACCATGATGTGGTTGGCATAGATATCCTCATCTGGTTTTGGCAGAGGACTCTGCAAAACAAACACATTTCACTTTGTTGCCTGTGTGGTGACCTGCTCTCACACATTCTTTGAGTTATGAGTATATGGGTTATGACACCATTACCGAAGTGAATGGAATGTGTTCACACTGTGCGCTTGTAGAAACGTTGTTCGTGACATCACTGCAATTATCAGAAGACCGCGGTCTGGATCGTCTTCCAAAAAACAAAAATTTTACAACAATCAGCCATCTTGTTTAAAAAAAGTAGAATAGAAGAAAATAACTGCTATGACTTTTCGAAACTTGCTTTTAGTTGTGAAATCTATTTCTAAGAAGACTGTCCTTATTGTGGAAGCTAAAGCTCAGTGAACAAATCATTAAAACATTTCAGGGTCTTACTTTCGTTTAGAGAACTGTGTCACACCACACAGCAAGCCTGTTATTAGTGCCCCCACTAATATTCCAATGACCAGGAGTCCAGTGGAGAGCAGAACTGTGGGACAAGGAAATATGAATAATACAGGTACAGTATAATCACCAGCACTCTTAAACAAATACTAAAAAACTCACACCTCCGTCCATTAGTGTATGATGTATGAATATATAAAGAATGGAGATCTGTGATCACTTGAGTGTTGCTCTGGAGACGGGATGAGGAGCTGGAGGCTGGAGGAGCTGAGAGTGTTGGTGCTGAGACAGAGAAGAGTGGGCGTGTCTCCCTGTGAGTGGCGCATGGTGAGGGAGCTCCTCAGGCCTGTGTTCCCCAGCTGCTCCTCCCTGATGACTCTGTCAGTAGAGTTAGTGACCCGCAGTCCAGACACACGCCACTCCATGCTGGGAGAGGGATTCCCACGGCTCTCACAGGAGCAGCTGATCTCTGCTGCAGTTCTGCTGCAGCTCCCAGAGGCAGAGATCTGAGGCATGTCTGGACACAGGAAGTCACAGTTACAAATATCATAGTTTTAGGAGAATTTGTATACACAAAAAAACTTGACACATACGTTCAATTTCAATTTCCAGCAGAACAGTTTCTGAGTTCCCCATGCCATGTTCATTCTGTGCCTCACAGTAGTACTGTCCACTGTCACTAGGCTCAGTCACATTGAAGGTGAGATTATGTCCAGACTCTACAGGGTTCAGCTTTCTTCCATTCACTTTATACCAGGTATAGTTCTGCACTGGTGGGTTGGCATCACTGCTGCAGGTCAGAGTCACAGAGCTGCCCTCTAACACTGAACCAGAGGGACTCACTGACACGGAGGTGTTCTTTGGAGGATCTAGAAGAAATGCACAGTTGTGATTCATATTTATAATCATTGGTGGTTTTGCAAAGATATTGTTGTCATATAGAAATATTTTGACACATACATGGTAAAAATCCAGTGTTTTCCATAGGTACAGAACCAAAAACAGAAAACAAAAAAAACTACTTTTGCTACTAGATAATTAACTTTATTTGACTGCAGACAAAATGTTGTTTCAATGAAATAGCTGGTGTACATGCAAATAAAATCAATTATATGGGAGTGCAATACAAGCATGCAAACTTTAATAATTATCTATAGAAGCTATGTACACTGTTAAGTCCCCTCTCTCTTTTGTCTGTTGTACTGCTTTGTGTTTCATTTGGTTTTGGGCTGCTGTGTTTGTTTGGGTCTCCCCTACAGGTGGAGATGACATCATGGTTTTGCTGTGGAGATCACTGGAGAAGAGACACGCGCCGTTGCCTGGCAACCCCCTTTCAGGAGACGCATGGATGCCGAGGACGCCGTTAACAACCTACTAGCAACCGGAGGGGAGATACCCATAACCATGGATGCCGAGGACCGCCGCGGAGCAGCGGAGTTTAAAGATGTGGAACCATATATAGCTGGTCTTCATCTGCACCTGGCAGTTGGACCTTCCCAATGTTAAAGATAGCTACGATTTCTACTACATGCTGGCTAGTTCACTTTGCATAGAAATTACATTGTTTGAGCTATAGATTAATTTGGGAATAAGCGCAGGTTATAGTGGGTAGTCAGTGGAGGACCTGTTCCCTGTTTCGGAAACAACAGACAGTGAGGAGAAGACCCCCTGCCACCTTGACGTGGGTTTGGGCTTGCACCCTGGCTGCCCGGTGAGACTTTGCAATCTACACTTGGGCATTTGTTAAAACATTAAATGTCATTAGAGAATAGTTTTGTTAAGTGTTTGGGTTAATAAACAATAGTTTATTCCTTTTTTATTCCACTCTGTGCTTCACGTGTTTCTCTGAGGTTGTTGTTACGGTTATCGTGGCTTAGTGTTACTTCCATTACTGTACACCTGGTTATTATAACACAGGCGGATTTTGGAACGTAATCATATACAGTAAAAAAGCAATACCAGTTCATGCTAATTAGATGGACAATGGTAAAACAAATTCCCTACTGGCATTATTCATAAGACACACAGAAAATCTCTCTTACATAGAATACTAAGAGTCAGACTGGCTTTCGATGTCTTCTGGCTGTCTCCTTGTTGTAGTTTGTAAAGTGCTGTGCAGGTGATCTTCTGCCCATGGTGGAGGTGTGAAGCAGTGAAGGTCAGAACAGAAGACACATATTTGGTTTGATCCTGATTCTCCTGCAGTTGATCCACACTATCACTCAGCCTGGGGGTCCATGTCAGTTTTTGGGGGAGTGTGGGACAGGGGGCTGCAGCAGAGCAGCTCAAATTCACAGAGCTCCCTTCTGTCACCTTCACCTCCATTGGGGTTAACTTGGGTTTGGGTGGAGAGTCTAGGAGACATGGAGACATGAGGATGGGTTACTGTCTCTCTCAGGATTGGAGAGACTCACGCAGCATACATATAAATTAGCCATTTAGCAGACACTTTTATCCAAAGTGACTTAGAGTAGTGGATGCATGCATTTCTAATTATATGTGGTTACAATGGAAATTGAACCACTAACCTAAGCCTGGTAAGCTCCATGCTCTACCTATTGAGCCACACAGAAACACACACAGTGTCTACTGGACAAACACACAAATAAAACTTTACAAAATCATCAGTGACCTGTCATTCATACACCATATAGGAGGTATGTAGGCAACCTATTGACAATTCCTTTCCTTTCAGGAGAATGATCAGTAACCAGTACATACTGTCACACATACAGTCCACACTGACCCCCTGTATTTACTCCTCAATCCTCAGAACCTGTGCTCTCCTACATAACAGTTAGGGGACAGAGACCAGAGGAAGTTAAAACAAAAATATAACATTAAAAGTAAGTGTAATACCTTTGATATTAATTTGGACACCAGGTATAAAATTATATTTGAGACTATTGGGGCATTCTAATCTGAAGTAATATTCATCACTATAATCTGTTGGCAAGTTCTCCAGGACTGTAGTGCAGCTCTTCTGCAGAAGGTTTCCACCCATCCTGCCTTTAATCCTAGATGAAGCGTCACTGGAATTAAACACCATATCACCCTGAATCGAGCGTTTCCTCCATATTCCATTAGCCGGCTTTATCAGAGATTTGTCCCATCCAGAACTAAGCTCAAATCGGCAGGGAATCAGCACACAGGATCCACTCAAGCCTTCTATACTCTGAGGCATCCAGATTCCCCACTCACTGCCCAGGGCCCCTATAACACAGAGAGCACAGCACTGTAAAGATAGGAGCAGGATGGACTGTTGCATATATATATATATATATATATATATATATATATATATATTAGAGGTGTAACGGTACACGCATTCGTACCAAGCCGTTCGGTACAGGACTTTTGGTTTGGTACGCACTGTAAACTGAACGAAAGCAATCTTGCGTTAACCACTAACGCACGTTTTTTTAGTGTGCGGTTGCGGCAGTATTGACGGATTTTTTTTTTTATTAAGAAAGAAAAGTGCCTTACTTTGTTTAGTAAATGATGGCCAATTAGCCATAATTCAGTTCGTGATAAATAATAAAGTTCATAATAAAGTTCATAATAAATCAAAAGCAATTTTATGTTTTGCGTTTATTTTTTCCCCCACTGTACCAAAAACGTACCGAACCGTGACTTCAAAACCGAGGTACGTATCGAACCGTGATTTTTTTGTACCGTTACACCCCTAATATATATATACGTATATATATATATATATATATATATATATAATATGCATACATCTGTATATATATTTTTGGTTTCCTGGGTATTGATAAATATATATATATATATATATATATATATATATTGATTGATTGCACTAGAGTTTATTTAGGTATGTCTTAGCAAAAGGGGCGAATACTTATGGAATCAATTATTGTCTGTTTTATATTTGTAATGAATTAAGGAAAAGCTTGTTTTTTTATTTGACATTATAGAGTATTTTCTGTTGATCAGTGGCAAGAAATCCCAATAATATGAATTTTGATTCCATGAAGTAAGAAAATAAAATGTGAATACTTTTTATATCCACTGTATATATACCAATATATATACAGTCAGGTCCACAATTATGGGCACCCTTGATGAAAATGAGCAGAAAAGACTGTAGAAAACAATACCATGACTGAGATATACTGTAATTTTCCAACACATTGAAAATATTTTATTTAATTAATGATTCAATGGAATCGACCAAAATAACACATTATTCAAATTATAAATGTATTTCCAAAAAAAAAGGTTTCACAATTATTAGCACCCCTGTTTTTAATACTTGCCTCCCTTGGCAAGGATAACTACACTGAGCCTATTTCTATAATGTTTAATAAGGAGAGGGATCTTGGACCATTCTTCAATGCAGAAACTTTCAAGATCCTTGATATTCTTAGGTTTGCGCTTATGGACTGCCCTCTTCAATTCAGACCACATGTTTTTAATATGGTTTAAGTCCAGGGACTTAATGACCATTGCAAAAAATTCATTCTCTTTTTACTGAACCATTTATGTGTTATGTTTTGAGACGTTTGTTCTGTTTGTTTTTGTATTTTGTTAATTTTCTCATCACTTATCATTCACGTCAGTTCCCCGTCTGTCTGTGTTTCTTGTTGTTCGAGATCCACTCCTTGTCTTTGTTATTGCACTATTCGGGTGATTTCGACTTTACGGGTCTTTTTCTTTTTCTTTCTTTCTAACACTCTGTACATATTAGTTAGATGCATATAGTACTAACCAACTAATCTACTAACAGTAGGGATTTAGATTTCGTTACTAACATTACTAATTACTAATTTTCTCACGTTTCTATCTACTGCTATCATTCTCTCTCTTGTTGTCCTATCCCTGTATGTTTCTCTCTTAATCGCTTTATCTGCACGCATTTTCTTTCTATGCGTTCCTCCCCTTCGAACTGTGCACGTGTCTGCCTGCTCTTCCAGGTCATGTATTTTTAGTGTGTCTATGTGCTTCCCAGTCCGTGTCTTTCGTTTCCCCTCGTTATTGTATTAGTTATCCTTAATCGTTCTAACCTGTGTTCTTGGCCTTTTCCCCTCCCAGTTTACTGTTTACTGTAAGTTCCTTGTTTGCTTTCAGTCTTTGTCAGAACGTTGATCATCATTCACTGTGCCGATTGTGTGTAAGCCAGAGTTTGTTTGTATTTTCCGAGACACCCCTTCTGTTTGACTTTGAGTTTTTCCTTCTGATTTTGTTTGTTTGCCTTTCTGATTATTTGGTTTTGACTTTTGTATTGCCTTTTTGACTACTCTTTTGGATTTCGATTTTGTACTTTTCCTAACTCTGACTATCGGCTTTTGAACCTTGCCTGATCATTAAACGTTCCTTTACTGCCTTATCCTGGTCTGCGCCTGGGTCCCTGTTCGGTACCTCACATTATGTGTTGATTTTTAGGTATGTTTGGGGTCATTGTCTTGTTGGAAGGTCCGCCTATGGCCAAATCTCAGCTTCCTGGCAGAGGCAATCAGGTCTTGGTGCTTGGTGGAATTAATTATGTCATTGATCTTAACAAGAGCCCCATGGACCACTGGCAGCAAGACAGCCTCAAAGCATCAATGATCCACCACCATATTATACGGTAGGTATGAGGTGCTTTTCCTTGTATGCATCCTTCTTTTGACACCAAACGATGGTGTACATGGCTAAAAAGTTAAATTTTGGTCTCACAGCACCCAGTTCCACTCATAGGTCCAATGATGTTTGGCAAATTCCAGATGCTTGAATTGTTTAGTTGCTCTCATTAACTGCTTTCTTCATGCAACACTTCCATACGGATTTTGAGACTTTGTGACCCCAAGACGCAACTAATGTCTGCAGTTCTTGAACTGTGGTTTTGGGGTTTTTCTTTGCCTCCCTTGCAGTCAGATGTTCAGATGTTTGAAACTTTTTCATTATTGCTGTAACAGTAGTTAGTTATATTTTTATCAGTTTATGTTTATTTTTCACCTGACTTGTGTAGGTCAACAACCATGTCTCTCTTTTGATTTGACAGTTATTTGGCTTTCCCCATGGTTTTGGATAACAAAGGGATTTTACATGTGTGTTGCCTCATTTTTATACCCTAGTGAAACAGGAAGTGCTGGAAGGCCACAATACAGTTCTTTAAGATTGAGATTAACTTCAATTAGTAGAATTTTTATTTCTAGATTTCACTTTGTTTGGTTTAGTTTAAAAACAATCTTTAGGTTTGCCAATCATTTTGACATCTATGTTTTCTTTGTTGCCTTTTTTGCTCATTTTCATTAAGTGTGCCTTTAATTCTGGACCTGACTGTATATAGTATGTATAAATATATTTCTACATACATACTTTTTTATACGTACATAAATAAATCTTTACATCATGTGCATCTCTACTGTATACTATTACACTCTGCCCCTTTGAGCCTCACCTTGTAGCAGACAGCCAATGAGGATGAATCTCTCAGCTCCAGTCATGTCTCTGTGTCGGTGAGGAGCAGAGGCACTGAGTATAACTGAAATAGAGAGACACTGCAGTTAGAATAGAATATTTCTGTTCATAAATTAAAAGTTATATTCAGATTAGTTTTGAACTACATACTGTAAGAGTATCATTTTTCGTGTACATAATAAACATAGCATTTGGTCTGAGAACACACAGATGAGGTTTGTGTTTATGTACTACATGGACGACACCCCAATGTCTGACTGCCCCAAGAGATGTCTTGTCACAATAACATCTCTGGCCCAATCAGGCCTGGTTTCCCCCCAACCCTTCACTGTAAAGCACTTTGAGTTTCTTGAAGTGTTTTAAATAAATATATTATATTATTATTATTATTATTATATGAAAATAGATGAAAAGCATTACCACACTATTGGTAATGCAAAGCTGCAAATAGTTTTGATAATTTAATTAATTATACTTTACCTTATCACACGAGTAGATGGTCAGTGGATGAAGACGTGTACCTGTTTCAGAGTGGAGAGATGCTGACTGTGGGAATGAGGAACTCTGGGGTTTATATGTGTGACTTCTTACAGCCACAGCGATGACGTGAGCTTCTGCAACACAAGTGTGACTCAGGTCACTACTCTGAGTCACATGCTATTTTATTTTAGATGAGTGAAATAGAGAAAAATAGTTAATAACACCATACAAACATACAGGTAAATGCCAAAAATGGAAACACCAACATAAATTGTCTGAATAGGGCATTGGGCCACCGCAAGCCACCAGGTCAGCTTCAATACACACATCTCCCATACGTGTTCAATTGGGTTTCTTTTATTTTGTCAGTTACATTTTTACATTTTAAGCATTTAGCAGACGCTCTTATCCAGAGCGGCTTACAAGATGTGCATTAATACATGGTAAGAACAATTATAGTTCACGCAAGAAATCAGTGCAGAAATACAGCGATAGATATATCATACCTGTAACACTGGGAAGGAAAAGGTTAGTAATTTTTGGTTTTTTTATGTTTTTGAGGAGTAAGCTAGGATACATATACAAAACGTATTGAACAAGTAGGCAGTAGTGATGACAATTGGCTAGATATACAGAATTCAGTGGTAGTGGAGTCTAAAAAGGTGGGTTTTGAGTCTCTTGTGATTCTGTGGTCCTGACCGATTGCGGAAGGTCATTCCACCACCGAGGGGTCAGGACAGAGAAGAGGCGAGACCGCAAGGACTGGCTGCTGGGCGCCCGGTGGGATGGGACAGCCAGTTTGCCAGAGGAGATGGAGCGGAGTGGTCTGGCTGGGGTATAGGGTGTGATGAGTGTCTGGAGGTAAGGGGGAGCAGTTCCTCTAGCTGTTTGATAAGCCAGCACCAGTGATTTGAATCTGATGCATGCTGCGATGGGGAGCCAGCACAGAGAGGAGAGTAGAGGGATGACATGGGTAAACTTTGGTTGATTGAACACCAGACATGGGGGAGCATTTTGGACTAGTGGCTTGATGGCACAGGCCGGTAGGCCTGCCAGCAAGGAATTGCTGTAGTCCAGACGTGAGATCACCAGGGCCTGGAACAGGAGTTGTGTGGCCTCTTAGGTGAGGAATGGTCGGATCCTCTGGATGTTATGGAGGGAGAATTGTCAGGTTCAGGTGATTGCTGTGATGTGGCCTGAGAAGCACAGCTGGTCGTCCATGGTCACTCCAAGAATCCTGGCAGACTGGGACGGAGACACTATGGAGCCTTCTATGGTGATTGAAGCAACAACCATAGGGGAGCCCTTCACTGGGAGGAAGAGCAGCTCAGTCTTCCCCAGGTTCAGCTTCAGGTGGTGGGTGGACATCTAGGCAGAGATGTCAGCCAGGCATGCAGAGATCCACACCGGGACCTGGGTCTCAGAAGGAGAGAAAGAGTTGAGTGTCATCGGCATTACAGTGATAAGAAAAACCATGAGCAGAGATGACAGAACCAAGTGGCTTTGTGTACAGGGAGAATAGGACAGGGCCTAGCACCGAGCCCTGCGGGACTCCGGTAGAGAGGATGTGGGGAGAGGGATCTTCTCCAGGCCACCTGGTAGGACCGGTCAGCCAGGTATGACTTGAACCATGTCATTGCAGATCCAGAGATTCCCATCTTAACGAGAGACACTTTGTTGTATGTCGCTCTGGATAAGAGCATCTGCCAAATGCCTGTAATGTAAGATGAGAGCAGGATCTGCTGGTCCACGGTATCAAATGACTAATGATGTACAAACAGGATCTCCACGTTACACCCTTATTCGGCTTGTCACATTGAGTGTATGTTAATAGTCCTGACATGTGATATGTTTCACATTCAATTCAATTCAATTCAATAGAATGTTATTTAATTTAAAGCAATTTAAAGAGCAAAGACATAATGTTGATGCAAAAACAGTAAACAGAAACACAGCAAGACAACATTCAGTAACATACACATACATAGATCAGTACAGACAACATCAAACATGTAATATAATGGTTAAAAACACAGATTTTAAAGTGCAAAAGTGCAACTTGCTTTTAGTTCATAATGATGCTAAAGGGGGGGGGGGAGGTGTTCATTTAAAAGCTTGATATCATCTGGAACAAATGTGTTTTTCCTCCTCTTTGTCCTGTAGTGAGGTACCAGAAAGCATCTCCCTGATGGGAGCTGGGCAAATTCAGGGTGGAGAATGTGGGAAACATCTTCCAGAATTGCAGTGGCTTTTCTGAGTGTCTGTTGGGAGTGGAACTCAATAGACAATCAGAAATGCCACATAGAAACACTAGCTTATTATCATAAAAATCCTTCTCTTTTCTCTTGTTAGATTGTATGAGCACACCATTTCAATTTTCTGAGCTGAAGCATTTTGAGAATTGGCAAATGTGGGTTGTCATCTAGCGTGTCCTCAGTGGCTTCAGTGCAGTGATGCCTTTATGCTCTACTATGGAATCCTGACTGTGCCCAGGCACAACCATCGGGAGGCGTGTGATCGGCTGTAGCCAGTGGAGACTGTGAACAGGAGTCCCATAGGGAACCATGTGATTGGCTGTAGCTAATGCAGACTGTGAACAAGAGCCCCATGGGGAGGCATGTGATTGGCTGTAGCCAATGCAGACTGTGTACAGGAGCCCCATAGGGAAGCGTGTGATTGGCTGTAGTGGCACCCAGGCAGAGAGGGTGTTAGTCTGCAGGATTGTCTCTGTTTCATCACACATGAGCGACTCCCCTAGTCTATCTGGTGCCTGCAGTCTGCTTGCATGAGCTGTGCAGGAAGTGTACTGCTCTAACTGTGCAGCTCAGCTGGTGGACTGTAGGGTCAGGGAGCGCACATTGCAGTGATGAGACAGGCCAAGCAATATGATTGAGCATTCCAAACTGGTTAAAACTTACAACTCAAAAATGTATTTCTCTCCTCCCCCACCTCTTCTGAAAAGCTGGAGGTGACTCTACACCCCACCCTGTCCTTCTCTCAGAATGCTTACATGTTTTCACTACTATGAAAAAACAACCCGAAGGCCCTCCGAGAGGCAGGATGGAAGATGGGTCTAACTGGACGGATTACTGGATGGTAACGACTACTGCAACGAACATGGATAATGAGACAAAGATCCTTCTGAGATGTAAGTGCGGTTGGGAAAAGGTGACAACATTCAGGGGGTTACGAACCCACCAGGGGAGAGCGAGATGTGGTGGGAAAGGTCAACAGCAACCTTGTACTGCAGTATCAGGTCAGACAAGAGGGACCCAAAGCCAGGTTGAAAACCACAGTGCTGATGGGCCCATCGTTGCTGAAGGCGGGCAGATGGTGGAGGAGCAGGGCCCAACCGTGGAGAGTAACCCCCTTGGTGCACATCAAGGAGATGTACTAATCAGTCCCCCAAGTATGGAACCGAACCAAAGAGTTGAGAGGAGGGAACCTGGGAGAAGGAATAAGATCAAGTTCCCAAAGGCAAACGAGGCAGAGGTGTGGAGGAAATTGGACACAGACTTGAGCGAAGTACTAGAGCGGTCACTGCATGGCAATGTGGAAGCCAAGCTCAACTTGCTTGGGAAAATCTTGTACCAGGAGTGCAAAGATAGGTTTGGCGAAATTACCATCAAGCAGACCGCTGCCCTGAGAGGAAAGGGAAGGAGGGAGAAGGAGATCAATCAGCTAGTGCAGAGGCGGCAACATCTCCGGAAAAATTGGAGGAAAGCAACTCAAGGGGAGAAGGAGGGCTTGAAAATGGTGCGGGATGAGGTTAAGCGAAAGCTAGCCAGCCTACGGAGGGCAGAGCACATTCGTAAGCACAGGAAAAGGAAGGAGAAGGAAAGAGCCAATTTCTTCAAGCATGCCAGACAGCTGCTGGAGGACAAAAAGAGCAGAAAGCTAGAGGTCACCAATGAAAAGTTGGAGCAGCACATCAGGGGCCAGTACAGTGATCCCTGGAAAGTACAAGGTGTGGTCCTATCAGTTTACACTGTACCAAAGGGTGATGTGGCCACTGGAGATTTGCCAAATTCCTTCTTCAACAGCAAGTAGGATGGATGGAATAACCAACTCACATATCCGAAAATGGCTGGAGCTACCACATTCCACAGACGAAAGGCTCAAAGTTACTGTACATCTCGAATCCTTATCTCTGAAGCCAAAGGACCAGGTAAAAAATCTTGGCGTTATTATTGACTCTGATCTGAACTTTAACTCCCACATCAAGTCTATAAGAAAATCTGCCTTTTATCATCTGAAAAACATAGCAAGAATTAGAGGCTATATGTCCAAACAAGACCTAGAAAAACTAATTCATGCTTTCATTTCTAGCAGGTTAGACTACTGCAATAGTCTTTTCTCAGGCCTCCCCAAAAAAGCTATTAAACAACTACAGTTCATTCAGAATGCTGCTGCTAGAGTTTTAACAAGAACCAAGAAAGCTGAACACATTACACCAGTTCTCAAATCTCTGCATTGGCTACCAGTGTGTCATAGAATAGTTTTTAAAATACTGCTAATAGTGTATAAATCTCTTAACGGGTCAGGCCCAGAATACATCTCTGAACTGCTTTTACACTATGAACCCTCTAGACCTCTTAGGTCATCAGGGACTGGTCTGTTAACTGTTCCTAGGACCAAAACAAAGCATGGTGAAGCCGCTTTCTGCTACTATGCCACACAGAGCTGGAATAAGCTCCCGGAAGACCTTAGATCTGCCCCAACTCTGCCTATTTTTAAAACTAAGTTAAAGACCCTTATGTTTACCTCTGCCTTTAACTGCTGCTAAACTATTGCACTTTTATCGACTGTTAACCTTTATTTCTAATTTCTATTCTTAATTTTACTTAATTTTATTGTTAATGATTTTGTAATTCAAGCATTGCTTTTGCTGCTTGTCTTGCACAGATTTTATGTAAAGCACTTTGAATTGCCCTTGTGTATGAAATGACATTGTCTTTCTAAAACAGGTCTCTTTGGGAGGAACATCTTGCAGCTGCCTCTACAATCCATCAGCCTGGGTTACAAGCAGGGAAAGACCAGACTGGTCCAGGAGCTGAGAAAGTCCACTGACCAGTTGGTGAGGTGTGCGGATGCCCAGGTGCGCACAGGATGAAAGTGGAAAGCGCAAGTTGAAGTGTTTTATTTTTTACAGACTGTTTCTGTTCCTGACAATTTCCTGAAAAGGACAATAAATAATCTATCTATCTATCTATCTATCAGGCGATCAGCAGGCTGCAACACCTAGAAGTTGTCGGTAGAGTCCAGACAGGATGGACAGGACTTGGATGGGGATAAGTACAGGAAAGAGAGGAAAGAGATGGTTGTGTCAGAAGTGACAAAGATGGAGGAGGAGTGGTACAAGATCAAGGCAGTGTCAGCAGGCCGATCAGTTAGTCGGACCTGTGGAAAATTCTGCAAGCCCCACTCAGTTTCCTCATCAGATCAACTTATGACACTCTTCCTTGTTCCTGCAATCTTCACCAGTGGTTTGGCAATGAGGAGTGCTGTCCAATCTGCAATGCTCCCAATGCAAGCCTCCAACACATCCTGTCAGGATGCAAGACCGCGCTGTCCCAAGGGCGCTACAGATGGCGACACGACCAGGTCCTAAAGAAGCTAGTGGAGACTTTGGAGGTCTGTAGGCAGGCTACAAACAAAGGATGTTCACCAGCAACAAAACGCCACATCCAGTTCATCAGGCAAGGAGGGAGCACTGAAAGCACCAGATTGAGAGATCCAGCAAGACTCCTTTTCCCCGGACATGAGGGTCGACCTCAGCAGGCAGCTTCAGTTCCCCAGAGAGATTACCATCACAACTCTCCGTCCTGACATAGTGGTGTGGTCCACTACTGCTAAGACCGTACACCTCATCGAACTAATTGTCCTATGGGAGGAGGGCGTAGAGGCTGCCTATGACAGGAAAAGGCAGAAGTACTCTGCTGCTAAGCTGAGTGCAAGGAGGCTGGCTGGAGGTCTGTCATCTACCCTGTGGAAGTAGGATGCAGAGGTTTCTTCAGCACATCAATGACACGCCTACTCAGGAACATGGGAGTGGCAGGTGCCAAGCTACGAAAGGCAACCAAAGAGCTATCTGAAGAGGCAGAGTAGGGCAGTTTCTGGCTGTGGCTGAGGAGGAAGGATAGGAAGTGGGGGGACAACTAACTAAAGTGCTGTGTTTAGCTGTTTTTAAATATTTTAAATTGTATCTATTTATTTATTTAAACTATTTATTTATTTAAACTATTTATTTATTTTATTTACTTATTTATTTATTTAATATTTCTGTCTGGCACAAGCTGAGGTCTGATCAACCACAGCTGGGTTGCCTGGAAGAGGGTGTATGATGCTGAAAGACCTGAAACACCCAATGATTCCAGGATCATCACTGAAGATGTGTCCAGAAGCTCCAGTTTAAAGTAATTACACAATGGTAGTGGTGTAGCAGGAGAGGCAGGGATGGTTCAGCAGGGAAAACTAGAGGGCGGTACTGGAGCCATGTATAGCTTTGCGTTCAGTTTCGACCTAAGGGCACCGTTGAAGGTGCGACAGGCAGCAATGCCTAGCAGGTTTAACGTCTACCTGTAAATATTATTACAGTTTTTTACGATTGCTTTGACTCATTTTGCCCAACAGTTCCAATGTGCAAAACTCTTAATACAAAATGCCATACTGCTCATTTTGGGTTCAAAATCAAATATAGCAGGGAAAATAAAAATATCGGTGTCAAATAAGAGAATATTATATGCAAAAGTTTATCATAGCACCAAAACATTAGATATTTTCAACAGTGAAGTTAAATCATTGCTGCATTTTCAATATACAATAGTCATCATCAAACAATGCTGCCAAACACAAAATCCTTCTAATCAAAAAAGAGTTTGAAAGTGTTCTTTGGTCATAACACAAAATGCTATAATCCTAATCTTGGGCTCAAAATCACATATTGCATGCAAAATAAAAATAATTGAACCAAATTAGATAGTATATCATGCAAAGGTTTATCATAGCATCAGAACAGTGGATATGTTCATTGTTGAAGTTTAATTATTGGTGTATTTTCAAATACAACGGCCATTATCAAATAATGCGGTCAAACACAAAATATTTGTAATCAAAAAAGATTATGCAAGGGTCATTTCATCATAAGTACTGGAAATGATGCACAGCAAGCATCCCCTGTGATAGACTGCAGTATATACAGTATATATATATATAGCTTGCATTTTTATGGAAGACAAACAAAATATTAGATTAGATTACTGTATATGTGTTTTTGCATGTACAGATGTACATAATCAGAAAAAGTATAAAAGAGGTGCCTAAAAAAATATTTTAAAAGTTTGTTGATCTTGTTGAAATATTACATAATGTTGTTATTCAGTTGGATGTAGATTATGCTAAATGTTATGGTTTGAATTATTTTTGTTGTTCTGTTTGTTTTTCTCCCCTGTGGGTGGAGTAGGCGCCATTTGTACTGTGGGCAGACGGTCCGATTTTTAAACATCATTCTCATTCCATTGAAAGAAATCATACGTTACTCTAATGCAGAAAACTCAACTGTATTTTACAGTAAAAACTAAAACAACAGTAAAAGCAAAAACAGTTACAATAACAAAAAATGTTATGGTAAAGAAAACGACATAAATGCATTACAGTGCTTTGTATAGTGTTTCGGCCAGAAATGGCCAGTGCTATACAAGTCACCAAGTCACAGACGTACATTTTTTACCTCTTCAAAAAGTAATTATTTGAAATGATCATGTCACTGACTATCATTACAAACTTGACCAGATATTTCAGTTTTGTGTCCATATGTAGGACAGGTTTCCTTTGAAAACCACTAGTTTTTCATTACAAAGCACACAATTTGCACTAATTATTCATCAAATTGGCCACGATGGTCATAAAGTGCTTTTAAAAACATTTGCTGGCATATTATTAGTATCTTACACATGTAATGTTTGTCTTGCATTTGATGAGGGGCAGATTTGGCACAATAACATCCATTATGACCTGTAACTGACATCAACGGATTGACGGACTACAACGAATCAGAGGATGACTAATTGTAATCCGAATTATGTTCAACATTGTCCTCAGTTTCAGACACTTCCTCCTCTATTTCACTGTCATTATCACTGTCTAAGAGTACAGCAAGGGCTTCACTGGCTGAAGCACCGCCAGTGGACTACTGAAGACTGGAAGAAGGTCTCATGGACTGATGAATCAAAATTTGAAATCTTGAAATTTTGAAAGGTTTTTGTGGGCCATCGAGTAGGCGAAAGGATGGTTTCTCAGTGTGTGACACCAACTGTCAAACATGGAGGAGGAAGCATGATGGTCTGGGGCTCTTTTGCTGGATCCAGAGTCAGCGACTTGCACAGAGTGACTGTTAACCCACGCTAACCCATTACTTGTTCCCTGAAAAGGGCCTTTTTTTATAACTCTGAAATGTACATTATTTTTCAGTTTTTGGTAACTTAAACTTTTTTTTTTTTTAAACCTCTGGCAGTTTACTGCTTACCTTTGTACCATTTCAGGTTATTCACTGGACTTGAACTGCTTAAATTTCAGTAAAAACAGGAAAATGGGGGTGTTCTAAACCTTTTGACCGGTAGTGTCTTTATAAACATGCCTTTAGTTAAAATAAAAGTAAGAAAAAATATTTGCATCTATTTGGGATAGTCTTTATGTTTGTGGTGAGAGCAGTGTGTGCGTGAGAGAGAGAGAGAAAAACAAAGTGTTGAAGGCAGGCAGTTGTCAGAAACTGCCATTCAGGTTCTAAGAAGCCTTTTATGTAGTGGTGAAGAGATTATCAATTGTGTTGCAGTGCTACTAACCTGGGCAAGGTTGTTTAAAGTAATGATACATGACTACAAACACCTGTTGAATTGATTTAGTGATCTGCATTTGTAGTAATGAGCATTTGAACATTGTTGTGATATTACGTGGCTGTATTCTGAGAATGGAGCATATGATTAACAGTTTTGCACTTTGTATGTCAGAATAGAATGTAGTGTCTTAAGGCAAGAATTCTGCAAGTCAGTTTGGCACTTTGCATTTTGAGTTTTGTACATTGAAATTCTGCTGTGCAAAATGAGTCATTAAGATTAAGATTAGTTTTTTACAATCACATTGGCACTAATGTCAGAACCTTGACGTCATTTTTCAAAACTGTAGACACAAAACTCAAAACGGATAATCAAAAAGCACATTTTTTAAAACTCTAAACACTTTTTTTTAATTGCCAGAATACAGTACATATAAACCTAAAATCATTTGTTTCCTGAACCAAGTCACTTGTTCACAATGACACAATTTAACATCAAAGTATTAGCATTTCAAAATGCAATACACACATTACATATGATATGACTGTCACACACCACGTGACAACCCTGGATGGGAACAGAGCAGTCTGGAGACGGAGTGGAGTTTGCCGGATTTGTATTTTTTTCTGTCTCTCCCCCCAGACATGGGAGAGAAATAGTGGGAGAGCAGGTTAACATAAAACAAACAAAATCTTCACCCTACTCACCGTGAAGCTTTCAAAAACGACTAAAATAACAAGCTAAAATAATCAAAACTTACGGGACTCTACACCTTCACATACACCGCGCCTTTTTGTCCAGAGTTCCCCTGGAACCTCCCTAGGCACACACATATCCAGTGACTTTTCAAGTGCTTCCCAAACCCATGCACACAGAGACACTCAAACTTTGCAGTCCAAGTTCTCCAATCGCCCCAAACATACCGAGACCCTCTCACAGTGAGAGTTCTCTGGCAATCAGCCCGAGACACTTCCACTCTTTCAGTGAGAGTCTCGGGCCGTTCCAGAGACACTCCACTGCCCGAGGCGAGAGCTTGGATTACAGGGCACCCTCTCGCTCTCCATGCCCGACAGGAAGCACTCTACTCAGTCACAAACGCACACAGAACTACACAACCATCCACAACAATCCCAGAAGCTTGGATTACAGACACGCGCCTCCATGCCCGACAGAGTCACATACAACAATCCACAACAATACACAACCATCCACAACACACGCACACGCACACGCACACAACGCTCAAGAAACACACAAACAAAGACAAAAGACTAACTGATTCCCCACTCGCCCCACCTGCTCTTAAATAGGCTTGCTTTCTGCCTGGCTCAGGTGGGACTCGTGAGGCAATCACCAAACAATTCCCATTCTCACACATAAACCCAACCAGTCAATTGACTTCCATATCATTTAACTGATTGACACCAATTAAATAATAATTAAATCAATTATGGCCTTTGGAGCAACCTTCTGGGCAACAGTTCACTCTCACACCCTGTGAGAGTGCCAAACCTGCCCCGGAGTCTCCCTACTCCAAAGGCCTCCACAACATGTAAAAACACAGGCAACCATGCCACTCCCATGTGGCCGAAACCGACGCCCTCCACAGTCTTTTCATTTCATTACAATGCATCTAACTATCAATTAATCCAATTGCTCAAAATGGTAAGTAACTGTAGCATTACTCCTAATGCATAGTTTTATGGAAACTGATGAACAAAATGTCATGTTTAGGTCATGAATGTTTTAGCGTAAAGAAATCTATTGACACCAATTACTTTAGAACATGAACCAATTTTACTACATTATCTTTGGATGTAATATACCATCATCACCTTTTATCAGACGCTGTTCCTATGTTCCATGTTCCATGATGCAATATCGGAGGGTGATGTGGTGGGATGCAGACCTCTTATGGGATCCTACAATGCAGATCTTCTTGTGAATTTCCTTTATGAGCTACAGCAGGTCTGTCAAGTTGATGGAGTGACTTATGTGATAGTGTGGGACAATGTTAGGTTCCACCATGCTGAAATGGTGCAGACATGGTTTTAGGCCCATCTGCAGTTTACAACCCTGTACTTGCCCCATACTCTCCTTTCCTCAACCCAATTGAGGAATTATTCTCAGCATGGAGGTGGAAGGTGTATGATTGTCGCCCTCGCGAACGTGCCACCCTCCTCCAGGCCATGTATGATGCATGCAATGACATCACAGCAGACCAATGTAAAGCCTGGATTTGCCATGCCAGAAGGTTTTTCCCCTGATATATGGCAAATGAAAATATCCACTGTGATGTGAATGAGAACTTATGGTCAAATCCACAAGATAGGCTTGATGGAAATAACTAACCACTGAATGTCATTATTTTGTTGTTTTTCACTACAGTTGAGGAAATCTTTTTTTTACTTTGTAGCTATAATTATTTGTTAGTATGATTCAAACAAACCTATGTTCTAATTGTGTTTTTTTTACTTCTGATTTTGTTCAGTGATTCCACTGACTATTCCCTTTATTTAGAACCACAAAAATAACCATATTGAAACATGTATCAAGTATTTTTTCACTGCAATATTTAAGGATTGTAAAAACAACTAAACAGTGAAGCTATCGGTATCTTGTGTATGGGTGATCTAAACTAATGTTCCTATAGTTTTTGATGATAAATGAGTTATTTGAACCAATGATTTCTGAAGTGCAAGATTTCTTCAAAGATATGAATGCATAATGCAAGGTTTTGAACATAGGACAGGCTGTGTTATAAGTGCTGACCGTTTTGAGTGTTGTGTCTAAGGTTTTGAAAATTGAGCACAAACTTGTCAGATTAGCGCCAAAGTGATTGTAAAAAACTGTAACTACCACTACAACCAGTGAAAAGGTAGTGAACTAGCAGTAACTAAACAGGAAATCTACTCATTTGTGCCAGTTGTTGATTATTGTCTTTAAAAAGTGGCAAATGAGACTCCATCATAAATTATATATTTACAATTAAGATTAAGAGTGTGTGTGCGCATGCATGTGTATATGTGTGTGTGTGTGTGTGTGTGTGCATGCATGTGTACATGTATATGTGTGTGTGTGCACATTTGTGTGTATGTGTGCGTGTGTTTGTGTTTATGTGTATGTGTGTGCATTGGTGTGTGTGTGCATGTGTGTGCATGTTTTGTGTGTGCATGTTCGTGTGTGTGTTCGTGCATGCATGTGTGTGGGCACCCGTGTGAATTAAACATGATCTAAACCGTTCATGAGAAAGCTATACAGACTGATGTAGGGGAATAGTTTGCTGTCATGTTGAATCCTCTTCAAACCCACAGCGCAACATGGAAACAGGAAGTGAGCTGAAAAAGCTTTAGCAAGATTGAAAAAAATGTACTGAAGGCCGGAGCAGACACAAGCAGGTAAAGATTTGTAATGAATCGCTATAAAAACGTGAGTGTCGTGTTTGCATTTTGATGAGAATCATTTTAACGGTTGGCATAGGGGAAGAAACCTGTGTCTGACATCTGAGACAGAAAACTGTGTTGCAGAACTAAGGTCCCTATTTTCATGCCGGCGCTAAGCGGCGTTATGCCCTAGCGCAGGCAAATTGCCAGTTTCGTCTGTCGCAAACTGATTATTTCCCATCGTGGTGCGCAATGAAGACGTTTGCGCGACTATGGGTTGGGCAGCACAATAGGGGGTGTGACAATGAAAACAGTCGGGCGCTGTGCAAGTTTGGTGTCAAATAATGAGTTTGCATTAACATCCAACTAGACCACCTCGCAAACACTGGCGCTCTGTGCAATTTGATGACTTTATTGATGCGCACATATGAACATAAGGTTATCTGAAATCACATGAGAATGTTTTGTGAATATTGTGAATTTCCCCCCATGTTGAGGCAAATCGTCCAATCCATGGATAACTTGCAAGCATAATCAATTAAGCTAAAAACGATTTCACCACAGCTTGTGGTTATTCAATGCACAGACATGAAAGACTGAAGCCAGCAGGCCATCCATCGCTACCGTTCAGTAAGATACACCTGTTAAATAAATATATGTTTGTATGCACATTGTTTTTCTTATGTGAAAGGGTTTTATTCTTTTCATTTGCACTACAGAAAATGGAGTACATAATTGGACACTGAAGGCGATACCGTGAGCGATACCCTGGGTTTAGTAGCCAGTGTTGGCCAGACGGCTATCAGTTCAGCTGTACATGCAGTTTCTTCCAGTCTTGTCCAACATGCAAATAAGTTTATTACTTTTCCTACACCCGACAGCCAGCAGAGAACTAAACAGGATTCCCTGCACACATGTGCGGTTGCGCGCACCATCTGATCACGGTATCATTTATGTGAATCGGAAGGGGGTCCACTCCATTAATATCCAGGTGGTTTGTGATGCACACTCCAGGGTGATGCATGTAGGCCTACTGCATGATGAACATAAATGAAACAGGCGTAGTTGCAGTTGTGAGTTTTTTTTATTTATTGCTTTCCATTTAACAATTACATTAAGTTAGAAGAAAAGAAACGTTGTTTTTTAAGTTGGAAAGCCTACAAATAAGGGAAAAAAGAGATGGTAAAATAAAACACTTTCTTTTAACAATGTAGGCCTCAAAATATAAACTCAAATCATGAAAATAACAAAATAATGTGCGCCTTGTTTTCCCCCTCTGATACGCACGTCAACCTTTCCGCACCTCCTCACTCTCCTCTTTTGAGAAGCTCCTGGCGCATCCGTGCAAAACTGTCATCCATGTGAGGAAATTGCCAATTTGCTATAGTGTTAGCGTACTGGTATTTAAAGGGATAGAAAATAGGTGTTCAGATTGGCCATTATGAAACCAAACCCCCACCACACTCACATGTCTTTTTTTAAAGTTAATCCAACCTCTTTTACAACTGCGCCGGAGGTGCGCTATCATCCTAAATCACAAAATTACAGAAATTGCGTTAGACACGCCCTAAAGCGCCACCGTCTTTGCTTTGCATCTGCGTTACCGACACCGTCCTAATTCACCAAAATAGGGCCCTAAGTTTTGCCGGCCAGTTCCTCTTTCTTCATCAAAATGTCGTCTTTCTCAGACACACATTCACACTCAGAAGCATTGTGGAAAATAGCACGAAGCGGTGACGAATCAGCAGATCTCTGCAGAGATACAGTGCTGATGTACGTGGACGTAGTTCAAGCTGCGGAATATAACTTGCTCGCTGAATATGTGCTGCAGATCATGCTGTACTCTAAGCACAGAGATGACACAATGTAGCAAATCCTGGAATGGAACCCCTCCAAAAAAATGTATGTGGCCTTTTTATGTCTCTACACCATGGGTTATTTAAAAGCACATATTTACATTTACATTTTACATTTTAAGCATTTAGCAGACATTCTTATCCAGAGCGACTTAAGATGTGCATTAATACATGGTAAGAACGTTGTAGACAGCTGCATACCATACCTGTAACTGGGAAGGAAAAGGTTAGTCAATTAAAAAATAAAAATAATAATAATTTAAGGAGTGAGCAAGGATACATATACAAAAAGTATTGAAGAAGTAGGCAGAGGTGATGACAATTGGCTAGAAGTACAGAATTCAATGGTAGTGGAGTCTGAAAAGGTGGGTTTTGAGTCTCTTGCACAAGATCGCAAGTGATTCTGCGGTCCTGAGCGATTGTGGAAGGTCATTCCACCACTGAGGGGTCAGGACAGAGACAAGGCGAGACCGCGAGCAGTGGCTGCCGGGCGCCCAGAGGGATGGGACAGTCAGTTTGCCAGAGGAGGTGGAGCGGAGGGGTCTGGTTGTGTAGGGTGTGATGAGTGTCTGGAGATAAGGGGGAGCAGTTCCTCTAGCCGCCTGAAAAGTAAGCAATGGGTATTTTAATATCCGCTTATTAAAATTGAAAAAATGTTCCTGGCATGACCATGTTTCTCAGAGTACAAATATATACACATTTGCTGTTCTGAGCTCTGTTAAATACCTTCAGTCAGAATATTTCTGTCTGCAATTTTAGCTGTTAGGCTTTCTGTTTTTGTGCATGTTTCCTTTTGTATTTTCATATATGTCTGTTCCTTTATCTGCTGCTTGGCTGCTGCCCTCTCCCATCTGCCAACACAAAGAAAGACAGGAAAACTTGTGTAAGCGCATTGAAATCGGAATTGTGGTGCAAGATGGGTTTAAACTGATGAAAGAAAGGGGAAAGGGAGGGGTTACATTACTTCTTTAAACCTAAAGAACATTCATTGTACATTTTGAAGTCGAAAAACTGGCAAAGAGCTATGCACTGATTGGTTATATGTAGGACCCAGTTCAGCAGTCACTTGGCAATCAGCAGAGTTAAAGACTAAAATGGTATAAAATAATAAAATTATGGTGTGTAGGAGGTGAAACATGGACACACTAAAAACATCAAGATGCATTTTCCATTGATGACAGAGTAAAACAATATCCTACTTGTACATTGCATACTGCATAGGTTTAATTTATTTTTAATATCTTGCAACTCATTTTTGGACCGCACAACAGACCCGCACTTAAAGTGATCATTCACCCAAAATCGATTTAAATATCTTTTTTTTTCTTTAAATACAGTGCAATACACATCCAAAGAGTTTTTAGCAAATTTGCTGACTAGAGAAACAGCGAATCCACCAACAGCTAGCTTGATATAAAAAACAATGGCTGTCTAGGTACCTGCAAGTAGCTTGAAAATGCATGCCAAAATTGCATCCCAATAATTCCTAAACAGTTCACTCAGCCATGTAGCTCATTTGTAAGTTGAACATATATAATAAAAAGAACAAAAATATCAGCCAAGATGTCAATATAATAAGCTTAATTTTGAGCATGCTACTTGCGGTTATAAAAGTACACGCTACTAATAAACTCCCATTGTTTTCAGACATCAATGCTAAGCAATCTGCTGGTGAATTAGCTATTTCTATAGACAGAAAATTCACTAGAAACTCTTCTTTGGATGTGTAGTACATCGTATTGAAAGTAAAGAAAATTATACTTGCATTGAATTTGAGTGAACTATCACTTTAAAGACAGAAAAAAGTGGGGGAAAAAGCATAAGGGAAAGAGCAAAGAGGGCTGAGATTTAATTTATCTACTTTCAGGCTCCATCCCAAAGTTGGTTCTGGAGGACTGAAATACAGTCAACCCAAGATTTAATCTGAGCCCTAGTCATATATACGCACCCTTGTGTAATCAGAAGAAGTGACAGTGGACATCTGCAGACTGGCATATGTGTCCCCACCCCTTTCTCCCTGCTGTACCTGTTTATGGGAGAAGATGAGAAGTCTGGATGTGGGACATGGTATTTCCAAACTAGAATTTTGAAAAAAGAAAGACACTTACACTTATTTGTTTGGATAATCTGATCATGGAAAGAGAGAGAAAAAATGGTGGGTTAGTCCGAGAGTAGAACACTCCGTCTATTTAATACTTGCATTTTGTTTATTTAGATATATTTAGACCAAACTGCATTGTGTCTCTGTCATATGTTTTTTGTTTTTATTACTTCAGTTTGTAAGCAGATAATTTCACAAGATGGTTTAAAGAAATACAGAAACAAAATTATTAGAAATTATTACAAAGGTATCAGGATTATCCAATTTATGCCAGTTTAATGAGCTCATAAAGGATTCACACACATTAACCATCAACATAAGACAGGGGTACCCAAGTTCAGTCCTGGAGATCTATTGGGTGTGCAGGCTTTGTTCCAGCCAAGCACTAACACACCTGGCTTTCATTAATTAACTGCTCATCAAGATGATGAATATTCAAATCAGGTGTGTTAGTGCTGGACTGGAACAAAAGCCTGCGCTCCCAGTTGATCTCCAGGACAGAACTTGGGCAGCCTTGACTTAAGAACTGTTAATGTTTATAGTTTATAGTATAGTTGCAACCATAATTCTGCACATAAACTTGCCTTTTATATTTGTAGACCCCAAAGCAAACAGTTATAATATACAAGAATACCAACATTCCACAAATTATGTGTTGAATTAAAGGCCACTGGCTTCCTGAAAGAGAAGAAATATTATTATAATATAATTTTACATTTACATTTTAACATTTACATTTTTAATGCATGGTAAGAACAATCATAGCTCGCGCAAGAGATCAGTGCAGTAATACAGCGATAGACATCGTTGCTGGCAGCTGCATACCATACCTGTAACACTATTAGTCTTTTTTTGGGGGGGACGAGTAAACAAGTATACATATACAAAAAGTATTAAACAAGTAGGCAGTGGTGATGACAATTGGCTTGAATTCAGTGGTAGTAGAGTCTGAAAAATCTTCACTGATGTTTCAAACTGTTCTCATAAATAAATTTTATCATTTGATAATTTTATACGCTACATTATATTGAATGAAATTAGGTATATTTTACTTTTCCAACAATGAAACAAGAAACAGAGCATCAGATATCACATGTATGGTTCAGATATCAGTGGGCCAGCAATCGTTGATGGATTTATTGTAATGAAAATATATCTGCATCAAAACGTATTGAGTATAAATTAAAGGAGGTTATATTAATGTTATATAATGCCTTTGTCAGACCTCACTTGTGTGCAGTTCTGGGCACCACACTACAAGAAAGAAATAGAAGCTCTTTAAAAAGTTCAAAGAAGGGCAACTAAAATGGTACCTGGTATGAAAGGTAAAAGTTATAGACTTAAGATGGGCTTAAGGTACTCAATCTATTTAAGCTTAGCAAATGGAGACTTAGGGGGTATGTATTCTTATGGTCTTAAAATAGCTTATTGAATCATCTTAGTTCAGTTTTTACTTTGTAAACTTACCTCCAAAAAACAGAAACATGTTTTCTGACTTCTGTATCCCACGCTGGTTCCGTGCTTCACAATAGTAGTGTCCACTGTGACTGTGGCTGATTAATAGCACTGATTGGTCTGCAGACCCTATGGTGTTCATTTCTCTCCCATTCACTTTATACCAGGTGTAGCTCTGCACTGGTGGGTTGGCATCACTGTGGCAGGTCAGAGTCACAGAGCTGCCCTCTAACACTGAACCAGAGGGACTGACTGACACTGAGGTGTTTTCAGGGGAGTCTGAAAGAGAAAACACAAAAGTGCAGCACACCTACAGTACATGGCAGTGAAGAGAATTTACTGTGCATGTACAATATTTCAATGATCACAAAATGCATACATTTAAATGAGCATTCCAGCATTGGAACAAATATTTAATTTTGAAGTTATACCTACATTGCACATCTAGTTGAACCAGAGGTGACATATCACTTCCTCTATCATTTCTAGCCTGGCAGTAGAACTGAGATCTGGTTCTTTCAGACACCTGGAGGACAAGTTTCATTCCAGCCCCTTTGTATGTCACTTGATTAACATTCATTTTATACCAGGTGTAGTTCTGCACTGGTGGGTTGGCATCACTGCTGCAGGTCAGAGTCACAGAGCTGCCCTCTAACACTGAACCAGAGGGACTGAATGACACTGAGGTGTTCTTTGGAGGATCTAGAAGAAATGCACAGTTGTGATTAGTATTTATAATCATTGGTGCTTTTGCAAAGATAATGGCATCATATAAAAGTATTTTGACACATACATGGTAAAAATCCAGTCTTTTCCATCAGTACAGAACCAAAAACAGAAAACTCTAGAGAATATAAAAGTCTGATATTTAAATGCAGGCAAGATGTTGTTTCAATGAAACAGCTGGTGTACATGCAAATAAAATAAATTATGTGGGAGCACAATACAAGCATGCAAACTATAATTATTCTCTATAGAAGCTATATATACACAGTAAAAAAGCAATAGGCCTACCAGTTAATGCTAATTACATGGACAAATCTAAAACAAATTCCCTACTAGCATTATTCATAACACACTGAAAATATCTCTTACATAGAATACTGAGAGTCAGACTGGCTTCAGATGTGTTCTGGCTGTCTCCTTGTTGCAGTTTGTAAAGTGCTGTGCAGGTGATCTTCTGCCCATGGTGGAGGTGTGAAGCAGTGAAGGTCAGAACAGAAGACACATATTTGGTTTGATCCTGATTCTCCTGCAATTGATCCACACTGTCACTCAGCCTGGGGGTCCATGTCAGATTTGGGGGGAGTGTGGGACAGGGGGCTGTAGCAGAGCAGCTCAAACTCACAGAGCTCCCTTCAGTCACCTCCACCTTCACTGGGGTCAACCTGGGTTTGGGTGGAAAGTCTAGGAGATATGAAGACATGAGGATGGGTTACTGTCTCTCTCAGGATTGGAGAGACTCACGCAGAACTGAAAGCCCCAGCCCATCACAGCATCAACAGTGTCTGACTGCCATTGTGAAGTAAACTAAATGATGACATGGTATTAAAAAAATTAAATAATGTAATAGTAAATAATAACCATTTAGAATCATTTTGGAACTTCAGACTGCAGCTGGGTTCATCTGACATATTGCTGCATTTTAGGTAGTAGTAGTTTTATAAAAGAAGTTATATGATGCCTAACTACTTTATATATTTTATTTTGCACTAATATTTATATGTACATGCAAATCGATGTGCAATAAGTATATGTACACTTTAATCAGGCTGACCTTTAAATCTGAGAAATAAGCAACTAATACACATTGTCAAACATATAGTTTGCACTGACCTCACTATACTCTTCAAAACACAATGACCCTAAGGTACAGTAATGGCAAACAAACCAGAAAATGGTTCAACAGCAGTTTCTCAGAAAGGGTACTACCTGTGACATTAATCTGGACACTTTGATCAAAATTCCATTTGAGAGCATTGGAGCCTTCTAATCTGAAGTAATATTTATCACTATGACCCAAAGGGAAATTGTCCAGGATTGTGGTGCAGCTCTTTTCCAGCAGGTCCCCAGTCAGCTTTCCTTGAATCAAGCCTTTTCTGTTCTCTGGCCCAGATGCACTTGATGTGAACACTATATTCCCATCCATACTCCTGTGTTTCTTCCATATCGCTTTAACTCCAGCTCCCAGGTCTTTGTCATATTTAGATGGAATTCAAATCTGCAGGGAATCAGCACACAGGAACCACTCAGAGCTTCTATACTCTGAGGCATCCAGATTCCCCACTCTCTGCCCAGGGCCCCTACAACACAGAACACAAAATACTGTAAAGACAGGAACTGCAGGGAAATTTAGATCATATATACTGCATACATTTCTCCCTGGTTTAGCATCATAATTATTCATATATTTCTTTTAAATGCATAAACTCATTTTATGTGCATGACCCTTCTTACACATAAATATGTAATGTGTAAGTCTGCTTACACATTTGCACATTAAGCCCATGAAAAGGTATTAAAAGTGTTAAAATGAATGGAACAAGCCCCTTATACAATGATTGTGTAGGGATGATGACAGTACAGTCAACTTCCTGTCTGTATGATCTTGGTCTTCTCATGTGTGAGACAGTATGCCTTTGAGACTTGAGTGAGGTTAATTTGATTTGATTTGATTTGATCTTTATTTGTCTCGAACATAGAAGACATAGAAACAAGTAAAAATTAAATAGTCTAACAATATTTCCAGTCCTATTAATAAAACACTTGTCCTGCCCCCTTACCATTATATGAAAATAAAATACAGTTTCTTTGAGCCCAATACTTAGCATTAATATTGGCCCCCACCCCTTTGAGCCCCACCTTGCAGCAGGCAGCCAATGAGGATGAATCTCTTGGCTCCAATCATGTCTCCGTGTCAGTGAGGAGCAGAGGCACTGAGTAGACCTTAAATAGAGAGGGGCATTAGACACTGAAAATGGGCCAACTCAAAGGTTGAAATCCTCAATCTGCAGGAAATAGGCAGGTTATGCCCTGGAGCCAGACCATGTTTGACGTTAGCATAGCTAAGTACCTACTAGGTCTGGTATTACTCTTTTTTTGTCATTGGAATCCATTGAAAAGGACAGTATTTACCTCAAAAGTGCTTACTGATTTCTTGATACATATATGTTTTTTTATGTGGGGGGGGCACAAGACCCCTTACTAACAAGAAATATGATGGTGTGATAAGCAAATAGTCATTATCGATGCAATAAACTAACAAGTTCAAAGGGCCAATTCCAGACTCATTGCTAGGTCACTGGCGTTAGAGTTTGGGCACCAGGCTACATTAGGGTGGTTCCATTTAAAAATAAACCGCATGGAAAGTGTTGGCACCTCTCAGCACCACAAAACCCCTGTCCCTGGAGCTACAATATTGAACTGTTTTTAGGTTGGGGGTAGTTCACAAGCAAGCACTTGCAGATGTACAGATCTTAAGGCACTAATTTCACCCTTAAATTGGTTTCTATAGCAGCAAGCTGTTACTGTGTGATTAATTGGGTAAAGAGCCAATCGCCTTCATACATTTATTTATCAATGAGTGAGACAAGAGGTGAGAATGCTCCAGATGCACTCCACCTGCATGCATTGATCATGTATACATCACTGAGAATCTTCTAGAAAGCATTCTTTGGACCAGTACACCCCAGGTTGAGAAATTAATAAACCTCATTTCCTTTTTTTATTTTTTTTTTTTTTAATTTTTTTACTTCATCTTCCCCCAGAATTGTGTAATGACTGCATACATTATGCAACTCTAATCACAACTCAAACACAGGTTCCCTGATTTCGCCTGAAACTTTGACATAATGAGACACTCAGAGAGAAAAGCAAAAGTACTAGTTGTTTAGTACTAGTACTAGCACTAGGGAAATAATACTTTTCATTTCTTAACTATAGGGTCAAGGTGCCTGTTAAAAATTAAGCCATTATTTGTATTCGCTGGCAAAAATAAGATTCCAAGATTTTTTTTCTACAATAATTAGCATTACAAACCAAACTAGAGACTAATGTCACAGGTAGTGAGATTATATATTATATTATTATATCAATATTTGGATAATTTGTATGTTTTGTGATTAACAGTGCACAATAAGGGTTAAAAGAAACATAAAACAAGAAATTGAACACAAAAATTACTATACCATAATATCTTTCCTTAACTAATTTACTAACTGACTAAATCGGCTAAATGGTATTGCCAGTGAACCTTGAGAACCTGTTTTAACAGACTGGGTAAACCTTATTTATCTAGCCTCAATCATTTCTTCTGCTGACAATCAGTGTGTTTATAAACATTTACAGGTACACCCATCTATTTAATGGATGGCTCTTCAATCTTGCCCAGGGATGGAAAGGTGAGGACCAGGGACCACCAATTATATTTTCCCTTATTTCGAATGTTTCGTTTTATTTACATTTTAATGTTGATCAAAGTATCAATTTATACTATTAATGGCACTGAAAGCAGTAGAGTAAGATATGTTAAAACAGGTCACTATGGTTATACTGTACTTAAAAATAAACATAGTTAATTCATTTCTGTCATCTCCCAGCACAGCCGACACTGAAAGCACTTACCCAATTCAGAGTAGAGCACTCCGCGCTGTTATGACAGTCCACAATGTTTGCACTCTGCTTCATGTGGGTTAAAAAACAGAACTGTCCAATGAGAAGAGAGGAATTGGCTACCAGCCATTCTTCTTTCCTGATTGGCCTATTGCCATGCTGCGCAGTGTAGAGCAGGTTTTAGTTTCCAGGATTTGAAATTACCATTACAGCTCTCTCAAACGATGGATAAAACACAAAATGTCATCCCAAAGGCATGCCATTGAAATGGCAACCAATTAGCCAAAACAGCCTACAAACCTTCAGTGAGTGTCCAACACCATGTTCACCTCCATGAGCTTAAACTAGAAGTACAATCACCTAAAAAACGTAAATAAAGCATGTATTTCTATCCAATATAACTAACTACCTTGATCTACCGTGTGTCAATTTGGTTAAAAAGTGTCATTTTGAGTTCACATAGAGAGTTCACATTGATTTGAAAGCGGTATTTCGGTTAAGTTGGGTACGATGGCAAGGGGGGGGGAAGGACCCAATCACAGAGATGGAATGAGGAGGGAGGGAGAGAATGAAAAATACACTGGACTAACTAAACTGGTTAGTTTAGACAAAATAACAAACACAAATAGAGAAACCAGGAGGAGCATAAAGCAAAAACAAAACACTAAACTAACTATGAACTTAATGAGACGGCGAAGGGCTTGGAAATGTGAAAACAACAGGTAAGAAAACACAGCACGTTAACTCAAAACTGAACACAGGAGAATGGGACAGACTGGGTTATATACTGAGTGTGATAAGGTCAATTAGAGGCAGGTGTGAGTGGAAAATCACAGGGGAAGACTTGAAACGGTCATAATGGAATGCTGGGGCAACTGGGGAAAAATAAACAGTGAAATCGCAAAAGAAAAAAAAAGGGAACTATGTCGCCCTCCTGCGGCCAGGACGGGGAGGTACCACTGGACCCATGGCAGTTCATCTTGCAAGAGATTTGAGGAGTTTTGACAAAATGGTTTACTGATTTTATGTTTATAGTTTTGATAAAATGTGTAATAGGTTCATGACACGTGGGTAAACAATTGATAAAAACGACGCGGAGATTGTGCGTTTTTTTAGTTTTTATGGTTGTTTTTAATATATTTCTTTGCGCAAATACATCGGCACTAATTACATACGGACGCAGCACACTTTTGGACATAAACCTTTCCGCACAACAAAGGGTTTTGTCCACTTTTTCCTTCGACCCAGAGTGGCGGCAGAGATTGTACGAGCGAGCCACAACAATGGAGACGCATCTACGGGAGACGAGGAGGAAACATCGGGAAAACGGAGCGAATTCGAACAGACTGAGAGTTCAAGCCCACCGTCCACCTCTGCCCAGCATTCTTCTTGCTAACGTCCAGTCTCTGGAAAATAAGTTGGATGATGTTAGGCGAGGATTAGATTCCAACGGGACATGAGGGATTGTAACATCTTTTGTCTGACGGAAACATGGCTGACCCGGTGGTGCCGGATCGAGCCATATGCCCAACCGAAGTCCTTCTCCGTCTTCCGTGCGGATAGAACGGAAGAGTCCGCAAATCTAAGGGTGGAGGGGTTTGCTTCATGATTAACAACAAGTGGTGCAACCCCAAGGACATTAAGACTCTTTCTCGTTCCTGCTCGCGAACCTGGAACATCTGACGATCTCATGCCGTCCATTCTACCTTCCCGGGAGTTCGGCTCGGTCATCACCACAGCCGTCTACATACCACCAGATGCGGATACCGGCGTAGCACTGTCGGACCTACAGGACGTGTTATGTCGGCATCAGAACAAGCATCCCGACGCGGCTATGGTGGTGGCTGGGGACTTTAATAGGCGAACCTAAAGAAAGTTATGCCAACTTTCACCAGCACATTACGTGTGCTACCAGAGGGAAAGAACGTTGGACCACTGCTATCGCCGTTCAAGAGAGGCTACAAGGCTGTCTCTCTACCTCCGTTCGGCAAATCAGACCATGCCGCCATTTTCCTGCTGCCGGAGTATAAACAGAGGATAGCACGGGAAGGTAGTGACGAGGGACGTAAAGCGGTGGTCTGACCATTCAGAGGCTGAGCTACAGGACGCTCTGTGTGACGTCGACTGGGACATGTTCCAATCCAGTTCCAGGGACGTCAGCGAGTTTACGGAAGTAATGCTTGAGCTTCATAGCAACGCTAGTGGATATCATTGTCCCCACGGTAAAAGTTAGGTATTTTCCTAACCAAAAACCGTGGGTTGATAAATCCATCCGCGACGCTTTTGAATGCCCGCACTGCTGCCTATAACTCCGGTCTTGTATCCGCAACATGGACGAGCACAAGGCAGCGTCTTATGGACTGAGAAGGGCGGTGAAGGAGGCTAAGAGGAGGTACAGAGACAGAGTGGAGTCGCAGATGGAGCAGCGCGACACCAGACGCCTATGGCAGGGGCTACGGACTATAACAGACTACCAGGGCAGACCCCCGCAATGGTGAGTGCCCGACGCGTCCCTAGCGGACGACCTGAACTCATTTTATGCACGGTTTGAGGCTAGCAACAACAGCGCTAGCTCGCCGGCTAAAAACAACACTGCTAGCATAGCCGAAGTGAGTTCTACCGCTGGGGGCGTACACACGCTCTCGGTGACCCGAGCACAGTGTGAGGAGGGCTCTAACGAGGGTGAACACCAGGAAAGCTGCTGGTCCAGATGGCATATCTGGGCGAGTACTGAAGACCTGTGCTAACCAGCTAGCTCCAGTGTTCACCACTATATTCAACATCTCCCTGGCTGAGTCTGTGGTCCCCGCCTGCTTCAAGAGATCCACTATTGTCCCTGTGCCCAAGAATGCTTCTCCAGCATGCCTGAATGACTATCGACCGGTGGCCCTCACCTCGGTGGTCATGAAATGCTTTGAGAGGCTGATTAAGGACTACATCTGCGCCTTCCTCCCTTGCTCCATGGACCCGCTGCAGTTTGCTTATCGTCCAAACAGATCCACGGATGATGCTGTCTCCCAGGTACTGCACACCACACTCTCTCATCTGGACAGCCGGAAGGGGGGCTACGTGAGACTGCTGTTCATTGATTATAGTTCAGCTTTCAACACCATAGTCCCCACCAGACTGGCTGCCAAGTTGATTGAGCTGGGACTGAACGCCCCCTGTGTGCCTGGATCCTGGACTTCCTGACCGCCAGGCCCCAGGTGGTCAGGGTGGGCAGACACACTCCAACAACCCCTCACCCTGAACACAGGATCCCCCAGGGTTGCGTCCTCAGCCCCCTACTGTACTCCCTGTACACACATGACTGTGTGGCCAGGTCCAGCTCCAACTCCATCATTAAGTTTGCGGATGACACAGTGGTGGTGGGCCTGATCTCCAACAACGACGAGAAGGCCTACCTGGAGGAAGTTGCTGATCTGTCACTCTGGTGCCAAGACAACAGCCTCCTCCTGAATGTCACCAAAACTAAGGAGCTGATTGTGGACTTTAGGAGGACACAACAACAGAGGACGTACTCACCATTGGGGATTAATGGGACCACTGTGGAGAGGGTGAGCAGGTATAAATACCTGGGGGTCCACATCACCGAAGACCTCACATGGACAGCACACACTGACACTCTGGTGAGAAAGGCGAGGCAGCGCCTTTACCACCTCAGGCAGCTGAGGAAATTTAAAGTCTCCCGGAGGATCCTTCAGTCCTTCTACTCTGGAGCTGTAGAGAGAGCATCCTGACCGGAAGCATCACCGCCTGGTTTGGCAACAGCTCTGCTCAGGACAGGAAGGCTCTGCAGAGAGTAGTGCGTTCGGCTGAACGACTACTGGAACTACACTCCCACCCTGCAGGACTTATACACCAGGAGGTGCAGAACCAGAGTCCGCAGGATCATGAAGGATCCTCACCACCCCAACAACGGACTGTTTCAGCTGCTGCGGTCAGGCAAGCGCCTCCGTAGTCACGCTGCCAAAACAGAGAGACTGAGACGGAGTTTCTTTCCTCAGGCCATCAGGACTGTGAACTCTGACCTCACCAGGGCCCCCACCAAGACACACACACTGCCCCTCTTATGCACACCCACACACACACACACGTAATGACCACACATAATTTCCTCCATTTCCAAGTGCTCTTAATGTATATATTGTGTTGTTGTTTTTTTATATAAGAGCTCTTGCTGTACTTATTGTAATAATTATATATATTGTATTGCTTTAATTTTTGTAATAATTCTATTGTCTTTTTACTGTAAATACTGTGTACTTTTGCACTTTTTTTTCGTTGAGCATTGTCACTTTCCATTTCACTGCACACCCCGTGTGTGTATGTGACAAATAAAAATCTTGAATCTTGAATCTTGAATCTTGAGGGGGTGGGAAGCCAAACGAGTGCTGTTGGCCATTAGTCCTTTTTTCTTGTTCTGAACTGAAGTAGTTTTTTGGGGATTACAGCTAATTTTGCAGCTAATGAACGACCGTCAGCTTCGGGCCTACTGTTTAGGCCAAATTTAGGCCTACTCGGCTCATTTTTCCTTTTTTTCCTCCCTTATCTTTGGAGACTACCATTCTTAAGTGTTTTGGTAATGCTTGGGGAAGCTTCCTTCTTTTGTGTGATTTTTTTAGCATGGTCGAATGTTGTGGTGCTAGAACTCTGTGAATGCTGTGGTAGAATGCTGTGGTGGAACACTGTGGTAGAATGTTGTGGTGGAAGAACTCTTTGAATGCTGTGGTAGAATGCTGTGATGGAACACTGTGGTAGAATGTTGTGGTGGAAGAACTCTTTGAATGCTGTGGTAGAATACCGTGGTAGTAGAACTCCATGAAAGCTGTGGTAGAAGCCTGTGGTGGAACACTGTGGTAGAATGCTGTGGGAGAACTCTGTGAATGCTGTGGTAGAATACCGTGGTGGTAGAACTCCACGAAAGCTGTGGTAGAATACTGTGGTGGAACTCTGTGGTTAACTATGTTATAGTTATACTGATGATGGTAATTTGACCGAAACGTCTGTCTCTTGTAGACTAAAATACTTTTGAATTAAACATCGAGCCTTTGCCTCGTTTGGGATATTCCCATTTCTACACACAGTGTGCGGGTTCCACCATGAAAGTTCTTTCAACAAGTGAATTTCTTCAATGAAATGAATGCCCTTAAAATAGACTTGTACTTCAAAGTACAAATGTATCATTGGCAGCATAGCCTTTTATAGCACAGGCCCCAAGAGAACCCCCTATTCAGTGGAATAAGTGCCATGGGTTCTTTAATGTTCACTGTGTGTCAGGACCTTGGATTACATCTAATTCGAGACGTTCAGTTCCAATACTTCCATCCACAAGCAGGTCGGGTATAGATATGGTTGTGGCATGGTGTTGTGACAAGCATATTCAAGCTTTCACATCTTGTTACAAATGGTGTTCATCTTTAATAAAAAAGCTAATTTCATAGATAGAAAACGCTACAAATAGGTGACAAGTCAGTACCTTAATTGCAGTAAGCTGAAAGTTCTTTCAACAAGTGAATTTCTTCAATGAAATGAATGCCCTTAAAATAGACTTGTACTTCAAAGTACAAATGTATCATTGGCAGCATAGCCTTTTATAGCTAATAGCCACAGTTGGCCTCCTTTCAGACATCATTCCTTGACCCTCAAACCAATACTTTTTGGAAAACAATTTTTAGAATATTATTTTGTTTTAAGAGTAGGAGTTTACGGAAATCCCCCCATGCAAGAGGGTGTGAGTGTGAGCTTTACTACTGAGCCTTGACTCACATCCCAGTGGTAGATTCTATTTCCTCTCTGTATACTCTCTCTCTCTGTCTTGTCTTCTTGCTTAGATTCTATTGCCCCTCAGTATGTCCTCCTGCCACCTCCTCTCTCTTTCACTCTCCTTTCTTATTTCTTCTGCACTACTGGGTTTTATAGTCCAGGCATGTAATGGCAGAATAATTGAGTATAACAACTCTCAGAGAATCAGAGAGAGCAAAAGTTGAGTGAGTGAGCGGTATAAAGAAAGAGGGTGAGAAAGAGGGGACAGGAAGCAAAAAAGGAGGGAGGGAGGGTTTCGTTTCTCTGTGGCTGTACATACAGCTGTAAACAAACAATTACTCACACTGTCATGCACGTGCACACACACACACACACACACACACACACACACACACAGTCCGAAGTACATATCAGTGGGAAAATTACTGAGGTCCAGTCCTTGCTCATTCATGCTCCTTGATGCACTCACGAATTGGTCAGATTCTCAGGTAAGGGCACTGCACTTCATATTTCATATCTCTTATCAGAATTTCTCAGTGGCAGACATAACGTTGAGACATAAATGCTTCCGTCTTTGGCATTGGCAAGTCAAAAATGTACATACATACAGCTGTCTTCACTCTTTGCCCACAAAATGGATGAGAGTAGCTTTGTAGCTTTGAACTGGAGAGCGCTATGACTATTAATTGAATCACAATGGCACCACAATATGGTACTGTGCTGTGTGACTCTGAGGAGCTCACAGTGTGTGTAAACTTAATTTAAAGAGAAAACATTTTGAAAATGATTTGATCAATTCAGTTCAGCTGTAATGTACATGGTACACAGGATCTGCTGTCATCACTTTAGACAGATAACACCATACAAATGTCATATCATTTATGAATTTATTTTAATATGAAGTAATTTATTATAATTAATGTCAGAGTTAAATTGTGTCATTTTCTTTAAAACAAGATTTTTTAATTGACTATATACACTCACAGGCAACTACACCTGCTCGTTAATGCAATTATCTAATCAGCCAATCATGTGGCAGCAACTCAATGCATAAAAGCATGCAGACATGATCAAGAGGTTCAGTTGTTGTTCAAACCAAAGAGTTTATAGAGAATGGTGCAAAAAACTAAAAACATCCAGTGAGTGGCAGTTTTGTGCGAAAACTAATTTGTTAACTAACTAACTTGTTAACCCCCTGAGGTCGACTGGATGGCCAATGATCCGAGTAGCAATACAAGTATATTACTATTTCTAATGTCACAAGATTTTATCATACACACGCGGCAAAAACATTGACAGAAACCTTAGAATCCTGACCTTCCGATTTGAGCACTGGCAAATAATATGAGATTTTTTTAATTAGGTTAATTAGACCAAAAGTAAACCTTGCCTTTTCCTCTTTGTTTTAACTGGAAGTACCTTCCCCCTTCTATTGACATGGTAACTAGGTGCTAGTCTCGGGGAGGGGCGTGGGGCCACGTGTGAAATCGCCATGTAAACAACACAATGTCCCGACATTATATTGCATCTTGTCTGTGTTTATGGTTGCGATCTGCCAGCAACAGACTGTGTATGCTGATATTGATTTTATTTCCCATGTTTTCAAATACTCGTGAAAATATATGAATTCCGCGTCTTGTGACGCTATACAGAAATAATCAGAATCATTGCGAACTGCTGCGAATAATTAACGGGAGGATATTTAACCAGCTGGAATTCTCTGTCGGCGCTTGGACATTATCTAGCTTAGCTTGATTGTACCTATTGTGATTAATGTTTCTTGCCTCTCGAGAACTTGTTTGTTCGTGTGTGCGTATTGTTGTTTAGATTCCCAGTGTTTAGTTTATTCTGAGTTTTTGGATACGTTTTAGATTTACCGTTTTACTTTGTCTGTTCCTGATTGTTGGCAAACTGGCTTCTGTTGGTCACAAGAGATGCGTACTCTGCAAGATGTCGGGGAAATAACAGTGCACTCCATGGGAGTGCAAGGTTTGTGATGTTCCCTTGTGTCTACAGTTCACCAGAAACTGTTTTGAGAAGTGGCACCAAAGACTGAAAGAATGTCAGATTGTCTCACCATGTTTTAATTTTAAATTTTTGGTATATAGTTTGTGTGATGTTTTCAATAAATCTTCCAAAATGAACGTACTTTTTTCTGTCTTCTGCATGGCTCACTGACTATTGCTTACTCTGATGGCTTTTGTCTTTGTCTGATGGCCGTTGAGAGAGAGATGGCCCATCTGACAGATCTTACAGGTGTGGACAACCCTCAGGTATGGATCATGAATATTCATGAAATTATCATATAGCCCTCCCACAGCCTGAAATAAATTGGACCAGTTCTGATAAAAACTGGTTTTTAGCTATTTAGATCTCAGATGTGCTAAACTATTTACATTATTATCGTTACATAACCAAGACCTTGATGAAGAAACGCATATTGGCAAAACAATTCGTCACTATAGTTTAGTCTGTGCTTTCACAACTTTTATGACGGCAGAAAAATTTACTCTTTATAACTTGTGTGTTTGTAGATCTATTTACAAGCTGCATATGATACTGACCAAACTATTGATGGTATATAAATGTAGCTGTGATTGTCCTTCAAATAAAAATATCAAACACTTTGGAGTAAGTGTGTGTTAAGTTGATGAAATTGAGATAAATATCAGACCACACCAAAATCACAAAGCTTTTCTGAGCTAAGCACGGACCTCAGGGGGTTAATGAGAGAGGTCAGAGGAGAATGGCCAGACTGGTTCAAGCTGACAGGAAGGTGACAGTAACTCAAATAACCACGCATTTAAACAGTGGTATGCAGAAGTGCATCTCTGAATGCACAACATGTCGAACCTTGAAGTGGATGGGCTACAGTTGTGACATGCAGATGGTAGGGTCAGAATTTGGTGTAAACAACATGAATCCATGTATCCATCCTGCTTTGTGTCAACGGTTCAGGCTGGTTGTGATGGTGTAATGGTGTGGGGAATGTTTTCTTGGCACACATTTGGCCCCTTAATACCAATTGAGCATAGTTTAAATGCTCATCGTACAGAGAATGCACAGAGAATCGTGGTTCTCTGTGGCTCAGTTTGTAGAGCACAGCGTTGGCAACGCTTAGGTTGTGGGTTCAATCCCCACTGGGGCCACATGTACTGAAAATGTATACATTCACTACTGTAAGTCGCTTTGGATAAAAGAGTCTTCTAAATGGCGTATATATATATTAAATGCCACAGCCTACCTGAGTCTTTTTGCTGACCATGTGCATCACTTTATGGTCACAGTCTAAACATCTTCTAATGGCTACTTGCAGCAGGATAATGAACCATGTTACAAAGCACACATCATCTCAAGCTGGTTCCACGAACATGACAATGAGTTTAGTGTACTCCAATGGCCTCCAAAGTTACCAGATCTCAGTCTAATAGAGCACCTTTAGGATGTGGTGGAATGGGAGATTCGCAACATGAATGTGCAGCCGACAAATCTGCAGCAACTGCATGATGCATTCATGTCAACATGGACCAGAATCTCTGAGGAATTTTTCCAGCGCCTTGTTGAATCCATGCCATTAAGAATTCAGGCTGTTCTGGGGGCAAAGGGGGGTCCTACCCAGTACTAGAAAGGTGTACCTAATAAAGTGGCCACTGAGTATATATATATATATATATATATTGTGGCATCCCAAGGGGCTGCACCGGCAAATGGCTGCCTAGCCCTTTAATTCTTGGGAAGCTGGTAGTGGACTTCCGACGGAGCAAGAAGCCCCCGAGGGGCCCCCCAACCCCCATTACCATCAAGGGGGAGGAAGTTGAGATGGCAAGCTCATACAAGTTCCTGGGAGTGCACCTGAACAAGAGGCTGGACTGGACAGACAACACAGAGGCCCTCTATAAGAAAGGACAGAGCAGACTGTACTTCCTTAGGAGGCTCAGGTCCTTCGATGTGTGCAGCAGGCTGCTGAGGATGTTCTACCAGTCCGTGGTAGCCAGCGCACTGTTCTTTGCCGTGGCCTGCTGGGGTAGCAGCGCCAAGGCTGGGGAGACCGACAAACTGAACAAGCTGGTGAGGATGGCTAGCTCTGTTGTTGGCCAAAAACTGGACAGCCTGGAGGCAGTGGTGGAGAGGAGGATGAGAGACAAACTGTTGACCATCCTGAATAACCTACCTACCTACCCTACATTCTTTGTACATCTCACTGCTGCCCCGACTGCTACTGATTCTCATATCTCATATTTGTTTTTCTTTTGTTTTTTCTTAGTACTTCAGCACACTGGTATGTTCTGTCTATCTGGTGGATTTGCACTACCTCCAGTATTTTCTTTATTTTTTTTTTTTTTTTCTTAAATTATTGTATTTAACATCTGGTATTCGATATACTATGATGTTCTGTATATCTGTATAGCTGCTAGGTTTTTACTCTGGTTTTTAAATATATTTATTATCCAGTATGTTGTTATGTCCTGTATGTCTTGTGTGTTCTTTCACTCCTGTACCATTGTTGCTGTGACAAACCAAATTTCCCCGGGATTAATAAAGGCTATTCTATTCTATTCTATATAAGTAATGAGCTTTATTTTATGCTCACAAAATGCAGAAAATTATTTTTTTTATAATAATGCATTAGCATAAACCATAAACGAACGTTTACAAATTATATTTTTTTCCCCAGAAAAATCGAGAATCACAAATATTCACACCCCTGTTATCAGTACTTTGTGGTTCCTCTCTTGGCCATTATAACAGCAAGTAATCCCCTTCTGTAGTGTTGTACAAGGTTATGGGATCCTCAACCAGTCCTTCATGCAGAATTGTTCTAGTTCCTTCAGATTCTTGGGTTCACGTTTGTGGACTGCTTTTTTGAGTTCAAACCACAAATGTCCAATTGCATTCAAGTCTGGAGACTGAGATGGCCACGTCTGGACATTGATCTTGTGCTCTGTCAAAGAGTTATTAGTTGCTTTGGACGTATGTTTGGAATCGTTGTCTTGCAGGAAGCTCCATCTAGGCTAAGCTGTAGCTTCCTAGCAGAGGGAACAAGGTTTTGGGATAAAATGTCTTGGTACATGCTGGAGTTCATGGTTCCATCTATTTTAATAAGGGCCCCAGGGCCTGTGGATCCAAAACAAACCCAAAGCATTAAAGATCCACCACCATGTTTCACCATAGGCATGAGGTGCTTTTCAACATTACTTGCATTCTTTGGACGCCAAACATAACGCTGATGTGCATGTCCAAAAAAAACAGTAGTTTGTAAAATGATTTTTGTTTCAATTGACAACAAGTCACGGTTCCAATTGTAGTTCAGTTAAATACACCTTTTTCAGTGAATTGTTTTCAAAAGTGGCTCCCTTCTTGCAACTCTGCCATAAAAGTCATTGTCATGTAGCCGTTGTCAAATCGTAGCTTTAGACACCTTGTAACCCCAAGATGCCAGGTTGTTTTGGAGATCTTGAACTGTGCCCCTTGGAGGTTTTTTTGCCTCTCAAACCATCCATCTCACCACACATGGGGGCAAGATAGACTTGCGTCCTCCACCTGGCAGGTTAGCCACTGTTCCAGTGACCTTAGACTTCCTAATAATTGACACAACAGTAGAAAGCGGTAACTTAGTTGCGGTAACTAAACAACTTTTTAGTGATTTTTTTGGAGCCATATCCTGATCTGTAGAGGTCAATAATCTTTTGTCTGCTGCATTCAGGGAGTTATTTGTCTTTCACCATGATGATGGCTGACCACTGTATTTCCAACATGTGTTCCCTCCTTTTTATACCCTAGGGAAACAGGAAACCATTGTAGGCCAGTGTATAGTTCCATAAGTTGTATATTTATGAAGATTTGTTTTTGTTGGATTAAATTGAAAAGAATAGTTAGGGGTGTGAATAATTGTAATCCAGGTGATTTCTGGGAAAAAAATATGTTTTTCTGAACAATTGTATTAGTATTGTAGGTTTGGAATTTTCTGCATTTTTAGAGAATAAAATATACCTCATTATACTATACTTATATAGTTTAATTTGTATGATCTGTATTGTTCATCTTCACCACGGGTGTGAATAAAAACTACTGTATATACAGTATATGAGTTTACTGTATATATATATATATATACACCGATCAGCCACAACATTAAAACCACTGACAGGTGAAGTGAATAACATTGATCATCTCATTACAGTGGCACCTGTCAAGGGGTGGGATATATTAGGCAGCAAGTGAACAGTCAGTTCTTGAAGTTGATGTGTTGGAAGCAGGAAAAATGGGCAAGCATAAGGATCTTTGCGACTTTGACAAGGGCCAAATTATGATGGCTAGACGACTGGGTCAGAGCATCTCCAAAACGACAGGTCTTGTGGGGTGTTCCTGGTATGCAGTTGTTAGTACCTACCAAAAGTGGTCCAAGGAAGGACAACCAGTGAACCGGCGACAGGGTCATGGGCGCCCAAGGCTCATTGATGCGCGTGCGGGAGCGAAGACTAGCCCGTCTGATCCGATCCCACAGAAGAGCTACTGTAGCACAAATTGCTGAAAAAGTGAATGCTGGCTATGACAGAAAGGTGTCAGAACACAGTGCATCGCAGTTTGCTGCGTATGGGGCTGCGTAGCCGCAGGCCGGTCAGAGTGCCCATTCTGACCCCTGTTCACCACCAAAAGCACCTACAATGGGCACGTGAGCGTCAGAATTGGACCATGGAGCAATGGAAGAAGGTGGGCTGGTCTGATGAATCATGTTTTCTTTTACATCATGTGGATGGCTGGGTGTGTGTATGCAATTTACCTGGGGAAGAGATGGCACCAGGATACACTATGGGAAGAAGGCAAGCCGGCGGAGGCAGTGTGATGCTCTGGGCAATGTTCTGTTGGGAAACCTTGGGTCCTGGCATTCATGTGGATGTTACTTTGGCACGTACCACCTACCTAAACATTGTTGCAGACCAAGAATACCCCTTCATGGCAATGGTATTCCCTGATGGCAGTGGCCTCTTTCAGTAGGATAATGTGCCCTGCTACACTGCAAAAGTTGTTCAGGAATGGTTTGAGGAACATGACAAAGAGTTCAAGGCGTTGATTTGGCCTCCAAATTCCCCAGATCTCAATCCGATCAAGCATTTCTGGGATGTGCTGGACCAACAAGTCCGATCCATGGAGGCATCACCTCGCAACTTACAGGACTTAAAGGATGTGCTGCTAACGTGTTTGTGCCAGATACCACAGGACACCTTCGGAGGGCTTGTGGAGTCCATGCCTCGACGGGTCAGAGCTGTTTTGGTGGCCTACACAATATTAGGCAGGTGGTTTTAATGTTGTGGCTGATCGGTGTATATATATGTGTGTGTGTGTGTGTGTGTGTGTGTGTGTGTGTGTGTGTGTGTGTATATATATATATATATATTGTGGCATCCCAATGGGCTGCACTAGGAAATGGCTGCCTGGCCTACAACACATGGGCACCAGGAAACACTACATTTCCCAGCAGACCACAGAAACACCTGAGCCGATGAAAGTAACGGGACTAACGACCAGCTGAAGACCATTTCAAGGCCTATTTAAAGGGTTGATTCCCACTACACTGAGAGAGGAGTAGGAACGTGTTGGTGAAGGAGTTGCTGTGTGAGTATTTGGAGAGAAAGAACCTGTGAAGTCGTTGACTAGCCAGGATTTGGAGAGAGTGTTTGTTGGAGTGTTTTTTGTGTTGGAAATTGGATTGCTGCTTTGGATTTGAATACGGACTGGATTACGGACTTGGACCTGGATTTTGGATTTGGAACGGACGTTGACAACGAGATAACGATTGCGGACTTTGTGTGTTTGTATTCCCCTTGAAGACCCCACCCTTTGTTTTGTGTTTGTCAAGAGATTAGTTGTTTATTAAAATATCATTTTGTTTTTGAATACTGCCTCCTCCTGGTTCTTAAACTTGCCTACGCCCTCTGCAAGGTCCGTGAGTGTCGCCCAACCCCTGGGGACACCACATATGGTGGAGAATGCGGGCAGAGGGCATCACTGATAGGCAAGAGGAGGTAGTGCAGCAGGATTCATTTTGGGCATTTTTGAAAGGAAAAGGCACGCTGATGGAAGGTGACTGGACAGTAGGCCCAGCCATGGAGGCTTGGAACAAGGAACAGGCCCAATTGGCACAAAGTGGTGCCCCATGGTGCATGTGCTGTCTGGAGTATGGCCACCAACCCAGTGAGTGTTCCAGGAGGGAAGAAGTGGGCTGGAAAGACCCAACGGAGGGACAAGAAGTCAAGAGAAGAATGGCCACCCCTGCTCTGTGGTGCCCCTAGGGAAAAGAGGAAAAGATCCCAGGTAGGCCACAAAAGCAGCATATCAGGAGAAAGATAAATGTGCTGTTTTGGAGACGGAGTTGGAGAGGCGCATGATGTAATCAAGGGCAAACAGGACAAGATCCACAAACTGGAGCAATGTTGTTGTGACCAAAGAAGGACCTGGTGAAGAACCAGAGACGGGCGGCCATGGTGGAGGACCAATGGCGAGTCACCCTCCAGGAGGTCCAACGGCTGAAGAGTGCCCAGACTGCGCTTGACAGGGCAAAGGTGGAGTTGGGGACCTCAGAGGAGCGCCACCTGCTGGCAGTGGGGCAACTGCTGGAGGAGCACAGCAACTCCTGAGAGTGCTGGGAATCATGGCTGGGGAGCTGGAGAAGGACAAAGCATCCCTTGGTGATGAAGTGAGGCAGGTAAAGGCCCACAACCTGGGCGCTTGAAGAGCAGGTGAGAAACCTAACACAGATGTTAGAGAATAAGCAGCGACAGTGTCTGGACATCCAGGAGTCCCAAGACCAGGCCAAAGAAGAGTATGCCAGGGCCTTGGGGGATGTACAGACCAGGCTCGCCCAGAAGGAGGCGGAGCTAAGGAGAGCAGCAGAGAACCATGCGTCCGAGGCAGAGCAACTCCGGAGCCAAGTGGAGCAAGAGCGTGAGGGAAGGCGGGCTAGAGGTACAGTTGGAGCAGGTGAAGACCCTTGCTTTACAAAGAAAAGAAAATGTTTTTGCCTTGCAGGAAATTCAACAAACTACCTCTGCAGCACTCCTGATTGAACAGAGGAAAAATGAAGAGCTCCCGTTCTGAAAGAGCAACTGCGTGCCTTAACCAGGAAGCTGGACCAAAAGAAGCCCAGCAGATGGCCACGGAGAACTCTTTTTGTGAGACCTTAAAAATCAAACGGAAACGCTACTTGACCTACAAGACCGACTGGAAGGGATGAGTGCGGAGCTGGAATGTGCAAAGTGTTTTCCTGTCACTAAAGATTCCAGCACACAGGTGGAGTTCTCGCAGCCAGTGCAGCTGGCAAGAGACAATGACCAGACGGAGTCAGAGTGGGATCGATGGTCCTCAGTCCCCCTCAGCCTGCCGGACCTTGGAGGGGAACGGGAGGAGCAGTTTGCGGAGGAGGAGCTATGGTGGGACCATAGCGTGGAGGAAAGCCTCTTGGTGATGGCTGAGGCCGGGTGGAACACCCGACCCTCTCCTGAAGTGGTGAGTTCATTGTTTCCACTGAAGGGGAAAAGTCAGAGAAGAGTAAGGGAGTTTAAAAGCTCTCACCTGAAGGGAAACCAGGAAAAGAACTGGAGTAAATTTAAAGGAAGAAGTATAGGAAACGTTTATGGGAAAGAAATTCAAATGTGGAAAAGAAATTCAAGGATGAAGCTAACTCTGTTAAGAGCATGTTTTCCCGGTTACCACACCTGACCACCTGAAGCAAAGTGGCAGTGGCGGAAAAGGCCAAAGAGAGGAAAAAAAAATGACAAAACGGCACAAAGTGTACCGGAAGAGCCATGGACGGCTGGTGAAGACCAGAGCAGGAGCGGTGACCGCTCCGTCCATGGAGCCCAGAGCCGGTACACCCATATGGCCAATTGGTCCCAGTAAAGGTGAGCAACTTGCGTCACTCGCTAATGTCTGCCAGATGCTTTTTCAGGCAATGAATGGAATTGAAATCTGGACATTTGATCCCGGTGGAGCACTGCCAGAGTGGACCTGGAGAGGGGGGACCTCCTGGTGGCCGCTGGACATAGGCCGCTCAGCCCTCCTAAGGTCAGAGCTGAGGAGGAGGGTGTGTGGCATCCCAATGGGCTGCACTAGGAAATGGCTGCCTGGCCTACAACACATGGGCACCAGGAAACACTACATTTCCCAGCAGACCACAGAAACACCTGAGCCGATGAAAGTAACGGGACTAACGACCAGCTGAAGACCATTTCAAGGCCTATTTAAAGGGTTGATTCCCACTACACTGAGAGAGGAGTAGGAACGTGTTGGTGAAGGAGTTGCTGTGTGAGTATTTGGAGAGAAAGAACCTGTGAAGTCGTTGACTAGCCAGGATTTGGAGAGAGTGTTTGTTGGAGTGTTTTTTGTGTTGGAAATTGGATTGCTGCTTTGGATTTGAATACGGACTGGATTACGGACTTGGACCTGGATTTTGGATTTGGAACGGACGTTGACAACGAGATAACGATTGCGGACTTTGTGTGTTTGTATTCCCCTTGAAGACCCCACCCTTTGTTTTGTGTTTGTCAAGAGATTAGTTGTTTATTAAAATATCATTTTGTTTTTGAATACTGCCTCCTCCTGGTTCTTAAACTTGCCTACGCCCTCTGCAAGGTCCGTGAGTGTCGCCCAACCCCTGGGGACACCACAATATATATATGAAAATGTTTATTGTTTTAAAGAAAATGACACAATTGAACTCTTTCCAACATTAAATTCATTTAAACATTGCACAGGGTTGCATTGTTTACAAGAGGAAATTATTTCACTCATAAGGACACAGTGTTACCGGCATTAAATACTGCAACACTGCATGAATATAAACACTATATAATATAGACACTCGTGTAATAAAACACTCACAGGAACGGGAGAAGCTGCTTTGAAGGAGAAGAAAGCTCTCTGTTCTCACACTACACAAAAACCATAAACCATTTTAATTAAGCACACAATTAATTCGATATTTTTATGGACTATATTGTTGCTAGCCAACAGTATCATATTTATTTTACTGTAGCATGCTCTCCTCTTCCTCTCTCTATCTCTCCCAAAATGCCTACTATCGCTCTTTTTCTCCCTCTCTCTGCTTTCTCTTGATAGATTGATGTTTAGTTTGCCATTTTACTCATTTTTTTACATTAATTTGAAAACCACATGCAGAATATCTACAGCCAGTCCTCCATACACACGCACACACACGCGCGTACGTGTGGTGTATGTGTGCACACGTATGTGTGTACACACACACAGGCACACACATACACAGACACATGCAGACACACACACACACACACACATACAGACACAAACACAAACACACAGACACAGACAGACAGAATGCATATATGAGTCGTCCAGTGTGTTATGGTGACAGGCTTCCGCTTAATCGGGTGCCAGCTTGGAGGAGGCAGAGCAGCGCTCACTACCGGTTTCGGGACTACGGCAGCAATGTAAATAAATTATAATAAATATGTGTATTACTAGTAATATATAAGCACATCTTTAAAATAAAGCGTGTCCAATATATATAAATTTTTTGAAAATCATATTGCTCTATGTTGTTGTGTACATCACGTTCTGTGGGAATAATGTTGTTTAATGGACTTGACTGATTGATAAGTACTACATGCACTTTTATCTGGGGATGGTTTCCGTCAGTATCACACTTATATAATTTTCTTCTCTTTATCTCAGCTCTGCATGCTTATCTCTTTTCTCTGAACTCACCCCTCTGTACGTCTTCAGCTTGACTCTTCCTCCATTCCATTTTATTCTTCCTCTAAGTCAAAACCTCTGTATGAAGTACACTTCAGCTGCACGACAGTGATGGACGCCTCAGAATGGACGTTTTCAATGTTTATTGTATCTTTATTTATGTATCTTTATTTGAACTAGAATCAAGAAAAGAGCACACATTATGCCAGTACTGAAGTCATTGCACTTGCTGCCTGTGAATTTTAGAATAGATTTTAAGATTATTTTACTTGTTTTTAAAGCACTTAATGGCTTAGCACCAGAATACATAACTGATCTTCTAGTAAGATATCAGCCCCAATGCTCTCTCAGATCTGCAGATGCTGGTTTTCTTGTTGTTCCCAATGTACATCATAAAAAAGTGGGGAGGCTTCCTTTTGTTTTTATGGACTTACAGTACCAGTCAAAAGTTTGAGTACACCTGCTGTAAACTAGGTTTATCTCATAATTGACAATGCTTTACACCGTATACGTTTCTGTAAATACTTTAAAATGCCAAAAAACACGTGACAATGAACAAAATGAACATCAAAGAAATGTTCAAGAAAATTATATTGAAAATTGAATCTTGGATTCCTCAAAATAGCCACCCTTTGCCATGATAACAGCCTCACAAACATGGGCCATTCAGTTAATAAGTTTCAGCAGGAAATCACCCGATATGTCTTCCCAGCTCTGCTGCAGTAATTCCCAGAGAAACTTGTGGGTTGCTTTGCTTTGACTCTTCTGTCCAGTTCATCCCATACAATTTCTATGGGATTGAGGTCTGGACACTGGGCAGACCAGGTCATCAGTTTGAGTTGTCCTTCACGTTCCTCCTTCACCAGGTAGTTCTTGCACAACTTCAAGGTGTGTTTTGGGTTGTTATCTTGCTGAAGAATGAAGGAGTGCCCGATTAGCCATAGTCCAGATGGAAGGTGTACTCAAACTTTTGACTGGTACTGTATATTATGGAATTCCCTACCCAAGCAGATCAGAGAGGCTCCATCTATTGAACGTTTCAAAAATCAATCTTTTTTGCCTTTTGACTTTTGTTTTTTATTATTATTATTTATTATTATATATTATTCTACCTACACCTCTATTTTATAGGCTCCTGTTTATTTGTTGTTTTATTGTTTTAGAATTCATATTGTTTTATTATTTTAAAACTGACCCTTTATCTTTTATCCACTGTATTTGTTGCTTAATTATTTTGTCATTTTGAATTGTTTTAATTTATTATGTCAAAGTTCCCTCTGATATTGTTTTCTATCAGCTGTTTTTCTTTGTATGCACTTTGGGCTGCAAATCATTGTATGAGAGGTGCTGTATAAATAAAGGTTATTATTATTATTTATTTAACAAGGTAGGTCAACTGAGAATTCATTTCTGCTTTCCATTGCCAACCCGGGGAGTGGTTAGGACAAAGTTGGTAGGGAATGCAGGAATGCAAGGGATTGTGTAGCCAATCCAACGTAGGGGGGATGATTCAGTGATCAGATGTAAAGAGATCGTTTTTGTTTGTTTAACCAGGACATTGGGGTTAACACCCCTACTCTTTCAAAAATTGCCATAGGACCTTCAATGCCCACATTGAGTCAGGACCTCGGCTTAATATCTCATCCAAAGGATGGAACATCCTACAGCACAGTTTACTGAACTGGGGCATTCAATTTATTTTTGTTTCCAGGAGGTCTCCCATCCAAGTATTAAGCAAGCCCACACCTGCTTAACACAGCCGTTTACCACCGTGTACAGCAGAAGGGTACAGGATGGTATGGCTATTGGGTGGTGGGATGGCTGCTGAGCAGTATTTTAAAATCAAGAGTAAAATTACTGGCATGCTTACTCAATTCTGTAGGGCTCAGGCAGAGCCCACAATTCATTTAAAGTAAGTTTGGGTGTGCTATTCCTCTTATGTTTTGTTTTTGGGGAGATTGAATGCATGTGCCAAAGTAACGGATATTTCAGCCTTGGCTTCCAGGACCATAAATTAAAGAGAAACATCAGATTGCAGATGGCATGGAGGACTCTGTTACTCTTCCTGACTCAGTTCTGGAGTCTCACCTCCATCTCTCTTCAAAATAACAGCACTCATTCACTGCCTCTCAGTCTCCCCCCATCTCTCATTCTTTCACTTGCTCTCTCCTTCACTCTCCCCCTCTCTCTCTCTCTCTCTCTCTCTCTCTGATGATGAAAGCATAGTTTGGTAGAAGTTTGGCCTGTTGTTTTTTGTCATTCTTGTGTTCTTATTTGTATTTATTTCACCTTTTTTCTGTCAAACAATGTTTCCATTTAGTTTATGGCTTTGCTGATCTGTGAATAAAGGGATTTTAAATGTAAAAAAAGACTAAACTCTCTGTCCCTCTCTCTTTCTCTCTCTCATTTTTTTTATACAGGAATGACAACCAACGGCTCCCTGCTGTCCCATGGACAGATGGACGCCTCCAGCCGCACGGACTCCTTCATCGACGCAGTGCTGATCCTCTTCTACATGTTGATTGTTGTCCTGGGAACCACGGGCAATGCGGTGGTCATCTGGACGGCCAGGTTCCGGCTGCCACTGACGGTCGCCAACGTTTGGCTGGTGAACCTGGCGGTGGCTGACCTAGTGTTCAGCCTGAGCCGCGTGTTGTCACTGCTCCAGAAGCTTTTCTTCCATCAGTGGCCCTTTGGTGGGGCCCTGTGCAAGCTCAACGGCATGCTCAAGTACGCCAACATGTTCTGCAGCGTCTTCCTGCTCAGCATCATCAGCATCGACCGGGCGATGTGTGTGTGGTGGCCCGTCCTGGCCAAGCGACACCGCACATTGGCAGTTGCACGCCTGGTCAGCGCTGGCCTGTGGCTGCTCTCCATCACCCTCAGCACCCCGTACTTTGCCCACCGGCAGGCCTTGCCCGGCACAGACAACCTGACCAAGTGTTCCATGGAGCCCATGGGCCAGGAGGGGCCCAAGCTGGCCCTGTATGCCCTGCGCTTCCTGTGTGGGTTCCTGATCCCCTTCCTGGTCATCCTGGGCTGCTACAGCCTAGCGGCCCTGGGACTCCGCCGTACCCGGTTGGCCCGCAGGTCCAAGCCCCTCAAGATCCTGGCATGCCTGGTCACCGCGTTCTTCCTGAGCTGGGCGCCCTACCACTGCTTCCTGCTGGCCAAGATGGTGAACGGCAAGAACCAGACAGTGAAGACAGGGCTGAACCTGGCGAAGGTGTTGGCCTACTTGAACAGCTGCATGAACCCCCTGCTCTATTTCTGCATGGGCCTGGGCCAGAGGAGGTGGAGCAGGCCTAACCTGGTCGGGGTGTGCAGGAGAGCCCTGGAGGAGGAGGGAGAGATACCCATGGGTCCGACTGGGGAACGGGTGCTGGAGCAGAGTTTAGCCCCCCCAAACCAGGCTGGGGTACTGCGTGGAACCTTGGACGTGAACATGACAAGGGTTTGACAGCAATCATGTTACAAGATGTGACAAAAGGAAAATATGTTTAAGGAGTGGTTTGATATTTATTTACTAATGCAGGAGTTGCAGAAAACATAAAGTTTAATTCTGATAATTCCGAGTATGCATATAGCAGTAATACATAAGGTCAGTGGGATTAAACCATAAACACAACAGTATGTGATAATGCGATTATACTAGGGATGTGATGTTATACCGACTGCCACACAATATTAAAATATGAAATAGTACTATCATAAACTTAATGTAATACTGTGATAGTAAATCATGTGGCAAAAGCTATTTTCATGCAGGGAAAAAATATTTAAACCATTACCCTACTCAAATGTCTAAATAACCCAAATTAAATAATATTATACTGGACCTGGGGTGTCTGCTAATGTCATTTAATCCCACCACCTCTTTGGCTGTTCTTGCATTTTGTTTAGTTTACAATGCAATTGCTCACGTGCAGATAGCTCCCTCGCATTTCCCAAGCCTGGTAGGTAGCTGTTATTAGCTAGCTAGCTACAGGGCATAAATCTGTTTGCAGTCGCTTATAAAACTTGCAATGTCCGATGCTGATTCCAATGCCGAAGCCGTCTGTAATGACGAATTATATACCCCCAAAAAGCAAACTCGTTCATCTGTGTGGACTCGCTTTGGATTCAGAAAAAAAGATGGTGTTGTTGTTGAGAATTAATCTCCCATCTGTAGAGAATGTGGGAAACGTAATGGCCAGAGGAGGGAACTTGTTGAACCTTGTATTCCACCTGCGTGAGCATCATCCTTCACCTTATGCCACAAAAAAGTGAGTAGCTAAATATAGTACTAGATCCCATAAACTGTATGAACAATAAAGCAAAAATGTTTCTTAATTCGCAAAATGAATGAATGATTTAAACATACAATTACAAGTTGTGCACTATATTCAGTGGAATTTTATTTTATGTTTCAATTAAAATGGTATATAAATCTGCAGAGCCATACAATAAACAAATCGAGTTTTAAACTTTGTGTGATACTTTTTTTTTGCTTAAAAACTGATACTGTAATATACCGAAAACCATTATATTGAGTTGTATGATTATCATACCAAACTATTTCATACTATCACAGCCCTAGATTATACAATATCCAGATATACAGGGTTGACTTCATACATTTACATTTGACATTTTAGGCATTTAGCAGACACTCTTATCCAGAGCGATGTACAGGATGTGGTAAATTATTACATTATGCTTCATACACAGGTACACCATATCTGATTATCAGCCCTTCACATTATAATCCTGACTTCCTGTTTCCTGTTTGCCGTTTGAACGCGACGCGCGCTCTAGTCACTGCTGCTCCAAGTTTTACTGCCCGCATTTTCTGCATCTTTACACTGGTTTAAATACTGGTTTAAATGCAAAACTCTTTTCTATTTTTTAATCTTTTTCGGTTACTTCTGTGTCATCAACTTATAAGGTAAGCACAAACGATGGCTGCTTCCTCTCCCCTCCTTTCTTGCTCTGGTTGTAGCATGTATAATCTTAGCTCTCCTGCCGATGTTACTGTTAATGATAATTTTACATGCCATAAGTGTGAGCTTAATTTAGTGTTGGCGGAGAGGATAGTTGAGTTAGAGGCCTGCATCCGGACTCTCAGAGAGATTAAAGATCATGAGAGTTTTATTCAGTCGTGTGTAACTACGCCGGATGCACCTGTGAGCACCTCTCCCATCGCACCAGCAGAAGAGCCGACGCAGCACGGCCAGTTTGTCACGGTTCGGCGGGGACATAGTTGTCGGCCTAAGCCGGCCGTACACCACCCAACTCACGTTTCAAATAGATTCTCCCCACTCACACCTATTGAGGAAAAAGAGAAAGCTCTTATCATTGGCGATTCCATTCTTCGAAACGTGAGAATAGCGTCTCCGGCGACCATAGTCAATTGTATTCCGGGGGCTAGAGCTACCGACATTGAATCCAATTTAAAAGCGCTGGCTAAAAGTAAACGTAGATTTTCCAAAATTGTTATCCACGTCGGCGCTAATGATGTCCGGTTGAGGCAATCGGAGATCACTAAAACAAATTTTGTCTCGTTGTGTAAATTGGCAAATGAGATGTGTCGGGAAGTAATAGTCTCTGGTCCCCTCCCAGCTCGTAGAAGTGACGAAATCTACAGTAGATTAACGTCGCTAAATCGCTGGCTGACTGAGTGGTGTACATCAAATAGCATAGGGTTTATTAATAATTGGCCTACGTTTTGGGGAGAGCCTGGTTTACTGAAGAGAGACGGACTCCACCCGAGCTGGAGGGGTGCTCTTCTTTTATCTAATAACATAGGCCATAGTCTGAATCGGCGAAATTGACATTCAAGAGCTACAGCCAGGCAGCAGACAGACGGTCTTAAACAATTGTCTGCAAGTTTCCCTGAACTCGTGACTAGTTTCCACCCCAGTTCCCACATAATTGAGACTGTGTCTGTTCCACGTAGAGAAAACCGTAGTCTATTGAAACTCAAACCCCCGTGGGATTTTTTCTAATAATCTGATAAGGATCAACACGAACCATCGTAATGCAAATGCTAAACCTAATTTCGATAGAACTCTCCTTAAAATTGGGTTGCTAAATATAAGATCACTAGCTCCTAAAGCTGCCCTTGTGAACGAACTGATCACTGATTATAAACTTGACATTTTAAGTTTGACGGAGACTTGGCTTAGACCTGATGAGTACATAGCATTAAATGCATCTACCCCAGTTGGATACTCTGGTTGTCACAACCCTAGACAGTCAGGCAGAGGTGGCGGCGTGGCTGTTATTTTTGACACTAGACTACGCCTTACTAAGAAATCTTTAAACACATTCCCTTCATTTGAAGTGCTTTCCCTGGGCTCCATACAGACTAATGTAGATAATCGATCTGTATTTACTTCATCTTTTATACTAGCTACTATCTACAGACCCCCTGGACCCTATGCTGTTTTCCTCTCAGAGTTTTCTGACTTTTTATCAAACCTAGCAGTTATGGCAGATAAAGTTGTGATTATAGGCGACTTTAATATTCATGTTGATAATGGAAATGATTCTCTAGTGAAGGCTTTTGCTTCTATTCTTGACTCCGTTGGTTTTGTCCAAAATGTGTCTGGGCCGACTCATTGTCATCAACATACACTGGACTTAGCTTTATCCTATGGCATTAGCATTAGCAATCTAGTTGTCTCTCCTCATAATCCTGTGCTCTCTGACCATTTCCTTATTACGTTTGAAATTCATGCTACCACTGCTATTAGATCAAAACCAGTGTTCTACTTTAGTCGCTCCCTAAATTTCTCTACCATACTGTTAGATTTTGGTATTTTCCGTAAGCAACATGTTGGTTACAGTCTCAAGTAAAATCTGTATTCCCCCCACTATTCATCCTGTTTTCCACCTGGGTGTTAAGTACCCTTTTACAAGTGCGAGATCTCCCCCGACTCAGGTGCCGAGAGCCATTTGGAAAAGCAGCCCTGGGTGAATAGAAATGATAATGTCTGAAGAGTCATTGATCTGGCCGGGAAACAGGAACCAGGGAAGGAGGAAATTAAGCCTTCCTCCTGGCCAGACACCTTTTGTTTGAGACTGTATTTAACCTGTGACTTTTTTACATGATGGTGTGTTAGACTTGAGATTTCGATACCACCAGAAGCTACATTGTACGAATAAAGAAACTCTTGTCTTTCACCAACGGAACTGTTTTAAGACTCTTCTATTGCCTGAATGAAATTGCAAGTACCAGCAACGAACCAAGTTTTAATTGAGGAGAAACGAGCAATTCTTCAATTTGGAGGTTCCACCGAGATCAACGAAATAACCAAGGCCCAGAAATTCGACCGGTGACCAGAGGACGGGACTACGCGTACCAAGATACTTCGAAGTCGTCCTTTTACATCATCCGGTGAGTTTCCTGTTTCTAATTATTTCGCTTGATAAACGAATTGAGAGCATTCGCTGTGGTACGGTTGTAATTAAGGAATAGAGGAAATACCTACGTTGATATTGTTACCGCAATATCATTGTATGCTGAGTAAGTAGGCTACTCGTGTTGTGAAAGTAGTACTATGATTTCTTGCTGGAAGCAAGAGTGCTCCGCGGGAGCAAGTTTTTGGAAAAAGGGAATCCCAGTGAAATAGGCGAGCAAAGCACATTTATTGATTTAAAGAAGTAAATTAATAAATCCTCCATTGAGCGATTAACGGTTTTCAGAGAGCCAATAATTGCAATAGGGTGTCTGTGGCGACGTTTTGTGATTTTAACGTCGGTGCGCGATTGTTCGGCCTTACTGTTAAAGGGGATTCCAGGTATATGGGAAGCAGCAAGGCATAGTTCACTCATTTAAAGGAGTAAATTAAGTGAATCTTCCGGTGAGTGAAAAGGGATTTTCAGAGGATTCCTGATTACAAAAGCTGTCTGTGGCAGCGTTCGTGATTTGAACGCTGGTGTATTAAACTTGCTCTACCCTAACGTGTGTATGAGAAACTATCCGTTTTTTGTTCGTATCGTGATCATTGTTTAATGTTTAATGTATAAGTGTTTTTGTACGTCTTGTGTCCGGTATACCGTGTTTTTGATCATTTGAGAAGTTGAAGTTTGAGTTGTCAGTAATTTTTAATCTTTTAACTGAAGTCATGTTTGGGAAACGTGATAAGAGGCAAGTTCCCACTTCTGAGAAAGGCGGAAAGGCCGCACCTGACGTTAGCAGTGAGTTCCTTATCAATGACACTAAGGGGTTTATCTATGCACATTTGAAGTTGGAGGATATGGAAAGGTATATTGCAAATAAGTACGCTTTTCAAGTTGATGAAGATAAGGTGTGGAGTTTGGACGATATAAAGAAAGCATACGGTAAATTACAACGCGTGCCAGATAAATGTAAACTTTCCCTTGCCGTGCTTATTGTTAGTCATATGCGAAGGCGGAATGAAATAAATGACAAAGCTGAAACCGACCGCCTCTTTGACATTGAGAGAGAGAAAGTTAAAAATATAGCCGAAGAACTGAAAAGCGTAAAAGCAAAAAGGGTTAAGAAAGACGCAGAAATAAGGGCTTTAAAAGAACAGATCAACCGTTTGCAAAATGTGCAGTCATTGGCTCCTGGGAGGGGAGTGTTCGCCGGGCCAGTTCAGCCTTCTGCCCCACCTTATTATGAAGATAGGGAGTCTGTCATCTCGTAATGATGAATGGACCAGCAATGATAGTGACAGCGAAATGTCCGATAATGACATGGCACCGGTAGCGCCACGGTTAAGAGCGCTAACACAAAGACGGGTAGCAGGTGAAACTCAGTTCAGTCACAAACCGACCAAGCCTCAAGACATTGACAAATGGTCGCAGGACTTAAAACATCCGCGTGTTGCTGGCATGGACACCTGGGCTAAAATCAATCGTTTGCAAACAATTTATGGTTTGCATCCGTATGACGGTGTACAGTTAATGGCCACAGTGATAACCCCCACAGAGGTTAACAAGCTTAATTCGTCTGTTACTATTGCATTGGAGGGTAATGGTCAAAATCTTGCCACGGGATGGGAGGCAATTGAGGAATTTATACGAAAAGCCACAAATGCATCTACGAATTGGGGAAAAGTTGCAGCATGTATTCAAAAGACTGGCGAGGCGGTTGATGTTTTTTCTGAACGGTTTTCTGAAACCTTTTTAAGACATTCGGGAATTAAGGAAATAAAACGCGATAACTTTTCCTCCAGTATAAGTGGTCCTCTTAAAACAACGTTTATGCAAGCATTGGTACCAGAAATAAGATCGGCCACTAAACTTAGCAAACCTGATTGGCAAGATGAGTCCATTACCTTTGATCAATTATTATCAGCAGCTAGAAGGGTGGAATTGGATACAGAATGTAAGATCCGTGCTTTGAATAGTCATGGCCATAGTCGCGCAGATGGCAAACATAATTATAACTGTCGTAATTGTGGGAAACCGGGACATTTTTGGAGACAGTGCAGGGCACCAAAACAATACAGAAACGATGGCCCCTCAATGCGCAACTACGCAGAGGGGGACACGGAGGATTTGGACAAACAATTTGCAAGATTGAATGACAGCCAGAAACAGGCCATCCTTTCTGCGGTTCCTTTAAACGAAAGGACGCCTCACTGAGACACATAGCGGCCGCAGTGAGGCAATCAAAGGACGGACTTTATGTGTGTGCGACCATTAACCGGCACATAGACATTGATTTCCTTCTAGACACTGGCGCTGAACTCACTGTTTTACCTGCGTCATATGCAAATAACAATATCTTGCCTTTATCAGACCATGTACAGCGATGCTATGGTGTAGGGGGGCATGCTGTGACGTTGCGACAAACGCAGCCTGTGTCCATTTCAGTAGGGCCTGCAGAGATAACGACTAATTTATGGGTCGGAGAGGCGTGTCAGCCGTTATTGGGCATGGATGTTTTATTAAAGTTAAACTCGAGTCTTGAATTTTCTGACGGTAAAGTAAGGTGGAATTTAAGACAGCTACAAAAAGCAGACATCGCCAAACACCCAATTTGGGCGGAAAGTAAAAACGACTGTGGACTTCTTGACATGGAGCCAGTGTTACTCACAGGGACATCTCCCCCCAGCACGCGACAGTACCCCATTAGCAGGGAAGCTATCGATGGTATTAGACCGATAATTAAAGAGCTTGAAGAACGACACGTTTTGGTAAAAACTCAGAGTTGTTCAAATAGTCCTTTGTGGCCCGGGAAGAAAGCAAATGGCAGATGGCGTTTGACTGTTGATTTCAGAGGGGCAAACAAAACAATTGACAAGTTGACACTGTAATATTCATGCTATGACTATTCATGCTATGTTAATTTAGACAGGCACGCCAGGGGCACCTTGGTTTTTGTTATCACAGCACGGGGTCCTGTTAGATGGTTGGGAAATAGCTTACCATGTTACCACCACTGATGTACAAGATCGGAAAATAAAGACGAGTTCATTCATTCATTCTTTTGTCCTGAAGATTATTTACAGCAGCGTAAATACGACATGGTGTCAGAGTAGAGGACATGAACATGGATTTTAACGGGGTTCCATCGCCGCGAATGAATTGGGACTCTCTGGACTTACCGGGAGAATGGAAAAAATTCAGACAGCACGCGGAGCTAATGTTTTCCGGCCCGCTCAAGAAAAAAGGAGAAGACGAGAAATGTAGCTACCTGCTACTATGGAGTGGAGAGACGAACTGTCCAAAACAAATGGAATCATTTTCAAAGGGGAGAAAATAGTCATCCCTACCAACCTCAGAGGAGAGATGCTGACTAAGATCCATGCAGGCCACATGGGCATGGAAAAGTGCAAACTGAGAGCACGAGACATCATGTTCTGGCCTGGAATGTGCAAGCACATAGAGCAAACCGTGGAAAAGTGCTCAGTCTGTCAGGAGCGCCGCCCATCAAACATCAAAGAGCCCATGCTGCCTCATCGCATCCCAGAACTTCCCTGGCAGGTTGTGGGGACAGACCTCTTCACCTGGAACAACCAGGATTACATTGTGACCGTCGACTACTACAGCAGGTTCTTTGAACTAGACAGACTTCACAACACCACATCAGCAGCTGTAGTCCACAAGCTAAAGGCAGCATTTGCCAGGCATGGCATCCCGGAGACCGTGGTCTCAGACAACGGACCACAGTACAAGTCAAAGGAGTTCAAGGCGTTTGCCAAGTCATGGGAGTTCACACACGTCACGTCGAGCCCACATTACCCTCAGAGCAATGGACTGGCGGAGAGGACTGTACAGACAGCTAAAGCGCTCATGGACAAGGCTAAGGCAGACAGAAGAGACCCTTACCTCAGTCTCCTTGAATACCGTAACACCCCAGTCGACAACTTCAAGTCGCCAGCGCAGCTGCTGATGAGCCGCAGGCTGCGCTCAATCCTCCCAAGCACCAGCCAACAGCTGCAGCCAGAGGTAGTCAGCCCCAAAGATGGACATGCCAAGCGAGTGCAAAGACAAGAGCACCAAAAGAGATACTATGACAGGTCAGCTAGACCACTACCCCCACTGCACAGTGGAGAGTCTGTCAGGCTCCAAGAGAATGGACACTGGAGGCCAGCAGTAGTCATGCAGCCAGCTGACACTGCGCGTTCATACCATGTCCGCACCCAAGATGGACAAGAGTACCGCCGCAACCGCAAGCACCTGCGGGACACAAAAGAAGAACACTGTCTGGCGAGCAGCATTCCGCCACACATAGAAGACTTACCTGCTACTACACCTGAACTGTCAGATGACTCAGAAGCACACTCAGCTTCATACCACACCAGGTCAGGCCGAGAGGTCAAGCCTCGAGCAATACTGGACCTGTGAATGTACAGGGTGTAGGCGGATCGCTGCCCTATATAAAAATAAATAAAAAATGTAGTACCTCTGAGGCTGTTTAAGTATGACATTAGTACTTACTTGTTTATTTTACCTGATTAATGTTTGCAGAATATGGTTTGCAGAGTAATGCATAACATGGCTTTTACTTGCTGTTCTAATGCCACTCCAGTCTTCTTTAAAAGAAGGGAGATGTAATATTCATGCTATGACTATTCATGCTATGTTAATTTAGACAGGCACGCCAGGGGCACCTTGGTTTTTGTTATCACAGCACGGGGTCCTGTTAGATGGTTGGGAAATAGCTTACCATGTTACCACCACTGATGTACAAGATCGGAAAATAATTCATTCATTCATTCTTTTGTCCTGAAGATTATTTACAGCAGCGTAAATACGACAGACACCTTTGGTAGCAGATCCGTCCACGATATTCAATTCATTGAAACCTGAGCATTGCATTTTCACAGTGATTGATATGGTTAATGCGTATTGGACCGTTCCTTTAGCCACAGAATGTCAGGACTGGCTAGCCTTTACTTTTGATGAGCAACAATATCGTTGGACACGCGTCCCCCAGGGAATGCATTCGAGTGGTACCATTTACCACCAGGCGCTCCATAGACATCTCACCTCTGAACAAATGCCAAAAATAACGTCTGATGTGATACAATACGTAGACGATATTTTAATCAGTTCCACGTCCAAGAAAGAACATGATAAAGATGTGTTGGCCCTGCTTGATTATCTGCGTGAAAGAGGCCACAAGGCAAGCTTGGATAAAGTAATATATTTGGGACAAAAGATTTCGCAGGGAAAACGGGAAATTACACAGGACCGCACGGTAACTATAAGAAACACCCCCGAACCCACAACAGTAAAAGATCTTCGTTCATTTCTGGGACTCTGTAATTACAACAGAGCGTGGGTAGAATCCTTTTCCGAAATCGCACAGCCACTGAATGACTTGTTAAAAGGGCAACGACAATCAAACGAGCGCATCCAGGTTAACGAGAGAGAGAGAGAGAGAGAGAGAGAGAGAGAGAGAGAGAGAGAGAGAGAGAGAGAGAGAGAGAGAGAGAGAGAGAGAGAGAGAGAGAGAGAGAGAGAGAGAGAGAGAGAGAGAGAGAGAGAGAGAGAGAGAGAGAGAGAGAGAGAGAGAGAGAGAGAGAGAGAGAGAGAGAGAGAGAGAGAGAGAGAGAGAGAGAGAGAGAGAGAGAGAGAGAGAGAGAGAGAGAGAGAGAGAGAGAGAGAGAGAGAGAGAGAGAGAGAGAGAGAGAGAGAGAGAGAGAGAGAGAGAGAGAGAGAGAGAGAGAGAGAGAGAGAGAGAGAGAGAGAGAGAGAGAGAGAGAGAGAGAGAGAGAGAGAGAGAGAGAGAGAGAGAGAGAGAGAGAGAGAGAGAGAGAGAGAGAGAGAGAGAGAGAGAGAGAGAGAGAGAGAGAGAGAGAGAGAGAGAGAGAGAGAGAGAGAGAGAGAGAGAGAGAGAGAGAGAGAGAGAGAGAGAGAGAGAGAGAGAGAGAGAGAGAGAGAGAGAGAGAGAGAGAGAGAGAGAGAGAGAGAGAGAGAGAGAGAGAGAGAGAGAGAGAGAGAGAGAGAGAGAGAGAGAGAGAGAGAGAGAGAGAGAGAGAGAGAGAGAGAGAGAGAGAGAGAGAGAGAGAGAGAGAGAGAGAGAGAGAGAGAGAGAGAGAGAGAGAGAGAGAGAGAGAGAGAGAGAGAGAGAGAGAGAGAGAGAGAGAGAGAGAGAGAGAGAGAGAGAGAGAGAGAGAGAGAGAGAGAGAGAGAGAGAGAGAGAGAGAGAGAGAGAGAGAGAGAGAGAGAGAGAGAGAGAGAGAGAGAGAGAGAGAGAGAGAGAGAGAGAGAGAGAGAGAGAGAGAGAGAGAGAGAGAGAGAGAGAGAGAGAGAGAGAGAGAGAGAGAGAGAGAGAGAGAGAGAGAGAGAGAGAGAGAGAGAGAGAGAGAGAGAGAGAGAGAGAGAGAGAGAGAGAGAGAGAGAGAGAGAGAGAGAGAGAGAGAGAGAGAGAGAGAGAGAGAGAGAGAGAGAGAGAGAGAGAGAGAGAGAGAGAGAGAGAGAGAGAGAGAGAGAGAGAGAGAGAGAGAGAGAGAGAGAGAGAGAGAGAGAGAGAGAGAGAGAGAGAGAGAGAGAGAGAGAGAGAGAGAGAGAGAGAGAGAGAGAGAGAGAGAGAGAGAGAGAGAGAGAGAGAGAGAGAGAGAGAGAGAGAGAGAGAGAGAGAGAGAGAGAGAGAGAGAGAGAGAGAGAGAGAGAGAGAGAGAGAGAGAGAGAGAGAGAGAGAGAGAGAGAGAGAGAGAGAGAGAGAGAGAGAGAGAGAGAGAGAGAGAGAGAGAGAGAGAGAGAGAGAGAGAGAGAGAGAGAGAGAGAGAGAGAGAGAGAGAGAGAGAGAGAGAGAGAGAGAGAGAGAGAGAGAGAGAGAGAGAGAGAGAGAGAGAGAGAGAGAGAGAGAGAGAGAGAGAGAGAGAGAGAGAGAGAGAGAGAGAGAGAGAGAGAGAGAGAGAGAGAGAGAGAGAGAGAGAGAGAGAGAGAGAGAGAGAGAGAGAGAGAGAGAGAGAGAGAGAGAGAGAGAGAGAGAGAGAGAGAGAGAGAGAGAGAGAGAGAGAGAGAGAGAGAGAGAGAGAGAGAGAGAGAGAGAGAGAGAGAGAGAGAGAGAGAGAGAGAGAGAGAGAGAGAGAGAGAGAGAGAGAGAGAGAGAGAGAGAGAGAGAGAGAGAGAGAGAGAGAGAGAGAGAGAGAGAGAGAGAGAGAGAGAGAGAGAGAGAGAGAGAGAGAGAGAGAGAGAGAGAGAGAGAGAGAGAGAGAGAGAGAGAGAGAGAGAGAGAGAGAGAGAGAGAGAGAGAGAGAGAGAGAGAGAGAGAGAGAGAGAGAGAGAGAGAGAGAGAGAGAGAGAGAGAGAGAGAGAGAGAGAGAGAGAGAGAGAGAGAGAGAGAGAGAGAGAGAGAGAGAGAGAGAGAGAGAGAGAGAGAGAGAGAGAGAGAGAGAGAGAGAGAGAGAGAGAGAGAGAGAGAGAGAGAGAGAGAGAGAGAGAGAGAGAGAGAGAGAGAGAGAGAGAGAGAGAGAGAGAGAGAGAGAGAGAGAGAGAGAGAGAGAGAGAGAGAGAGAGAGAGAGAGAGAGAGAGAGAGAGAGAGAGAGAGAGAGAGAGAGAGAGAGAGAGAGAGAGAGAGAGAGAGAGAGAGAGAGAGAGAGAGAGAGAGAGAGAGAGAGAGAGAGAGAGAGAGAGAGAGAGAGAGAGAGAGAGAGAGAGAGAGAGAGAGAGAGAGAGAGAGAGAGAGAGAGAGAGAGAGAGAGAGAGAGAGAGAGAGAGAGAGAGAGAGAGAGAGAGAGAGAGAGAGAGAGAGAGAGAGAGAGAGAGAGAGAGAGAGAGAGAGAGAGAGAGAGAGAGAGAGAGAGAGAGAGAGAGAGAGAGAGAGAGAGAGAGAGAGAGAGAGAGAGAGAGAGAGAGAGAGAGAGAGAGAGAGAGAGAGAGAGAGAGAGAGAGAGAGAGAGAGAGAGAGAGAGAGAGAGAGAGAGAGAGAGAGAGAGAGAGAGAGAGAGAGAGAGAGAGAGAGAGAGAGAGAGAGAGAGAGAGAGAGAGAGAGAGAGAGAGAGAGAGAGAGAGAGAGAGAGAGAGAGAGAGAGAGAGAGAGAGAGAGAGAGAGAGAGAGAGAGAGAGAGAGAGAGAGAGAGAGAGAGAGAGAGAGAGAGAGAGAGAGAGAGAGAGAGAGAGAGAGAGAGAGAGAGAGAGAGAGAGAGAGAGAGAGAGAGAGAGAGAGAGAGAGAGAGAGAGAGAGAGAGAGAGAGAGAGAGAGAGAGAGAGAGAGAGAGAGAGAGAGAGAGAGAGAGAGAGAGAGAGAGAGAGAGAGAGAGAGAGAGAGAGAGAGAGAGAGAGAGAGAGAGAGAGAGAGAGAGAGAGAGAGAGAGAGAGAGAGAGAGAGAGAGAGAGAGAGAGAGAGAGAGAGAGAGAGAGAGAGAGAGAGAGAGAGAGAGAGAGAGAGAGAGAGAGAGAGAGAGAGAGAGAGAGAGAGAAGAGCATGGCGCTGACAACGCTTGTGGTCGTGGGTTCGATTCACATTGGGACCACGTATACTTAAAAATGTATGCATTCATTACTGTAAGTCGCTTTGGATAAAAGCATCAGCTAAAGGGCATATGTTATATTATATATATAATTTATCAAAGATAACAATGTGATGAGAATGACATTTAAAAATGGTATTATTTAAATGTATGTAGTTCCAGTAATATAGTATACAGTATAATTTAGGGGCTCTGAGGTAATACGCTCAATTACAGTCCATTGTGAGGCAGTACAATACAGACAAAAACTGAAATTCTCTCATATAAATACATGACACTAAAAAGTACCTTTAAGTAGACCCTTGTCTGTTCACAGCTGTGTTTGGCTTTGGTTAATTCTTCCAGCTTTTCCTTCAAGGGCTTTGATGCATTATAAAGTAATAACATCAAGAAAACAAACTCCTCCTGAAATACATCAAAGCTGAACAACTGACTGTGGGCAAGAATAATGCACTGGCCATGTAATCACTATCAGCATTAGTACTATTGTAAGTTGTGATGTTATTGGAATATATATATCAAGCAGTTGGAATGTACAAGAAATGAAGTGGATGCAGGTGTTTTGGTTTTATATACTTGGCAAGTGAGATGACAATGCTACTTTTTTCTTCATAAACACAAACACGTTTTCTTCCATGTACTATCTATAAAACAATATATGAATAAAATGTAATTTTAAACAGTAATGCATAGCTGTTATTTATTATTCTGTCACTAGTGGGATATAGTCACAATGTTTTGATCCATCTGTTTTAATACTGTCATGTCTTCCTAATGATCGAAGAGTAGAATAGATGCTGGGTCACATCTGGCTCCAAGGCAGATGAAAGAGAGGGAGAGTGTGTGTGATTGAGGTAGAGAGAGAGAAAGAGGAGGAGGAGGGAGATGGAGGGGAGAGGGAGAGGGAGAGGGGGGAAAGAGAGGTGGGGGGAGAAAGAGAGAGGGGTCAGAGGGAGGAGGAAGAGAGAGAGAGAGAGAGAGAGAGAGAGATGTGTGTGATAGAGAGAGAGGGTATACAGAAGCAGCCTGCTCCCCTGAAAACCTACTTTTAACACACAGCTATGCGCCTATCATGTAAACATGTTCCAGAGAACAAATAAGCCACCAACCATTAATTTATTGCATGTGATAAATGAACAAATAAATAAATCAAGTCAATTCAAACAAACTCTTCAACGGTTTGGATTTCACAATAAACAAACACTGCTCTTAGCCTGCATAAACAGTTTTTGCTGGTTTTACAAAAATAAAAAAATATCTGCTCATCTGTTTTGTTTTTAGATAAACATGATTTTGCTTCAGAACTAAACAAAAATCATTTGATAAATTGAGGTCACATCTGAATTACTGTAACTATTTATAATCGTACAAGTAGGCATCTTACCTCTGAACGACTCTGCGTTCAGACCAATGACGTGCGTAAAATCAACTGCAGCACATGCACGCACGCGCGCACAAACCACAGCAAAGTCCAACTGGCCCACCTGTTTCCGACTTAGCGACGTGGCATGACGATGCTTATTAGCATAGTATAAAGACTATAATTAAAAGCGATACATACTACACAGATCATACATATAATAAGCATATTCAGAACAAAATTAATGACAACAAATGTTCTCAAATAAATCCAGTTCCCTTACCTTGTGGTCTGGTTAGGGAACTGGACTTGTAACTCAGAGGTTGCTGGTTCGATTCCCAGGTGGGGGCACTGCTGTTGTACCCTTAAGCAAGGTACTTAACCCGAATTGCTTCAGTGAAAAAAAATATCCAGCTGTATAAATGGATTGTATGTAAAGAAATGTCAATTGTGTAAGTCGCTCTGGATAAGAGCATCTGCTAAATGTCTAAAATGTAAATTTAAAATGTAAGACCTGTAAGTTGACAGAAATTGTGGCCTTGATGTTTCCCTGAACCGATGCGGTCCACACAAACTGGCTCCTTGTCCTCCCAGCAGAAGACCTTGATTTAATTGCTGTGTAGACTATAGAGGGCTTCCAAACCACCTGACGCCGCCACCTGACTTACTTTTCCCTGCTGAGCCAATTTGCAAATGCCACAAAACATGGAGCAGGACAGCTCATCTTCAGTGAGGTCTGGTCGTCTCGTGGAAAGATTAGCTTTCGCTTTCCTCCATGTTCAATACAGGCCCGTTTCTAGCCTTTTTTTGGGCCCCTAGAAAAATCATCTTTGGGGCCCCACCCCCCCCCAAAAAAATACTGTTGTTAAACCACTAGAGGGCCTCCCTTTGGCTGGCTGATCCTGAAGTGTCAGCTGAACAAAATAACAGAGAAAACCGCCCCATTGTTCTTGCAATACATTTTCATTAACATCGATCTTTTCATACTGAGCACATCTTTGGAAAGTGAAATAGACAGTCTAAATAATAACAGTTTTATTTTATTTGTATGATGTATCAGCAGCAGGACGGTGGTGCAGTGGATAGCACTGTCGCCTCACAGCAAGGTCCAGGGTTCAAATCCTTTGAACCAAATTGCGTAAAAAATAAAAATAAATGTATCCTGGTTTGCATGCGTGGGTTTCCTCTGGGTACTCTGGTTTCCTCCCACAGTCCAAAGACATGCACGTTAGGCTAATTGGAGAGTCTAAATTGTGTGTGTGTGTGTGTGTGTGGTGACCTGTCCAGGTAGAAATGTAACCTTTTTTCGTTGTTACCTTCCCTGTACATCATTATACCACTGGTAGTACCCCCCAAATCTAAATTGCCCCAAATATCCCTCCCCAACAAACCATGCTTCCATTGCAATTTTCCAACCTTGGTAGGCTATCTCTGAAAAAAAGTATGACATAAACTAATGCCAACGCACATTCATGAAGTACTTTACATTTTTTCCAAGTTAATTTTTACAGTTAAATTACTGTAGTTATGTGTATTTTGCCATACAAGTGTGTATTCCCATGGGTAAAGAATTTAAACTTTTCAGTTGTAGACAACATACTTTTTTTCACCACCGATTAAGCATATCATGTGACGAATTGTACAATCAGTAGTCAGTGAATTAATTGCATAATAAAAATAACCATTCTGTTTTTATCCTAAAGCTTTATTTTAATGTAAATTTGCTGTGACATTCTAGTGGAAATGTAACACAATGTTCAAGAAAGAACAATGTCTATATGAATCAGTCAGTCAGTCTATAATCAATCCATAGCCCATGTAGTAAAAGTATGTTTTTATTTAAACATTTTAACTGAATGGCACAAACGAAGAAGAAAACACTCCTTTTGCGTTTCCAACAAAGCTTATTAATGGTGCTTTGTTTTATTAATAAATACGCTTAGTTATGCCACCATCATTCTTGGTCAGATAGGACATTTGCATGGGTAAAAATTGCAGAGATAAGCTGGCTAAACAGTGGGTCAAGTTGCTTGTACTGCTGTGGTGTTGATGCAGGACTATAGCAAATCCTTTACTTCAAAGATAAAACTGTCTGAGAGTGTTAGGGGAAGAGAGGAGAAGGAACAAGGGGAAAATAACAGATCTTGTGGGTGCACACAGTGAATGAAAGAAAATGTGAATAAAAATCCAAATTGTAAGGGCCTCCCGGGTGGTCTAGTGGTTACAACATTCGACACTGGCCACTGCGACCGGGGTTTGATTCCACAGGCCGCGCCAGTCGGCTCTGGCCAGGAGTGCCATCGGGGCGGCAATTGGCTGTCCGCCCCAGGGAGGGGGGAGGGAAGCCGACAAGAAGTTCGCTGCGCACAGGAGTGGCTCTGTAGTACCGGAGTTACAGTCGACAGCCTGGCGAGTGCTGTCTCGGAGGAGATGATGCTTTGCCTTTGTCACTACCGGTCACAGGGCTACGGCAGCCAACTCACTATACGAGGGAGGGATTGACATGAAAAATAGAGGGTATACTTGGCTACTAAATTGGGAGAAAATGGGAGAAAATCAGAAACAAAACAAAACAACAAAAATCCCAATTATAATAGTTAATTGTCCACTGAGTTTTAATTGCCACACATAATAATAATAATAATAATAATAATAATAATGTCCCATATTTAATTTTAAAGTTAAAATCCATTACCAAAGCTTGTTTTCAATACATTTAAAAAGCCCTTTTGACCTATGGTGAAAAATATAGGCGTGCACTGGTTTAATCTGTCCACATTAGTTTCCGTAACATTTAGAATATGTAGTACTAATAGATGACCACAAGATGGTGGTAAAACACAGGGAGACAAACAAGTATGTCTCTGCCTCCTGCTCTCTGTATATCGACCTAGCTAGTCATTTCTAGTCCCGTCTAATAATGGGGTAAATTTCCCATTTTATCATTGGCCATCTTCCACAAGATTCTTCCTTCCTTCCTTCCACTTTTGCATTTTCAACGGTAACATCTTTTGCCTTTAATACTGGTTCTGTGACCATCCAACTAGTTCTGCTGGGGTGCTGAAGAGGTTAATTCGAGTTCCACTTGGTGCCGGCACCACTGAAGGAACTTCCATACCGAGCCCAGTCTGTTGTTCGTGCTCTATCCCGGGTCCAGCCGGCTGAATTAGCCGAGACGCTTTTATTTTTCCCGCCAGTGACTGGCCCGACGCATTTCCGTGGTTTTGCCACAGCGGAGCCTCAGTAGCGGCAGTGCTCGTCCGTTGCCGTGACGATGACGTCCATCCAGATCCGCATGGCCTCTGCGCTGGGGGCAACGAGGAAGAAGAGCCGCTCGTAGGTCTTCACACAGAACGTCAGACTGGGGCGTGGAGACTGGGCAAGAAAGAGAGTGGGACGGAGGGAGAGAGAGATAGGGACAGAGAGGGAGATGCGAATGAGAGAGGGAGGGAAAGATATAGGGAAAGATATAAGGAGAGAGAGAGTGGGAGGGAGGGAAAGAGATATGGGCAGAGAGAGAGAGAATGAGGTAGAGAGAGAGAAAGAGGAGGAGGAGGGAGATGGAGGAGAGGGAGAGGGAGAGGGGGGAGAGGTGGGGGGAGAAAGAGAGAGGGGGTCAGAGGGAGGAGGAAGACAGAGAGAGAGAGAGAGAAAGAGAATAAAAAGGTATGACTCCTCTATCTACACATATCTGGCAGAATGTAAAGTCTCAGAGTAAAGTCTAAGTACCACTAGTACCAGAGCAGGAATCAGAAAATGTTTTTCTTAATCTACCTCTCCATGTCTACACATGCAGGGGAGACGCTGTATTTATGCAATATACACAAGCTCCTGCTACATGGGCAGATTTGCAGGGATGTACTCACGTGGGGCAGTAGTACTACTGATGGATATTTAATGAGAAAGCTAAACCACTACCCCAGTTGTATGCATGGTTAGATCGGCATGGTTGGATATGTAGACTCACGGTGGTGGCTGTCCGCAGGTGGTCATAATACACTTCCTCTATGGCCTGGAAGTAGATGACTCCCTTCAGCTTTCTCTCATCGTGGTCTGAGGGAGGGAAGGAGGGAGAATTGCAACCTCAACTGTACAGTCACATCTTTAAGCAGACAGACTATTTGATCTCAAAGCGATTCGGCAATGTTAATCTCATACTAAATCAATGGCACTGCAGACACAGACAAGATAGCAATGTTACACCATCACCCCCCATGTTGTTTATTTTAAACACTCTCAAATGGATCACAGAGACCCCCCCCCCTCTTATCTTGCAATCGGGTCAAAATCCAAATAAATCTTTAGGGGTTACTGAGCATGTCAAGAATAGAAGCAGAGGAAGACAATAGGATAAACAAATAGGACGTGACAGACAGACGACACAGAGATACACACACAGACACAAAAGCACAGCCAGCACAAACAGAGGGCGAGGTCTCTGCTCCACGCCAGAGACCGGAGAAGGAATCAGACAGAAGTGAAAGAGTCACTGTGAATGAGTCACCTCCATAAAGAGAGAGACAACCAAATTTGATTGCACCACCCACTACACCAAACCACAAACACACGCATGTGTACACACACACAAACATTACTGAATGCATATGCACACACATACATACGCGCATGCACACACAGAAAAATACACACACACAGAAAAATACACACACCACGCAGAAAAATACACACATACACACACACACACCACACACCACACACACACACGTTCCCTCACCAGTGTAGTAGGCCAGTCTCCGGTGGTTCAGGTCAAACAGGAACCACCTTCGCTTCCATGTCTTCACTCGGCCACCTCGCTTTGTCAGGAAGCCCCCGCATCGCCGTGGAGACAGGTGCACCCCCATGCACCCTGCCACACCGTGACCCAGCAACTCTATGTGAGCCCGGAGGTCAAAGTTCGCAGAAAGGGACAGTGGGAGAAAAGGCTGAGGGGAGAGATAATTCTGTGTTATTAATTAATTTGCACAAATGTTAAAAAATAAATAACTATTGCTAAACATGAGCATTAAAATGATCTTAAGTTTCTTTGTTACAATTACTTTTAATTTGAATACAGTTAGTATTTAATTATTATACCCATTGACAAAAATCATATCATTTTCAGCTACACTTCGTGCACATTACGCAATCTCTCTGCCCATAATGTACACAGAATTTTAAATGAACTTGCGAAACGTGTTTTGTGAGTCAGGATTAAGACAGAGAGGGACAGGAAGAGACCTAGACAGACATAAAGACCCAGGGGAGAGGGAGAGACAAGCAGAAAGAGAAACGAGCAAAAAAACAAACAAAAAAAACAAGACTAACCGCCATAACCAGATGTTATCAGACTCAGAGAGAGGACACATTTCCCACACAGTGACAGAGGGAGAGAGAGTGCTAACAGAGAACCTGGGGTCAGTGGGAGTACCTCTGGACTGCAATTAACCAGGACAGGTTCTGGTCCCAGCCCTGGTTCTGGTTCTGTGGTCATCTGCGGCTGTTCAGTTGGCTCTTCTTTTTGTGAATCTGTCTCCCTCGGCCTCTTCTCCTCTGCTGTGGCCCTCCTCCTCTCCTCCTTCAGCAGGAAAGACACCTTATTCCCTGATTCTAAGCTTCTGAGAAACTATTTTGATGGTGTGGTATGGCCTTCTTATCTGTTATTATTAATTTCTGTGTTTGGCAGCACTGTTTTCTGTGTGCCATGCCAACGGGCATATTGGAACCAAGAAAATTCCAGAGGCAGAAAGAAGCACCATTCGCCAAGTTCATAAGTATGTCTGCCTTTATCCGAATTTCCCATCTCGGGCCGAACCCACGCATCACTTAAGACGCCCAAAAGCTCTACAACCCAGCAGCCATTAGCACCCCTGTTAACATGGTGCAGCGGGCCCCAAATAAAGCAATTATATTCATGTTTGGGCTGAAATTATTTTGCCTGTAATTTAATTGAGCAGGTTCACTTGGCTGAAACATGTCAACATGTCAAAACATATTTGGAAAAAAGACAATTGTTTTGTGTTGGAAGTTCATTACAGTCACTAGGTTAAGCCTGCATGTACATTTAGAAACACTTTAAAAACACTGAAAAACTATGATTTTTTGGGTTTTAATTTCTCCTTTGCTGAGCCTGAATTGTCCACTGGATTGTATATCAACCATTTACATTTTACATTTTAAGCATGCTCTTATCCAGAGCGACTTACAAGATGTAAGACTTACAAGATGTAAGACTTAACCAGAAGTTGATAGAGTGAGCGAGGGAGTGACTTAACTTAAGCGAGTTAACTGAGAGAGTGACCCTTGTCTGAGATAGTGGTTTGTTTGGGAAATCACTTAAAATATGAATGGAGAATGACTTAATGTGGAAGAAAATATTTTCTCAAGAACAGATTACAGCTGCTTTTACAGTGTCTCAGCCCATACCATACACTTATCCTGTCCTCTATGTTAATTTTTTTTAATGTATATATATAATTATTTGAGAAATAAAATACATACCATGCTGCCTCAATTTAAGACTTACATTACATTTAAAACCACTGTAAAACACAATAAAACCCAAAGGCTTAATATAGTACACATGTACAATTGGCGTAGGCTTAACAATGCAAGCAGTAGTGTGAGTGACCCACCCTGTCTTTCAGTAGCCTCTCTCTCTCGGCCCTGGCCTCTCTCAGCCTCCTCTCCATCTCCACCAGGTCAGGCAGGCCCAGGCAGGGGCTGAAAAAGAGACAACATCAGGGCCCCCTTCAGGGTCAATCGCATCATCCCCCGGATTGGATAATTCAGTCTCGGTCATTATGGTTTGAACACAGTTTCTTCAGAGGGGACCAAAAAACAGCTTCATCAGATTAACATCTTAACATACAGTAGATAATGCGATGGATTAGCACTTCGCTGCAAAAACACATTATATGAATAACTCTTACGGTAGAAAAATACAATGTCAACATGATTGGTCAATATCAGTACATCTGTTCCATTTCTCAAGATTTGTGCTGTCCACAGGTACTGTCGCTCCAGTACCTGTGGACCGTTTAATGGTGCATCAGCACTCCATAGACCAGGGGGGTCAAACTCAAGTCCTGTAAGGCCGCAGTCTCTGCAGGGTTTTTATGTTAGGACCTTGGAAACCAGGTGAGTGGATTCTTTAGCCAATCAATGACTTCATATTAATCACAGAGGAGCTGAAACACTCCAGGAGACACTGGAGCCCTCCAGGACAGCAGTCTGGTATGGCTGTTGTAGTGTTGTAGACCATTGTGTTTTACGGCACTGCCTTCCCACCTTGCAGCTCGTGAGCTGCTTGCGCTGCTGCAGGGGGTGAGGAAGCCGTTGTAGTGTCCGGCTCTGTGTCCATTGCTGTGGCTGTTGTTATGGTGATGAGCAGACAGCGGGAGGGGGGAAGTGAGCATTTCTGGAGACTGACTGTCTGGTGTCATTCTCAGAAGCCCTGGAACAGAGAAACGAAAAAGAGGGGTATGGTTAGGAAAATGAGTGAGTGAGAGAGAGAGAGAGAGAGAGAGAGAGAGAGAGAGAGAGAGAGAGAGAGAGAGAGAGAGAGAGAGAGAGAGAGAGAGAGAGAGAGAGAGAGAGAGAGAGAGAGAGGAAAATAAGAGGATGAGACAGAGGGGGAGAAGCAAAGAGAGAGAGAGAGAGAGAGAAAAGGGTGAGGAAAATAAGAGGATGAGACAGGGGGGAGCAAAGAGAGAGAGAGAGAGAGAGATAGAAAAAACTAGAGAATGAAACAGAGAAATAAGTTAAATTAAAAACATCTAGAATGTGCATTTGTGAACAACTACAGCTGGAATTGACCACTAAAAGCCAAAACCTTCAGAGTCCCCTATTAGAGCACTGGTTCCCAACCCCCTTCCTCGCGAACCCAGCCAGCCTCTCCATGTATTTGTTAAATTCCAATACCAGCACACCTGATTCAACTAATCAACATTAAGTAGTTAAATAGTTGAATCAGGTGTGCTTGTGGTGGAATTGAACAAATACATGGAGCGGCTGGAGGCTTGCGAACAGAGGGTTGGGAACCACTGTTCTAGGATTGGGAACCACTGTTCTAGTGTGTAGGTAATTTCCATGACATCTGCAAGGATTAAATGCCCGGTAAATCAAGACAAATTTCTCTGAACAGTAAAGGAGCAGGTTCTTTGTAGTACTGTATTAACAAGTGGCATAATTCTAGCCTTCCTCAAAGGAGCAAAACTCAGATTAGATTTCTTTTTTTTCTTTAAACATATTTTATTCCTTATTTATTTCCTTGTCTTACAATTTAAAATTGTATTGTATTGTATTTATAGGCCTCATTGCTGCAGGGACTTTGAGACTCCAAGCCTCAGACAGTACTGAAACATTCAGGATTCGATTCTGAACCAGAACTAACATTCAACTAGGTCATGCAACCACAACAAGGGTAATAAAAACCTAAATAAAAACACATTTTTTGACTTGATTTTTTTTTTTGACCTTAAAAAGGTGTTCAATTTCGAATGACGATTTGTCCTACCGATTTCTCCACTGTGCATGATATCTGTATAAGAAACAATAGCAGCATTAAACGTGACAGCAAAAGAACAGGAGTGAGACAGGCCTGCACTTGGAATCCAACGCCATCTATCATGTGTATCAATGAATTGATCCAACGGTTCGGATAATCCACAACCTCTGGACCTGATAAGAAAGACATGCATACTGTTTCTGCAGACTCTTGCACAAATAGGGCCAATACTGTCAGACTTGGGCACTGGCAGAAAATATACATTAAAAAAGTAACACTTTTTTGGGAAAACCTATCCTAATTTGTTCTTGCTTTCCCAATTTAGAATGCCCAGTTGTATTTGTAATGGTACACGTATTCGTACCGAACCGTTCGGTACAGGACTTTCGGTTCAGTATGCGCTGTGAACCGAAAGAATGCAATCTAACTTGCTGCTTTAACTACTAACGCGCGTGCAAAACCTTTTTTTCAACTTAACTGAAAACTGCATACTCCGAGCTACATTAGCAATGGACAAATACAGGTGGATTGGACGAAAGCAGCATGTCAGCATTGTTCAACTGATATCGGGCATGTCGCTTTCAGTACGTCAAACTTGAATACTCATTTGAGACGGCATCACCTGAATGTGAATATCACTGGTACAAGGAAAAAAACTGAGACGAGTGCAAACCCAGCTCCCCGTGGCATTTAAGCAGTCTCTCACTGATCATTTAGACTGGGCCAAAGCAATAACAAACGCCATAGGTGTTTTAATAGCAGCGGATCTGCGACCATACACCGTTGTCAAGAACACGGTTTTAAACATATATTGAAAGTGATTGAGCCCCGCTACAAAGTTTCCTCTCGTCCGCATTTCAGTACTTTGTTCAGTAAATGATTGCCTATCAGCCACTGTTTACAAATTTCATAATAAATGAAAATCAATTTTATGTCTTGCATTTCCTTTTTTGCCCACTGTACCGAAAATGTACCGAATAGTGATTTTTGTGTAACATTACACCCCTATCGGTTACTGCACTGCAATACTACACTACTCACACAGCTTGCACATGCAGATGATCGAGTAGAAATGAGGCTCTTGTGAGGTAAGGGGGAAGGGGGGAGTACCCTACCAACTACAACCCTTCCTCTCCAGGCTAGGATATGGCTAATTATGCAAGGCTGCTAGCCACAGTCAGCACAGACAAAAGTATGGCATTCAGAAAACGATCTAGAACACAGGAAAACTAATAGAAATACACACTACAAAATATTGAATCACAAAATGATGGATAATCAACTTAGCTGCATCAACTTGGCAGTGACCACACTGAAAGAGAAAGAATGAAAGGCATTCTGTGACATAAAGAGACACAAAGTAAACTCCCAATTGAGACGCGGCTAAAAATATCAGCATCTAAACCTAACTGCGTTACGTGGAATGGACCGTGGGGTCATCTCAGGGGGTAAGATTAGGTTACGGGACAAAAAACATAGCCAAGAAAGGTCTTAACAAAGACCCTGTAAGTGGAGGTTTGAAAAAAGCATCCTCGGAGTACAAATAAAAACAGCAAACTGCATGCATGCATTTGTAAAAGCCCAGAAAAGTACTTCGAGCAGCTGGTCTTGAAGCCCGCTGCATTAACCCTCCCCTAACTACAAACAGCCTCGGGCAGGCCTCAGACAAACAGGAATGTGCCCAACATAAGCATTAATTACATTAGTCATTGGGACACACACCAAAATATACGGACAAACATTGGTCTGCTGTATAAAGGCTCTAAAATAATAATAAAAGAAATGTAACAAAATGACATTAAATCAACACAACTGTGCCATTGTAGCAGACCAACAAAGTCAAACCCAGCTGCCCAGAGAAGACAAGCTCTACAGGAAGCTGAGACTCCTCTGGTTTTATGAAATACAGAAATGCAAGAGATTTCAAATTTTCCCAATATGACAAATCTGTGTTGAAAATGACCAGGCCTCCCAGATACAGTGAAACTGCCAACCAAAACTAGAGCGGAGCAACTGTGTGACACTAGTGAGACATTCTAAGGGACAGCAAGAGACATGGAAGCAGCTAACGGGACAAAAATAATAAGAAAACAGCTTTTTCCCTTTTTAGTGAATAAATGTGAATTTAATTCGGTGAGGGAGAAGTACAGAGGGGGGGAAAAGGGAGGAGGAACCGGTTTGCAAATGAATCTTGATTCAGGATTCAATACTTGATGCAGCCAAAAACAGACTACACCAACACACTATTAAGTGCACTGGCCAACTGACAGTACATGAATATACATGTACAGACATGGCTCACATGTTCACTGACATGTCCCCCCTGCAGTCTACGGCAGAGCCAAACCTTCAAATATTCATCATGAATGCATTACACCATCAATATGCTACGCTGTCTAACTGATACTGAGCAACTGACTGATAACCCCATGTGTCACTACATGAATGTACATGTACAGACACGCCTCACACACTGACAGGCATGTCTGTGGTTCTCTGCGTTACAGGGGGACAGCGGGGGTCCACTGGTGTGTGAGACGAGGACAGGGGACTGGAGACTGGCCGGGGTGGTGAGCTGGGGAGAGGGGTGCGGCCGGCCGAACAAACCCGGCGTCTACACCAGAGTCACACAGCTGCGCCTTTGTGCCAGCACATACAGGCAATTTGTGATTTCATCACGGTGATATTACCGGTAAGTCTACTGGCACACCTTGGGTTTGGTTCAGGGTGGAGAGAAAGTGAGGGAGACAGGAGGAGAGGTGGTGAATGAAACTTTGAGACTGTTTTTTTAAACTGCATTTTCATTAGCAGTTTGTAGCTGTGCTTTCCACTGAAATGACAGCTCACCTTGTGCTGATACGGGTCTGTCTGTGAGCCTGCTACGATGGGAACTCCGCCTTCTGGGCACACTGGCTGAGTCTCTGTTTGTTTCCTACAACAACAACAACAACAACAACAACCACAAAAATAGTTTGAAGTGAAGAACCATACTTTGAAACATTTGAAATGCAAACACAATGTACAAATGGCAGCGGGATTCACCCAACCCAGAGCATTTGAATTGTATGGTCAAATGTATGGTATGGTGTTCATGTATGGTTTCTTATACTGTTATACATGTTACGGGCTGAAATTTCCCATCACACCTGTCCTGCTTTGTGAATGGTCAGTGGGGTCAGGGACATCACGCAGGGGACGGATCCTGTGATGTTGGACCAATCAGAGAGCGGTTTCTTCTCCTTCAGTATCTGATATATATATATTTTTTTTAAAGACGTAATCATGATACAGCAAATTAATGAGAGGGAGAAAGAGAGAGAGGGCATTTGACAAGTGACACAGAAAATCGAAGACGAGGGAGTGAAAGGGTTCGAGACAGATAACAAGAGGAGCAATAAAATGCAAGACAGAGCAACAGGGCAAAGCAAAAATCATTACAGCCTTCTGAAATCCCTCTAATGAGTTAAACATTATCCCTCTCTCTCTATCTCTTCTTCCCTCCCCCTCTCTCTGACTCACAAACACATGAGTGATTCTGTGGCTACGGCCAGTGTTAACCCCTTTCTGCCAAGTACACTTCTCACAATGAAGCATGCACTATCACTGTAGTGTTTCTAATATCAACAATTCAGTCTCCCCATACTGCTCCGTCCGCATCCCCCCCCACACACACACACACACTCACTCACTCACTCACTCACTCCTTGTACATTCCACCACTCCCTTCTTTCTCCTTTATTTTTCTTTCACAGCTCTGCAAAACCCTGATAGTGTCACAGAGAAAGTGGATTGACAGTTACAGGCCTGTTCTGGACACACAGCCCAGGGTGATCTGGGCTCCATGCTGTCTTACCGGGTGCTGCTCGTGTCCTCTCGTCTCGCTACCGCTTCCAGTCTCTCCCCCTTTCAGTCTTCCTGCCCTGCTCTCCTGCTCCACTCCCTCTGTTCCTCCCCTTTCTCTTCAGTTAGCTCTCACTCTCTCTCCCTCTCCCTCCCAGTCCTCCTCCCCCTTTTCCCCTCACCCTATGAAATTCCATATAGGTGCTTCATTGCCCTTACACACAACTGTAGCTCTGCAAAAGTAGCTACCTTGGATATCACACACACACACACAATACACACCTCACACACACACATCACACACACACACACACACACACACACACAAATGCGTATCTCAACACAGAGACACACACACACACCTCACACACACTCGCATGCATGCATGCATATCATACATCACTCACTCACACATGCCCTCTTCCCAGAGTCCTTTCAAATTTTCTATTTCAATCCTTTCAAATTCTAAATAAGCTTCACTGAAATAACAAAAGGCCTGGGTCCAATGAACATTTGCCCTTAATTTTAACTGAATTAAATACATGCTTTTTTTATAGTATTTTTCTTTACAAGCTCAGTTCGGCAAGTTCAGCAATCACACAAAAATAATGAGATCGTGTTTGCATTTAAATAAAGTAGCACTTGCATTTATTTGTTATCAAAAGAAAAGGGCAGATGTCGATCAAACACAGACCAAAGAAAGCAGTAAGAAATAAGTTTGGCATCGAATCCACAGAAAAAGCCGCTTCGCCGAAGAGCGGCTTGTGAAACGAGTACCGTGTAGACGCAGATAGGAGCGGTCTGTCCTTCGCATACCTTGTGTGAGGTATGGAGCAGGTCTCTCTTTTCCTGCCTGAGAGCATTCATCTCTCTGTCCCTCTCTCGCTCCATCTCCTTCACCTGCTTCTCCAGCTGCAAGACTCGCTCCTAAGAGACCGATGGAAAGGGATCTCACTTTAAAAATCCTCTTACTTGTTCCCACAAACAGGCACAAGCAGTCCCTTTCACCAGAAAAGTCAAAGTTCACATATCTAGCCAATTTATTTGGCAGGCTATGGTTAGCAAACACTTTCCATGCGAGCGAATGACAATACTTGGCCCTTCGGGCAGGGTAAACAGTATTACCACACCTCTTCAGAATAGTTTTGTTTATAATTCATGAAAAGTTAAATATCCAGTTGACAAGTGATGGAATAACAGTTGGGGGGAGAGTGATAAGAGAATGAGAGAGAGAATGGGGGTTAGAGGTGATATCAACACACGCCAGATACCCTGACTGCGTGAATACGTGGGTGAGCCGGGATGGAGTGGTTGTGACAGATCAGAGACAGAGGTGGAGAAGTTAGCTTTCATCCACAGCAAGGCCGTAAGGCAGCTGAATAAACTCTTTCTCTCCGCTGTCTCACGGCGAAGGCTAATGAAATTACCCCATTCGGCGCGCCATGTGACTGGGGCGGGAGTGAGCGTGAGTTCATGTTTGTGTTTGGAGCTGAGAATTATCGTCAATTTGGTGATTAAACATGAAAAGACCCCTCCCCCCACAGCAAGGGGACAGACGCAAGGACATTTGACAGGAACAAATATTGCTCCAGTGCTGCAGTACTTGTATTAGAGAAAATGCTCAAGCATTCAAAATATGCTAGGGCACTTTGTGCTACCATATGATGTAAGCAAATTTGGGTCAGCAAATAAATAAAAAATGAATAATTGAGATTAACATTATCTGCTAAAACATGTTACAAGAAAATACTATGGTTTCATAACAAGTAAGCACTTTCAACATCTTACATTTACATAGACCACTGGCAGAAGCCTTGTCACTCACTAACACCCCCCCTCCCCGCCCCCAACTTACTCACTGAGCAAGCTGCTCCCTCAGAAGAAAAACAGGAACAACCTTTAACCACTAGAGGGCAACAAGGTCAGAAGAGTAGCTGCAGCTATTGCTTTAGTTTGTTTCCAGCTTCAGAATTTGAAAATGGGCTTAAGATATCTGATGACTAGAGCATGATACCACAGCAATGTGTTCATTCGCTGAACCCATTCAGCATGATCCCCGTCCCCCCGTATAATCAATAAGAAAGGACTGCATTAGATATGTTACCAAAACAGCTGAAAAAGGTAGCTGTGCGCACAATATGCAATTCAAAACTGCCACACCACAAACCCACCATCTCCGTGCATCAGTGCACTTGACCTCCACTCGGATTTTTCCTTTTTCCGCTGTAATATTTTTTCAAAGCGTTTTTCAAAACAGTTCTTTTTGTGTCCCGTTTTTTCGACTCGCCTCTCAAAAGGCGTAATCCGTTATTATTTTTATTAACACTGGAGCAGATTTTACAAAAAACGTATGTACTGCTCTTGGAGCAATCCTTGTTCCATAACTTGTAAAGCTGCTGTTGTTCCTGTTCCTGTTCTGTAAAAATAAATTTTTGCAATGCACTTAAACAGCATGCTGAGAGCGAGTCTTTTAAATGAACTTCACAGATCCACTGCTTTAAAGCAGGCCACAGTCTGCACCGTTATGATCCTCTCGCCTTGTTCAAATTTGGCAGTATAAAACTGAAAAACTTGGTTGTTGGAGGAGGTGGCCCCGAGTTTCCTTGCTGCTTAAATTTGATCCCAGTGGCTCGCCTACACTAGCTCCCTAACCCCAACCCTAACCCTATTCTATCAGAATTATTACAGAAAGCCAAGCCCAAAATGAATATGCCCAGGTCTTGGAGGTAACAGATTATGTGGAAACAGTTCTCTACATCTACAATATCTAATACCTCTAGCTAAAGTTCCCATATCCAGATTATTTTTTTCTTCTGTTTGCAATACTGACTATTAATCGCTTCTCTTCCTTACGGGCTTATTCGATGTTGATGTTGTCAGAGAACGTCAGTGCCCTTCTCAGTATCCCACACTTAAAATTCAAATATCCTCTCAAGGCTTTTGACAAGTTCCTGCATGATTAGGATTTGGGTTTATTTCACATACAGGAGATGGCTCCCCTTCCTCTATTATTTGTTCCATCCGTTCAGCTGTTTGTATTGAGCCATTTTCAGCCTCATCCTCTCCATTCAGCCAAGCTCCTGCAATGGCAATTACATCAAACCACTGAGCCACCCCAACGTATGGCCCACCTGCCGTTTATATCGAGCTACGCTGCATTCACCTTCGCCTTCATCATTCAGACAGAACATCCGCATCGCCAATGACGTCACGCCCCATCCTTCACGAAAAACCTCCATCTCCCGAAATGTATTCCTTCAAAGATCCGGCTCGCGGACAAAGGCACTTCAGCATGCGGTGTATGCTGAACGTTCACGGGATCGGTTTATATACGCCATTTAGCAGACGCTTTTATCCAAAGCGACTTACAGTAGTGAATGCATACATTTTCAGTATATGTGGCCCCAGTGGGGATTGAACCCACAACCTAAGCGTTGCCAACGCTGTGCTCTACCAACTGAGCCACAGAGAACCATGAATGGAAAACGAGCTGCGGCTGGGATGTTACAGCTAGAGAGGTCACAGTCTGGATGCGAGTGATCCAAGAGGCCTGACACAGCAAAACACATTTTCCCCAGAGGTGATTGCCAGCATAGTGGTCTCGCTGCAGTTAGGACACACGCTGTCCCGCTTCCTGTGGTCCGGCCATATCAATGTGAGTTCGGCTGGGTTCTAGCTGAAGCCACAACCTGGCTGAAGCCTAACTGCACTGAAAATGAAATGTGCCTGGCGAAATGAAAGGAACAGAAAAGCCACTGTTATAATTCAGCATGGCCATGTGCTTGATTTAAAATGAGTCAATATAAATAGTTAGTGGTAGTGTGTGGCTCAGTAGGTAGGGCATAGCGCTGACAACGCTTAGGTTGTGGGTTCGATTCCCGTTGGGGACCACGTTTACTGAAAAATGTATGGACGCACTACTGTAATTCGCTTTGGATAAAAGCGTCTGCTAAATGGCATATATATATATATAAATATATATATATATATATATATATATATATACTGTGTATATATATACACCGATCAGCCACAACATTAAAACCACTGACAGGTGAAGTGAATGGTCAAGGGGTGGGATATATTAGGCAGCAAGTGAACAGTCAGTTCTTGAAGTTGAGGTGTTGGAAGCAGGAAAAATGGGCAAGCGTAAGGACCTGAGCGACTTTGACAAGGGCCAAATTGTGATGGCTAGACGACTGGGTCAGAGCATCTCCGAAACGGCAGGTCTTGTGGGGTGTTTCCAGTATGCAGTGGTTAGTACCTACCAAAAGTGGTCCAAGGAAGGACAACCGGTGAACCGGCGACAGGGTCATGGGCGCCCAAGGCTCATTGATGCGTGTGGGGAGCGAAGGCTAGCCCGTCTGGTCCGATCCCACAGAAGAGCTACTGTAGCACAAATTGCTGAAAAAGTTAATGCTGGCTATGATAGAAAGGTGTCAGAACAAACAGTGCATCGCAGCTTGCTGTGTATGGGGCTGCATAGCCCCATACATACATAGAGTGCCCATGCTGACACCTGTCCACCGCCGAAAGTGCCTACAATGGGCACATGAACGTCAGAATTGGACCATGGAGCAATGGAAGAAGGTGGGCTGGTCTGAAGAATCACGTTTTCTTTTAAATCATGTGGATGGCCGGTTAACTGTGTAATCCACTACTCAATTAAATGCTGAGTAGCAACAAAAACCAGCACTCCCTGAGATCTCCAGGGCCGTATTAGGGGAGCCCTGATATACACCCACTGTGCCCCTATTCCACAGTGGGAGGCCCTTTTACAATTAACCATGTACGTAAAGTGCTGGTCATCTTCCAACGGTCAAAAATAAATGACTATATTGTTAAGCAGCAGCCGACGAGGCCTCCCCAACTCTCCCAAATTTCTCATTTTCTCATGTTCAAGTCATTACATGCATGCTCATACATGTTCACTGACAGAAAGCAAAACCTGCCCGTCAAAAAAGAGATCATCCATAGCCAAATCGATGCCTGCAGACGGAAACCACAGCATTGAACAATGCGCAATGCAGTGCACACTGATAATTCTAGTTAACTGCCACTCTTCCACCTTCATGCAGCATAAGCAAACAACCAGAAATGAATGGGACATTAATTACCTTCTACAAAATGTCAGATATTTCATGTTCTTATCAATATTCAGAGTTATGAGTGACAGTCCGATCGAGTTGCTCACTGCACTGAAAACCTCTTTTGTTTAGACTTGAACCAGCTTTGTATTGAGTGACAGGCCTCGTAGCCAATAGGAATCTAGGTCCTAGAGTAGCAGCCAGCAGGTGTCCGAGGTCACTGATATGACAGTGCCTCTCCATGGTTGCAAAGAAATGAAAGCAGTACATTCAAGAGGCTTGAAAAATAAACTGTAAACTAATAATCCATATGTAAAATAAAATTTCAGAATACATGTTTTCATCATCTATAATATCTTACAGTAGTAATGTTGATTGAGTCTCACTATTTGTAACAAGTGTTTGATAACAGAAACCATCTGTTTACACAACAGAAGTCTTGAGGGTATGAGCTGTTATAAGCAGGGGGATAAAGGAGTTAATTGCTCCCTCACCGCAGTCATCCCTCTCTCCGTCTTACCTGTGCAGTGTTGAGAGCGTGCTGCTGCCGGGACACTTCTCTCTCCATGTCCCCGTCGCACTCCTCCTCTTCCTCCTCCTCGTCAATCCCACTCTCTCGCTCCAGGAAACGAAACTCCCGATCCTCAAACGCTCGCACGGCCAGGTCCAGCGCCTCTTTCTCCTTATTGAGAGAGTGAGAGAGCGAGAGAGCGAGAGAGGGTGAAGCATTAACAAAAAAGGCGGTGTCCGTCTATGACACTGAATGCCGCAATAGCAGTAATAATAATGGCACTAAATCCAAACCTTAAAAGCAAAAATAACTACCAATAATAAATCCATTATGACATGTCTCTGTCCGGAGAGTGGAAATGCTTCATTGAATCATGTCTCTGTGCTATCTCTGCCTGCCTGTATCAGTGTGTGTCCATTCATTTTGAAAGGCTTGACACGACAAGTCAAACAGGTACTGCCTAATCCACATGCCACTGAACACACGTGAGAGATGACATGTGACAGAGCAGTGTGGCTTTGGGACTGCACCACAAGCTATGCTAGCGGCAGTGACCAATGAAAATCCCTTTAGGAGTTCAGGGAGGGGCCGAGGTCAGACAATGAGTTCTTGACTTTAAAAAACAATGAAGACATTTCCACCTAAAGAAACATTCAAAGGTCATCGAACGCTCTACTCTGAAAAAAGTTAAACCGGGTGACAGCGTTTTGTTTGATGAATGAAGCATTTAGAAATCAGCCTTACAAGAATAGGCTACCCTAAAGAACATATTTCGTGGTGGAGTTTTTCCTTACTGTACAATAACATTTTCAGGAAACCTTAGAAGTACTGTAATACTGGGCTTGTAGTTATATATTCATGTACAATATCAAAAAAGGCGAGCAAACTATGATGTTTTTCAGAGAAATATCTTTGTCACGGCTTAGCGTACAAACGTAGGGGGCGAGCAGCAGACATCTTTGCCATAACCTGTCGTTCGCCACCCCCGCACTGCGCAGTTACCTGCTGCACCTGGACGAGCAGCTGCTCCCGCTGGCTCTCCGGCTGCGTGGGGATCTGCCTTTCCTTCTCCTCACACCTCCTCCTCTGCTCCTTCAGCCGTTCACGCTCCTCCTCCAAACTGCCCTGCTCCTACCCAGGGGAGAGACAGGGAGAGAAAGAGCTAAACAGGAGCCTACTTTAGGTTTACATTTGAGATTTATCCAGAGCCACGAACAACGCAGTGCACACAGTGCAGTCAGGTCCAAAATGAACATGAGCCAGTCTTGTCTGCTTTAGGAAACATCTAGTTAAGAGGCCAAGTTATTCCAACAGTGTGCCATTCAGAATGTATTTTCTCTATTGAAACTGTGCACTTGAAAATGTGTAAATGAAAATGTTAACTAGAAACAAAAACACAATCTTATCTTGCTGGCCAACCTCGCCTAAAATGAGTACCACAATGGAAATAAGAACATGACTGTTTTGCACTGTCCTCAACCATTTTTAATGCATGTACTGCTATTGCTTTGATGTGTGGCTGTACATGTGTTTTCAATCAGCCAATAAATTCATTCATTCATTCACTCATTCATTCATGGGTTAGATATACAAAAATAGACTGAAAACAAAGTATCATTATAAACTATAAAATAAGTTTACACTCTAATCCAGAGTCGGCGACTTGCACAGAGCAACTGTTAACCCTATGTCATACTCTCCCAAACTCACTTGTTCTCTGAAAATTGCCTTTTTTAATAACTCTGAAACTTACATTATTTTTCCGTTACCGCTTACCTTTGTACCATGTCAGGTTATTCACTGAACTGCTTAACTTTCAGTAAAACCTGGAAAATGGGGGTGTTCTAAAGCTTTTGACCGGTAGTGTATATGTAATATATAAGCTATTTAGTAGATGCTTTTATCCAAAGTGACTTACAGTAGTGAATGCATACATTTTTCAGTGTATGTGGTGTATTCAGTGTTCAGTATCTGAGGTTTACTCTGGGATCAAATGGCACACCTGCTGGATATCAGCCAGCCGCTGGGCCTCCCTCAGCCTGCTCTTCTCCTGCAGCCTCTTCAGCTGCTGCGCATGCCTGCGCAGCTGCTCCCTCTCCATCCGCAGCTCCCCCTGCAGCAAGGCTACCTCCATCTGCAGCTGCACAGGGAGGGAGGAGGGAGGGAGAGAGAGAGAGAGAGAGAGAGAGAGAGAGAGAGAGAGAGAGAGAGAGAGAGAGAGAGAGAGAGAGAGAGAGAGAGAGAGAGAGAGAGAGAGAGAGAGAGAGAGAGAGAGAGAGAGAGAGAGAGAGAGAGAGAGAGAGAGAGAGAGAGAGAGAGCCTATTGAGATCAAATTAATTATACAATTATACATAAAGAGAGAGAGAGGGGGAGAGAGAGAGTGATAATAATCTATTCTCACATGGGCTCCAATTATAACTTCATTATACTATGCCCTGGAGTCATACTCTCCCAAACTCATGCAGCAGACTCATACATGCTGTTAAATCTCATGCTAAGTCACCAAAGTGGAGGGATGCAGTCCAATCAAGTATAGTCTTTGTACTGCGTCAAACCTGTTGTATGGACAACAACCTAGAGCCGAAACTAGGGGTGCACCAACATATCGGTGGACTATCGGTATTGGCCGATATTTGCCTTGTTGACTGCAAATGGCTTATCGGCCGACAAAATGAAATGTACTGATGGCAGTGGCCGATAATTATCTGTAAATTTGTGTTGCGTCAATCTGGTGTAAATGTTCTGGAGCATACGTGTAATGCTGGTTGCTATGTTGTTACTAAGCAGGAATGGAATATGGCTGCGGATGAGTAAAGTTCCCTTGCCTGTTTTGCTTGCCTGCGCCTCTTTTTTTTTGCCATACTTTCTTTGTATTACTTTTCGTGATAACCCAAATAATAATCCCAAATAATAATCCCAAATGATGGAACAGATTCCCGTCTGCCACTAGGACCGCTTTTTTACAGTACTTGCAGAACACGCCTCCTTTCAGTTTGTGCTCATTGAAAAGTATAATGAAGGGCAGAATTATAAAAAAATTTGCCAGGACAAATAGGACAATAAATAACAATTTATCGGTATCGGCTGATTGTGTCATTTGAATTATCGGTATCAGTCCAGAATTTTCATATCGGTGCATCCCTAGCTGAAACAATCCATTTTATTGTGTCTGAACAGTTGTCAGATTAAAGCCATTTGTAAAAGCAAGTGGTTATTCTTGTTCAGCTGGTAGGTTATTTTTTTGGTTGTCTTTTTTCCCTTTTCCCCCTTTCTCTCCCAATTTGGATTGCATTGCAATTGCATTCGTATTCTTAAGCTGCCCTCGCTGCAACATCCACTGTCAGTATGGGAAGCATGCGCTTTCCTGTGAAATGTGGGATGTCAGCTGCCTCCTCTTTTCACACCGCAGTTCACAACTTAAGCCAAGACGACACTTCAGGTGCAGCCCCCCACCCCTTACTTCTATCTTGAGCTCCTCCCTCTGTTGATCGAGTTCCATGATTCGCTGCTGCAGCATGGAGGGAGACCCCAGGAACCTTGCTGACCCCGCCCCCAAATGTCTGCTGTGGGACTGAGAGATGTGGGAAGAGAATAAACCTAATGTTATCACGGTCAAAACAAAGAAAACAAGCACATCATTCCAATAAAAAAAGGAACCTGGAAATGAAGACACATAACATGAACAAAGGGCCCCTTACTCTATCGCTCTCAGTGCTGCTGCTCTCTGTGTCTGACTCCGCCCCTGAGGAGGCGGGGCTCTGTCCCCCAGCGACCCTGGAGATCCAGGGTGGCCGCCTGACCCGTTCCCATTGGCTCCTGGCTGTGTCCATATTGTGCTGGGGCATGTCTGACAGAGGGAACAAAGATTTTGATAAGTCACCTGACATCACTGAGCATCACGGTGAACGAGCAGGACACTGGAGCGAGGGCCCAGTGTGACAGCCCCACTCCAGCTGACAAGATGCTTGCTACGGCTTGAGAGCTGCAAAAGAGAAATCCCCAAAAGCCATTCCAGAGAGGGTTTCGCAAGAGAAACGGAACACATACAGGAAATGAGGAAGAAGGACTGAAAGCGACAGAGGGAGAGAGACAGGGGGGAAAAAACAAAACACAAGGAGTGGTGGGTAGAAGCCCTAATGAAGGATTTGTTTCACGTGTTGAGGAGATTAGCTTCTGATCTCCCATCATTCTCAGCACTCAAAGAAGCTGAGCTCAGAGCACAGCCTGCAAACTGCACCCAGATTCACTGCAGAAACTCTATCCACCGATATTCCTGCATCAAGGCCTTGAGTAGCACTAGTTATAATACAGCACACTTATGGCGTATTTCCACCGGACAGAACTGTACGGCATGACACGGCTACCAATCCGTGCTCCCACGTTTTGCCGCTTTTTCCACCGCCAAGCGATTCATACTGAACCTAAGTACCCGTGCTGAATTTAGCTACTGCTCTGTTTTGCTACTAGCGAGCCAAACAGGGACCTAAGGCTGGAGCTAGCAATACTGCAGACCAATGAATCGTCAAGCGCAATCGTCACAGAATCATCACGCTAAATCTCAGACCGGCTTAGACACAACTGCCATGTTTTTTTTAGCTTCACTTCGATTACTGGTAGGCTATTATTCGAAGAGTATTATATAGAGTTTGCCATTATTGTCAGGTTTGCGTGATTCTATGAGTTAGGTTTGTGTTACGAAAATTGAAATAAACACGTTTTCTTTGAAAGGACAAAGTATATTATTGTCATTTTCACGCAATTAGAATATACATTTTCATAGCACAACATTTTCATTCCTCACATAAATAGATTTTTAATAACATATAGGTAATTGCTTCGATGCATTCCAATGCCCAGGCCTTTGAAACAAAAGGATCTGAACTGGACAGTGTTTGAACAATCTTGCGCTCTCATAAATCAACACTCACATTTAATTTTAGCTCGTAGCTAGGGCTGCATGATATGGGCAAAATAATTTTTTTGCTATATATTGCGATTGCGGTATAGCAAATGACCATGAAAAAAAACGTGATGTGACAACACACATGGGTGGAAAATTTATAATTGATATATGCATTAGCATTAGGCATTATATTAAGTGAATTAAGGGAACGCAAACAATATCATTTTTCCCATTAGTAGTTTAGCCTACTGAAATGTTTAAAAAAATTATTCAACTGTTTTTGTTGAACTGCTTAATCACATTACTAAATGAACACAGCTGTCCTACTGTTTCTTCCACCGTTAAGGTTTTTTTTCGGAAGACGTTGCATTTTCAAACGTGTCCGAGATTGGTGCTTGCTTGCACTGGGACTGAGTCTGGGATGTGATGTGTGGGAAACAAATGTAAGACAAAACCTGTCCAGCATCAAGCGGTGCTATAGAATTATATCGCAAACTTAAAGACAAATATAGCTACTGTTTTCATTTTTATACGATTGAAAAAATGTAGGCTACAGACGTAAGAAATATTAGGTATTAAATGTGATCTTGGTAAATTTCAATTAATTGGAGGACCAACGCTGAATAATAAATATGAAAGATTATATAGCCTAGTGTGAAGTCACTGCATGGTACCTCCTGTGCTCGCTGCCCCTGACATGACTAAGAGGTAAGAAAATTGCAGCTAATGTTACAGGGAAAGCCGTGTTCTGCTTTTGTAAACATTCCAGCTCAAATTCACAATGTCAATATGTGCTAATGTCACCACAGCGGTCGCATTCTTTCTTGTCACTTCAAACTCCTATCTAACTCCTCCTATCATCACGGTTCTGTTGTGTGGTGGAAAAACAACACAGGGACTAGACCCGTGAAGGGGATAGTTATGGGTATGAATGGTTACCGTGCCGTGTCGTACCGTGTTGTCAGTGGAAAAACGCCATTACATTACAGGCATTAGAGGCAGTTAGCCACTCAGTTGACATTTATTTACATACAGTCCATTTACACAGCTGGATATTTAATGAAGCAACTCAGAATAAGTACCTTTGCTCAAGGGTAAAACAGCAATGCTCCACCTAGGAATTTAACCTGCAACCTTTGCATTACAAGCCCAGTTCCCCAACCACTATGCTACACTGCTGCCCTCTTTCTCCCTCAGACAAATACTGTAGATGCACTGCAGAAACTCTATCCGTGGATATTCCTGCATTTAATGCCTCCTTTCCTCTATCTTCCTCCCTCAGACACGCAGATGGACACACACACACACACACACACACACACACACACACACACACACACACACACACACACACACAAACCCCCACACACACACACATGCCCATACAGTCATAAGTGTGGGAACAGACCCTCGGTTCCTATTGTCCAAACCTTTCCCACCCTCTGCCTGTCCTCCCCTCTCCCTCTGCCTGCCCTCTTCTCTTCATGCCAAAGCCTTATTAGGCCAAAGGCCTGAGAGAAGGGAGGTATGCAGATAAATATATAACAGATATGAGTGAGGAGTTCCAACCACTGACTGGCACACTGACATGGAGGACAGGAACAGACAGAGAGAGAGGAGAGGGGGAGTGAGGGATAGAATGGGGGGGGGGCGGAGGAAATGGGTTCTAAAATGTCAGAGTCCAGTGTCAAGTTTCTCTCAAACAACACCAGCAGTGCAGAACAGGATCCTGTACTTCAGCATTGTGCAAAAACATACAATAGAATGCAGTTTGAAATGCAGTTAGTCCAGTGGTTCCCAAAAGGTGTGTGAATGCAGTTGTTCTAACGCAGTGCTAAGCACAGTAAGGCTGCCACACCATAACAGGGTAGTGTTTTCACAAACAAGGCCCCAGTCGCTGTTGTTGGGGGTGGGGGTGGGGGTGGTTTATGAACTGAAGCACAAGATAAAAATTGACATTAATGTTCTGAAGCTCTATGGTGTGGAATGGAACAGCGCCGCCGGTGAAAACCTGTGATATTAATGGCGTCTAAGTAAGACTGCTCGTGTCGCAAACAGACGCTAACATATTATGTCGTCTACCTAAAGACCGGTTGAGATGCACGCTTTCCACACCGAGATAAAGAGAGGGACAGGAGGGGAGGGAGAGATTGGGGATTAAAGTCCAAACGTTCCTGTCAATACAGATGTTTCCAGAAAAATAAATGTATAACAAACGTCATACAAAGGCTAAGCAAACACACACGGGGACGTAAACACAGAAACCAGGTGAAGAGAGGGAGGGATGAAGGAAAAATGAGAATGGATGAGTGAACGGATGGAGAAAATGGTGAGACGTCACATGGAGGGCAAAGGTGGACAAACCAATGGACAGTAAACACACATTATAGTGACCCTCGTAAAATGATAACCCCCTCCCCCAACATATTTTGATAATCACAGCTGTCACGGCCCCTTGCTAATTATTTCCCTCATCTCAGTGATAAGCAGCCATGGCTGACTCCCCATTATCACCAGAGGAGAACAAGCTGCAGTTGTTATTCAGTCTGAACACAAACAGGAAGTCTAGAGGACCACAATTACGAGAACCAATCAGAAGCCTTCAAATAAATCTGACCAGAACGCCACACACTTTTCATGATGATGTGGTTAATTTGTGAATTTAAAAAAATGGCACAGGCCGCTGGTGTTCCTGTTGGAGACTTTCTCTGTTGCCATTTCAACATCACCTCCACCTTATTCTCATCTCACTGATCCCAACCACCTTCACCGTGATTGGACTTACTTTCCACACATTCTCCAAAATCCATACTACTCAAGTTGAGTTTTGTCAATTCAAATTGAGTCCTGTCAGCGGAACAAGGGGACACAGGTGAATTTAAAGGTCAATGTCACACTGTTACTAAGAGATATTTCTCCAGAGTTATTAATACAGCAGATCAGCAGAACTCCTTGTAGAAGCCCTGGATAATTAGCTATTTAGTTTTATACGGCAACACCGGTTCACTCATAGAATTGGACCACAGTAAAATGTTTTGTACAGGGGACACAGGAACAGACAGCTCTTAATCAAGTAATTAAGAGCAGAGACAAATACAGCCCTCCTTGCACACCCCTGGTCTAGACTCTGGAACGTCCCATACCCAACAGCTATACTCCCAGTGCCTCTCCACCTCCGGTCCTTCCAGTTTCTGCAGGAGTTCACCTACTGCCAGTGCGGTTTCTATAATATCACCCTGAAACTGAAGTTCAGGACATGATAATCCAAAAATAAAAATGATAATAAAAAATAAAAAAACATTTTATTTGTTTAATCCATATATATATTATTTTTAAATAAAATTTGTTTCAGATATTTTCCTGTTTTTCTCCCAATTTGGTAGCCAATTGCACCCTCTATTTATTTAGATTAACCCTCCCCACACTACTCGAGGCAAGCCAATTCTCCGTGGGCAGCGACCTCCGCTTTTCCTCTGAAACGGAACTCGCCCACCCACCCACGTTCTGGAGACTCCCTTTCCGTGCTTCTCGGCGGACCTGAGCCGGCTCTCCCTCCCCCTCCCCCTGGGCCAAATGCCGCCCCCGCTCGGGCTGACGACCAGGGCCGGTCTGGTAGAGATGCGGGTTTCGAACCGTGTCCCTGACAGGCAGCGCACACCACACCGGACCAGCCAAAGTGTGGTGCGTTCAGACCGCTACGCTATCCACCGCCCCGTTTAATCCATATTTTAAAACATTTTAAATTCTAGATTGCAGACATGCACATGGATATTTAACATATACAGTGGGGAAAATAAGTATTTCACCCCCTGCTGATTTTGTGAGTTTGCCCCCTTACAAAGAAAGGAACGGAACGGTCGGTCTATAAATTTCATGGTAGGTTCATCTTAACAGTGAGAGACAGAATATTTTTAAAAAATCCCAGAAAATCACATTATATGAATTTTAAACATTTATTTGTGTTTTATTGAGGAAAATAAGTATTTCACCCCCTAGCAAAACAGCAAGAATTCTGGCTCCCACAGACCGGTTATGTGACCAGGAGGCACACAGATTAGTCCTCTTACTTAATTAGTACTCCTAATTAAGTACTCGTTACCTGTATAAAAGACAACTGTCCACAGAATCAATCAATGAATCAGATTCCAACCTCTCCACAATGGGCAAGACCAAAGAATTGTCTAAGGACATCAGGGACAAAATTGTAGACCTGCACAAGACTGGAATGGGCTACAAGACCATTGGCAAGCAGCTTGGTGAGAAGGAGTCAACTGTTGGTGCGATAATTAGAAAATGGAAGAAACACCAATTGACCATCAATCTCCCTCGGTCTGGGGCTCCACGCAAGATCTCACCTCGTGGAGTGAACCTGATCATGAGAAAGGTGAGGGAACAACCCAGAACTACACGGCTGGAGCTTGTTGATGATCTCAAGGCAGCTGGGACCACAGTCACCAAGATGACCATTGGTAACACACTACGCCGTAATGGATTGAAATCCTGTAGTGCCCGCAAGGTCCCCCTGCTCAAGAAGGCACATGTACAGGCCCGTCTGAAGTTTGCCAATGAGCACCTGGATGATTCAGAGGAGGCTTGGGAGAAAGTGCTGTGGTCAGATGAGACTAAAATCGAGCTCTTTGGCATCAACTCGACTCGCCGTGTTTGGAGGAAGAAAAAAGCTGCCTTGGACCCCAAGAACACCATCCCCACCGTCAAGCATGGCAGTGGAAACATTATGCTTTGGGGCTGTTTCTCTGCTAAGGGCACAGGACGACTTCACCGGATCGAGGGGAGGATGAATGGGGCCATGTACCGGGAAATCTTGGGTGAGAACCTCCTTCCCTCAGCCAGGACACTGAAAATGGATTTCTAAGGATTTGGAGAGGATCTGCAAAGAGGAGTGGGCCAAAATCCCTCCTGGGATCTGCGCAAACTTGGTGACCAACTACAAGAAACGTCTGACCGCTGTGCTTGCCAACAAGGGTTTCTCCACCAAGTACTGAGTCATGTTTTGCTAGGGGGTGAAATACTTATTTTCCTCAATAAAACACAAATAAATGTTTAAAATTCATATTATGTAATTTTCTGGGATTTTTTAAATATTCTCTCTCTCACTGTTAAGATGAACCTACCATGAAAATTATAGACCGTTCCTTTCTTTGTAAGGGGGCAAACTCACAAAATCAGCAGGGGGTGAAATACTTATTTTCCCCACTGTATATATATTATGGATTAAACAAATAAATCTTTTTTTTATTTTTATTGTGCACTTTCTTCACTCTGCACTTGCATCATTGGAGCTGCTCCTTGTCTCAGGTTGGTTGGTTGAGCGATGTCCTCTCCTACTACAATATTACCATCCAGCAGTTCTGTATTCACCGTGCTCTTCCCCTGCTTTGCTTTTCAATCTATACCTTTTAATCGATATCCCCCAATCAAACTATCATTACCTGCAGTTTACCACACCGTTGTCATCTCCACCATCATTCCTATTGTTGTCTCCATGTTCATTCCCCCGAGCTGGCCGCTTAAGCTGCAAAAATGCTGACAAAGCGCCAGCGCCCCCCAACCCCAATCACTGTGCATTCAATGCAAAAATGTCCCCACCACACAGTGGCACACACATACGCACACGCACGCAGACACACGGACACAAAACGAATGCCTGAGCTGGCAATTTACCCTCCAACATGTGACACATGGATGCTGGTGACTGTTACGCTACTGGTAGGATCACTTGTGTTATTGTATGCATTTACAATGGTCGTGTCATGGTTCTGAGCTGCACATGGCATAGTCAGCCTTCCGTCAGTAATGTAACAATGTTACACATGCACGGTCTCTAGTGTAAGAGGATGGTTAGCCTGGTATATTTCACTGTTTCACTATTGCTCCCCTAACTCATGTGGACGCACTTACGGTCTCTCACACTGTAAGTCGCTCTAAATAAGAGCGGCTGCTAAATTCATGCAAAGTAAAGTCAAAAAAGAGTAATGTAAAGTAAAGTAAGGTCATGTCCAGGGGGTGTTTGGTGGTTGGGTCTATCCAACAGAGCCACTGCCCCCTCCCCCAATCCACGCTCGTTTACAATTCACCTCGACCTTCGAAGGTGACAGTGCGACAGAGGAAGGCTGTCATCGGCTCCATATCCCACCAGTTGATGACAGCTGGAACAGCCCATCAGACGGTCGCTGTGTATGCAGCTGACCGGTGGAGACCGCGCAGTTTCTCTCACTCTTTCACCGCCATGCTGGACGTGCTGCGCAGTCGAATGCAAAACGCTGCGCTCGTCATCCACGTGCAAGCATCCTACCCATGTAACAAAGAGCAAACGAGTAGGAGGTTCCGCTGTGTCCTGCAAAAATCCCCAGTCCAGCTCTCTCTACCTGCACCTCAAGCTGATGTGTTGCGAGCATTCTGGTGCAAAATGGCTGCCGTGCATCACCCAGGTGCGTGCTACACATGATATAAATTCTGGGACCTCCCCATAGTGTACAGCCACATCAACCCCACCAAAACGGCATTCAGACAACTGTTGTTCAACTGCGTTGTGTTTTTGCAATGGTGCATCTTGCTGAAGAACAAACAGAACTATGTCATGTCTACGTCAGCGATTTATCTGACATAGACAAAATCATTTGTCAGGCTCTAAGATACAGGTAACAATGCAACACCATTCTTCCACAATAAATTCTGTTATTCATTGTTTTGTTAATGGTGGTGGTCGAAAACACTGTCTCAGGAGCCACTCCATAATCTCACATAAGCATTGAATTGGGTTGAGATCTGGTGACTGAGACGACCATGGCATATGGTTTACAATGTTTTCATGCTCTTAAATTCAGTGACCACTCATGCCCTGTGGATGGGGGTATTGTATTGCCAGGAATATGCACACCACAACATAACAGAGCTACCAGAACCTTCCATTTACTCTAGTGTTTCTGTAGTGATTATTTTGATCCACATCGATATGTCAGAACATCTACAGACAGGCGCACGAGATGCACGTAAATCTGTTTTTAGTCGTTGGTGCATGGCTTTCATTTACACCCAGCTGGGACACATACTGCACACCACAAAGCTATCATTCTCTTCCTGTGTGTGTTGTGAACAGGTGAGCGTTTTGAATATTTAAAAAAAACAGGTGCAACGGGTCACAATCACAGCTACAAAGGCCACGTGGACTGCATTTTCACACAGTGGATGAGGTGAGGCGAAAGAGAGGGAGGGAGGGAGAGGGAGAGAGAGAGAGAGATTAACAACAGGTTTGGTTACAGTCAGGGATAAGTCTAAGCAAGTTTTGGCTAAGACTGAGTGGGAGGGAAGGAGAGATAGAGAGAGGGGGGGAGAGAGAGAGAGATAGTGAGTGAGAGTTTTGAGCTTGGAGTTCCCACGGAGTCACCTTTGCCTCAAACTTCTCCCCCTCCCCACTTGCTCCCATCTTGATGTTTACAGTTAGTGAAGATGTAGCGATAGCAATCATGCTATGAGCCGGGACTCGTTTGATCTGTCTACGCCCCAGCCACCATTCACAGTGAGTTTTACTTGAATACCCTACGGTACAATATGGTTGTGTGATATTATTTGGAATATTAATTTAAAAATATGACATATGAACCCTCGCTAGTTTTTCTCAGACGTGAATAAATATTAATTAATAGGCAACTTTCATGGGGCGAGTTGAAATGGGTAGAATGCGTTAATTATAATACATACAGCGGAGCACTACAGCACAAAATCGCAATTACCATCCATTCCAGCATAATTTGCATCACTCCATCAACCGACGATGAAACGCTTATCAGTGTATTTTCATCTCTTCCACAGAATATTCTGAACAACGCGCAACAATAACGACTTTGCTTATTTAAATATTCAGAAATATGTTCCAATTTTATTTATGTTGAAATAATTGTCTGAAGGGTCAGTGACAACATTCGTCAACGGATTTTGTACCGACAGCACCCTCTAGGCCTAGCCTACATGACCCTGACCGAATCGAAAAGTAATAATAAAAAACCTGTCACGATTACAGACTTGTATTAGGACATGTCAGGTAATAATCTAATCGAAATAAATTGCCTAGAGTAGCCTACGCAATAAACGGTTGAACCCCGCTAACCCTCTCCAACTTCACAATATGCCAAAGTCAATCATAAAATAGCCTATCTACCCGATTTTCAAAAGTTGTTTTCGGATAGATAGAACATAGCACTTTTAATGATACTGCATTCCTCATACTTTGGTACCGAACAGAAACATTTCAAGCCTTTGAAGATAGCCATCTTAAGACGCAAGCATCAGATGAAAACACCCCTTAAGTCGAACGTCAAACTGCTGGATCAAAACGTTTATGTAAGAAATATTCTTTAAATAATGTTTTACAAAACGAAATTTAGAAATGCGAAGAAACAGAATACGTACTTCAGCCTATACGTATTCAAAATATTATAATAATGTCATTGTATTATTGCTTCCCTCCTGGAGTTTACGATGTAGGCTAATTGCGCTACTACGATGACTGGTACAGTTTAGAAATTCGAGTAGCCTATCTGAATAATATCTTAATAAATAATAATTTTGTATAGCAAAGGAACGGATTATCAGTACAACTTTCGCGTTAGTCTCGCTGGCTGAAAGGAAAAACAAACAAAGAACACACGTAAACTGACCGACCATACCTGACTGGAACTTGTTGCACTCCTGCAAATCCACTCCACTCCAATCCAAAAGAAACAACTCGTCTATCAGAGACCCTTTACTCAATTTGAAAACAAAACTAATCACTAAAAGATTAAAAAGTTTGTCAAAAAATACATTAAAAACTCATACACTTCCCTCTCAGAAGAAAATTGCGCGAGTAGTGTTGGTAGCTTTCGTTTTGAGATTTCCAGATAAAAGAAAACAAATAGGCTACAGGAGTTTCTCTAGACGTCTATGTGTGGTAGGCTATTTAAGTCCCCCGACGTCTCTGTTTTGGTATCTTTGCCCACTTTCTTTTTCTACTTGATTCAATCTCCTCGTATCGCCTCCAGGAAAATGACAGGTCACAGTCGAGTGTATCAGCGTTAACAGGTGAAATGGAATTCGTGTAAGAGAGAGAGGGAGGAGACAGACAGAGGACAGAAAGTTGGTGTGAAAACGCGGCTCCCAATTCCACTCCCGATCGTCTTTATTGCCTGCTATTGAATGAAGGTCTGGCAACTATTGTCACGGAGTTGCAAACGGTAGAGTGCTGTGGTGGCGTAGCCTACTGTTAAAAACAATCTGATGAATTTGAACCCACATCGAAATTAGCGCTAGGGCTTTTTCATCTTTGTGTCCATCCCTGAATTCTCTCTGGTGTTAGCGGCCAGGTTAAGTAGAGCACCAAACAAGTTAAGAGCATATCGTTCAAGTGGAATATCAAGTAGGCTAGACCTGAGGTTCTCAACCTAAATCCTGGGGACCCACTGTGTATGATGGTTTTCGTTCCAACCACCATTGCGACTTTGAATGGTAACTAGCTATTAATGGTTCTTAATTAGATACTTTTCATTTATATTAAAGCATGATTTATTCTCTTAAAGTCGTGTTAGCAGAAATATCTATGCCTTCCGTTAACATTAAATGTCCCACATTCACATCCCAGGACTTTAAATCAGTCAAATCAACTAATGCTCTCATTTTCTGTAATGTACTATAGGAAACATGATTCCTTTAGAAAGAGGTTACTTTTTTAATTGATTCAATTATAAACTGGCAGGTGAAATCAGTGGGGGCCTAATGTTGAAAGACTGAAAATCCGAAACTAAACCATTTGCGGAAAATTAAAAGCTCAATTAGGCAAAAGCAATTGACAACGAGCCAAACCTGCATTGTGTTAAAATAAGTTTAAGGAAAAAATTACGGTACGATTTACACACGTTTTCAACAGTTTTAATTGATCAAGAGATTGGCTTTAACAAAGACCCGCATACACAGTTGGTCCCCAGGACCAAGGTTGAGAACCACTGGAATAGACTACTACCACTTCAAATGTGGCGACTTTGGGAAGAATTATCGGCTAAAAGAATCCTCCCAAATTATTCATGACGTAGTCACGCAACAAATATTTGCCTATTACCCGGACACCGGCATGACCATATGGAAATGATCCGTCTCTATGCGCCATTCGTCATATTTAAATATATATATTTTGACAAATTCTATAGGCCAAGTTCATTTTTATCTCTTTCTTGTTTCTATTGTGCGTCGCAGGTTCAAGAGATAAACCGATAGAGAACTAAGACGGGGTAGTCCACAGGAAATCCCCATAAGGTGACGTCGATTTTTAACGAAAAGTATAAATAGACATCAATATACACCCTCTGCTGTATTTCATAAATCACCTAGCGCGTCTCTCTCGCTGTCTGAAAAAGCCCCTCTGAACTGTGAACATAAATCTCTCGTATCTCGCCGAGAGAGTGCTTTCATCGGTCTGTCCTCCCTTTCTCACTGTAATGTCTGTCTGAGCTGGCAGCGCACCCTCATATCACTCCCTCGGTCTACTTCTGACACATTGGAGGGAGAGGGGGGTGATACAGAGAATGGACAAATAGCGGGAGGGACTGACAAATGAAAGGAGGAGAGAGAGAGAAGTGGAGACAGAGCAGATGGGAGGCCAGGAGGCACAATAAACACGACCAGAGAACAGCTGGCAGCATAAAAACGGACACTAAAAAGACCTTAACTTTTCTGTCAGACAGACAGTGGCACAGAAACAACATAACTATGGCATGACGCACTCAAGGAACACGCCCCCTACAAAATAGGTGTGTGAGCCAGTGAGTAGGTGAGAGAGGGTATTACCTAATGCAATCATTATGCATCTATATTTGCTTCATCTTTTATACTAGTTACTATCTACAGACCCCCCTGTGCTTTCCTCTCAGTTTTCTGACTTTTTATCAAACCTAGTAGTTATGGCAGATAAAGTTGTGATTATAGGCGACTTTAATATTCATGTTGATAATGGAAATGATTCTCTAGTGAAGGCTTTTGCTTCTATTCTTGACTCTGTTGGTTTTGTCCAAAATGTGTCTGGGTCGACTCATTGTCATCAACATACACTTATGATTTAGGATTTAGCTTTATCCTATGGTATTAGCATTAGCAATCTAGTTGTCTCTCCTCATAATCCTGTGCTCTCTGACCATTTCCTTATTACATTTGAAATTCATGCTACCACTGCTATTAGATCAAAACCAGTGTTCTGCTTTAGTCGCTAAATTCCTCTACGATACCTAACTTTGTCAGCCTGTTCCAAGAATCATTTACTGTTAATCAGGATCCCACTAGTCTACAATCTATTGATCAGCTGACAGACAATCTAAATTACACCCTGCGCAACACTCTTGATGTTGTTGCACCTCTCAAAAAGAAAAAAACTAGCCAAAAGTGCTGCAAGGATCCTGACTAGAACAAAGAAATATGAGCACATTAGTCCTGTGTTAGCATCACTTCACTGGCTTCCTATAAACTATCGTGTAGACTATAAGGTACTCCTCTTAACTTATAAGGTGTTGCATGGACTTGCACCCTCTTATTTGACTGATCTACTTCATCCCTATAATCCCCCACGTTCGCTTCGTTCACAAGATGCAGGCAACTTGGTAGTCCCTAGAATATCAAAAAATACAGCAGGTGGCAGAGCCTCCTTATAGAGCTCCTTTACTGTGGAACAGTCTACCCATCTCTGTGAAGGAGTCAGACACAGTCTCAATTTTCAAGTCTAGGTTAAAACCACATCTCTTTAGTCTCTCTTATAGTTATTAGGTGCAGATGTGGAGGGGGCGTAGCAATAGAGCCTTCTGGTGCAATGAGCTATCCTTACTGTCACCAATCATCAGTGATGATCCGCCCCTATCAGGACTGCTGATGATGTGGTGGGATGGTCTCTGAGTGCCCTCATGGCTGTGTGCTCCCTGTGCCACTCACCTAATTAGTTATGCTGCCCTAGATTACTTCTGCTGGTGCGAAAGTGTTATCACTCTACTCTTTCCCCTGATCCGGTGTGATATTTTTCATAGTCATAATTGCACCTTTCCTCTTTTCTCCCCGGCTTCGTGGCACCTGCCCGGAGCTCACCTGCCCCAGAGTCAACCCCCACCCCTGCCATGTGTTAGCCGGATGCCGCTGGCCCGGACCCTAGCTGCTGGTTCCATCCCCCGCCCTGCCCTGGTATCTGGAGGGATGAGGTCCACCCCACCCCTACACTTAGGTTGCTGAAGAATGCCCTTCCGGTGGTCTGTTAAGCCTCATGAGACTCAAGGACTGTTTGTTTTGTTTTTCTCTGTATCCCACCATTTTACAGGAGTTCATCTCGACCGCCTTTTAAGGGGTCAGGGAATAATTTTCCAGTCTCCCACATTGGCTCCAATGGTTTTCTGTTTTTTTATATTCCCTCTGGAAAATGCCAATTGTGAAGCGCTGTGTGACAACCTGTTTGTAAATGGCGCTATACAAAAATTAAGATTGATTGATTGATTGATCTGTGAAGTTCAGACCACTGTCGATACTGGGGAGCATTTGGGACAGTGGGTGGGTATGTGCTCGTTTTTTCTATTGTTGGACCCACACTCGCAATCAATGCATAAAGATATATCTTCAAAGCACATACGTTTGTTTGATTTTGTTTGTTGGTAAGGCAAAGGGCATATACAAGTGTGTGTGCCAGTGTCTAAGGCTGTGACATTTTTAACAATATCCTGCCGGTTAAAGTCAATATTTAAGGTGTTTTGTTGGCGCAACATTAAAAGCTGTATCAAAGTGGCTTGAGTCGCAACAGTTAAAGGTACTGTGGGAATAAAAGCATAAACCGTAAACAAACAGAGCCACCTTTCAATGTGATCAATGGCATGTTTTCCACAATGAACACACAGGAAATATTTGTGAAACTCGTGTAGAGAGAAGGGTTGGTTACGAGCGGGATACACGCCCATCCCCCCAAACCTGAATGTAACAGAATGGCGAAGACTGAAATACCTGCAAGGTTCGAGCACCCAGTTATGGGAGGTAAAATGCTGTAGCAACCTTGAGCCAAGTAAACACAAACTGCTTCTGAAAATATCTATAGCTGTATACATGAATAATGTTTTTTTGGTTAAATCATCCATTCATTTGTGGATATTTATTATTTTATTTGTTGTTTTTTGTAAGCTGCTTCAGATAAACGTCTGCTAATAAAATACTTAACAAAAACATGTTGAAATTAGATATTAGCACAAAAAAGTAGCTAAATTTGAACTTGGCTGTAGTTCAAATAAAACACTACAATATTGTCAACAAAATTGATACATAAGACATGACACATACATTTTACAAATTAAAGTATAATTTATTTATAAAATAAACCATTCCACTGCTTCAGCATATTTATTTAATATGACTTATTTTCCTCATAGAATGTAATAGAATTATCTGTGTAGTAGTTCTATTTGTTGAACACCTGAAAACCATTGGAATTTTTGCTTTAGCAATTGAACATGTATCACTCGCTATTGATAGTGTGATGACTTATCTGAATATATTCATCCAGCAGTACAACTGATTTCTTTAAGCATGATTTTAAAAATAGCAATCCCTCTAAAATATTATTTAAATGCAAAACACTTTAGAATCTAGGATGGAGAGTTTAATCATCTTCACATTTTATATTGTAATATTGCATCTTGTTTTCCCTTTCCGGAATTCAAACTTCATGAAGTCCACACACCAGGTTCGCAGGCACTGCGATATCTAAGACACAGAGAGAAAAATATAGTTGCGTTGCACACATACTTTGGCAATACTGTAATTATCTCTCATGCCAGACATACCGGGACAGCCATGCCCATCTGATCTAATGCATATGACCACAGCCACATTTGACAGACGCAGACAGTGAGACAGACTGACACACCAGAACAGCCATCCTAATACATATAGGACCGTGGACAAAACCGTGAGACACAGACAGACACATGGGGACACGCCCACCTGATCACATGACAGAGACTGATGCGGGATTGCGACACAAACAGAAGGGACAGACTGGCAGGGGGACAGAGGGAGGGAGGGAGGGAGGAACACAGAACAATGACACACAGACTGGGCACAGAATCAGCCTACGGTGAGAGGTTTGTTGATTTATATCTAAGCGTGTTTTCACACACACACACACACACACACACACACACACACACACACACACACACACACACACACACACACACACACACACACACACACACACACACACACACACACACACACACACACACACACACACACACACACACACACAGCAACAGTATTATAATGTGGTTGTTTGAGGACACTGTGCCTTATGCAGACTCAGGGTGAATCAGAGGCCTTTGACTCTAGCAGTCCTCAGTCCCAGGGATGGATTAGTGAACAAAATTCTGTATCAAACCAGATATGGTGTATTCCACACAGTGCCTCCATATTACGGTTGCACTTTTCCAATATATGCGTTTCTCTCTGAGCCATGAAAACAGGTAATTTTTACATCTTTTTTGCATATATGAAACAAAAAAATGTGGACAAAACATGATCAGGCTGCGATTCCTACAAACTGTCTTTCAGTGAGCTGACTGCTTGTAAGAAATTATGCAATTCTGTTGGGCGTGTTGGTTACTGTTCTGTACTGTTCAATATGTAAACATGCAACTTAAGGACAATAAATGGATAGCATGCAACAAATGTGAAACCAGATTTTTCACACATTTTTGGGGGATATCATGCAACTAATGTGAAAACAAATTTTTACATTCACATTTTTATTTTTCACATTTCAGTTATGCATCAGAAGTGTAATGAGTATACAGAGAATGCCATTCTGTATGTGTAAGTGAAAATATTCAGCTACAGGGCTTGCCACTAATAATCAGAATTTCAGTCAAAATGACTGTTCTCCCCGAATCCATACACAAAGATGCAAACTGTAAACAATCAGGACACGTGTGCATGCAGACATTGCAGACATGAACATAGAGAAGGAGGAGTGGGGGGATGAGAGAGAGAGAGAGAGAGAGAGAGAGAGAGAGAGAGAGAGAGAGAGAGAGAGAGAGAGAGAGAGAGAGAGAGAGAGAGAGAGAGAGAGAGAGAGAGAGAGAGAGAGAGAGAGAGAGAGAGAGAGAGAGAGAGTAACTTCTGTAACATACACTTACAGATTCTTAGCATCCCACCACTGACATAAAATTACAAGAGCACCCAAGGGAGCAGGAGTGAAGGGAAGGGGCTATCCGGTACCTATCTTAGCTGGCTTGGGGAGATTGAGCTTGGCCATGATGTGCACAAACTCCTCCAGTGTCTTGGTCAGACGGGGGTTAAACCTCTTCTCCTCCTTCACTGTGGACACAGTGCACCCTGCCGCGCCAGACACACAGGACCCAACACTGTTACAGCCATGTTTATGCATGGGGCCCCGCTCCACAAAACCCAGCTAATGAGATTTCAGAGTTGCTTCACTGAACAGCCCACTTCTAAGGAACTGGAATTGAAAGTGAGCGAACAACTGAGAACTGGAGCTTGAATGGATGTGAACTCAGATGTTTAGGGGAAAGGCGCTCAGATGGAGGAAAGAAACTAAACAAAACTTAGACGCTTAACAGTTACCGCTCCCCCAGGACATCAGTATTTACACAGGTGTGGATTTAACTGACATTAAAATGACCTTACCTACACACAAGATTACCTTTTGGAAACAAAACCTAGAATAAGTGTAATAACACTACTGTACCTCTGTAGTCGTGGGCAGGATAGACAAGGCAATGTTCAGGCAAAGTGAAAATCTTCTGATGGACGGAATTGTAAAGTCTCTTGGAGCAGCCTGATGCAGGCGGAGACAGGAATCAGGGAAAAAGAAAGAATGAAAGTGCAACAGTGCAACCACCTTGTGGTTGAAATGCGCATTACACACATATTCCAATCGGTGAAACTGGAGAATGAGGAACATCCGCACAACAAGAGGACGATAGAAAACAGAAAAAGCAGTAACGATGAAAACACAGAGGGAACTGAGATGATACGTATATATAAACACAGAAACATCACAAATACAGGCCTCTAACTTCCAGTTCATTTCAATCCATAGAAACTGAAGTTGGCACCAATGTGTGTTTGCTCTCATCCCATAATAATAATTGCCTGGATGCCCACTGCAACCTCAGGTCTGCATAAGCTATCTGTGTCCATGAGGAAGTGGGAGGTGTTGGATAGCAAGGGAGGGAGGGTGAAGGCAACAGACAGTGACAATGAGGGAGGTAGGGAGGAGGAAGGGGACAGACAGTGAAGGAGGGAGGAGGAAGGAGGAAGGGAGGGGGACATTGGTACCCTGCTGGAAGTCCGTCCTGCCACAGCCCCTGATGAGCAAAGCATCCCCTGTGAAGGCCATGGACTGGTCTCCCAAAACCAGCGTCATGCAGCCGTCTGTGTGCCCGGGGGTCTCTCTCACTGTCAGGTCCTGAGGGCGGGAAGGGGGGAGGCAGAGAGGGACAGGGTGAGCTCTTCCAGAGGGGGCATACTATAGGTGCTTCTTTTACTTCAGTTCGGCCTCATCGACTGCAGGGCTTCAGAAACCTCAGGAAGTTTGACTGGACTCATGCCTGGGAGGACGGAGGAACAGGGAACAGAGTCAGTCTGCACTGACAACTCTGCTGAATTACATCTTAGGGTGCTTTCACACAAACACTCAAACAGACACAGAGACAGAAACAGACACAGACACACATACACACAGTATTAGAATGTGGTTGTTTGATGATAATCAGTTTCCTTCTGACTCAGTCAGTCACTGAGTCAGCAGTCCCCAGTCCCAGGGATGGATTAGTGAACAGAATTTTGGATCAAACCAGTTATGGTGTATTCCACACAGTGCATGCACATAGTGCTTTCCTTTCCCCAATATTAAAGTGTTTCTCTCCAAATATAAAGTCTTGTGCTGTAAAAAAAAGATATATATATTTTTATACAATCTTCAACATCTCATTATGCTGCCTCTTCACTCTGCTCCACAGCAAGAGATGACCAAAAAGGGAGATGCTAGCATACAGAGAGAAAAAAAGGCCCTCTTTTATTCCTCCATTCACCCCCCCTTTCAGTGGGATGTCACAAATGAAAAATTGTTGGTCTGACCTTATTGTACGCACCATGTTGCAAGTGGCTTTGAAAAGAGTGTCTGCTAAGTTAATGGAAAGAAAAGCAGCAACCAGGTTAAAAACATATTTATAGCACTTTACCCTTTCTGCTGTGTGTGCTGCAGGAGATAGTGGTCTTGAGCTGTGCATCTCTCTCTCCCTCCATCTTTTCCTTTCTCCTTTTCTCCCTCTCTCCCTCCCTCTGTCCTGCTCCCTTTCCCCCTCCCTCTCCTTCGCTCCCTCTCTTGCTCCCTCCCTCCCTCCCTCCCTCTCCTTCCTTCCCTCTCTCTCTCTCACATGTTTCCCAAAGGTGATGTGGTCTCCCTCAGACAACAGGATGTCTGCAGTTGCTCCACTCATCCGACAGATGGCGCTCTTGCTCCCGACCACTCTTCGCTTCAGCAGGCCCGTGCTGGTGATGTGGTCCGCGTGACAGTGGGTGTTGACTGGGCAGAGATAAGATAAGGTCATCAGTCAACTTCATGAGACACAATGAACGAGGGTTAATAGAGAATTCAACACACTGATACCCCCATACAGAGACCCAGATAGGGTTAATACAGAACCAACTACATCTACACCCACATACACTGAAAGAGACAGGGAGAAGGGGTGGGGATCCAATACAAAACTAATCACATCTACACCCTTTATACAGACAGTGAGGGAGACAGTGTGTGAGAGAGAAAGGTGGGATTAATACAGAACTAATCATATCTACACCCACATACTCTGAATTAGATGGGGAGGGTGGGGATCCAATACAGAATGATCAATAAAGAAAGATGGTCAACAAAGAATGGATCATATCAATATAGTGTGATATAATCTGTAAATGCACTCTTTCTCTTTCTCAGATTCACTTTATTGGCATGACAGTACACTGTATCATATTCTATCTCCAACCCCACCTCTACATCCATGGTGACACCACATACCACCATAACCCTTCCGTGTGCACAGCCACACACACTTACTATGGACATGTTACACATCTCTCCTCTCCTTCGCTTGTTACCTGCCACTTTCAGCGTGAGCTCCAGCTCCTCAAGAAGCTTCAAGTCTCTCTCCACTGTTTCCAGCACGGGGTCGATGATAACTGCCTCCCTACTCTCTGGGTCCCCCAGCAGGTAAGTGTAGGTACTGCTTTCAGACTCAAACAGCTGCAGAGGAGAAGTGAAGAGAGGGGGTAACGCGACGCACCATCATTTACAGGCGTGTATATTTACACGAGGTCATAACAATACACAACTGGACTTTACAGTTTTAAAAAAGGGCATCAAACAGGCCGGCCTTTAACACGCAACAGGTCTCTGCCTCAACCGCTAGTCAGGGAAAAACTCCACGAACACACATTTTGAGCTGTGTGTAGAACGCATTTAAATGCACGTGAAACACTATTCAACATCTTAAGGTTACGCTCAAGACAAGGAATTTTGTTTTCATTCACTGTGTGGCTGAATTTCCTCAAAACAACGCACTAGCTATTTATTACATGTCATGCTGGCGTGCACTCTTCTAGAAATCAATCTAACTTGTAACGTCAACGTTACGTTAGCTTGCAAGGTAGCAAACCAGCTAAACTATCATTGCTGACATTTGCTACCTGACGAATCAACAACTGATTGTCACTGGCTTTACACCTGTGAAACATATAATTTTCTGTGGATAACCATAAATGTACTTACTTGTCTGAATATTAGTCCTTTGCCCGGCTCTATCCGTAAACCGTAGTGTCTAATCCCTGTTCTCAGGGGCTGCGGCTCACTGCCCAAGCCCATGTTGACAAGCACAAGCCCTGGTAGAATTCCACGCGAGTTCCCTGCTGTTCGAAGCTGGAGGCTGCGAACCAGGGCAGGTCTGATTCTGTTTAGGACTGTGGAACACATCTCCCCTTCCGCGATCAAAATTACACTGCACCAGGGAAGGTCGTCCGAACAAGAAAAACGGTGAATTTGTTATGCTGCGAAGAGTAGTTCAGGAAGTGTCGCAAATGAGTAAGGTTAGCAAGGCAGACGCTAGCTAAACCTACTTATAACACAACGATATTGTTTGTCTGTTAGTAGCTAGCGTCACCTAGCAGGCACATACATTACAGCCAGAAATGTAAGGATTCGCCTTGGCTTGGCTAATAATATTGTTGGACATTTACTTTTAGCTAGTACTGGCAGCTAATGTTAAGCTAGCTAGCAAACGTTTCCGCGTTATTCGTATAACTAACGTTTATCCCGTGACCGGACTTTGTTTTACTGTTATGATGTTTGTTTAACTAGTCTTTTTATTTTATTGTCGATACAATTTAAAAATGTGCTCATCCCTTGTAATAAAATGTATTGCTGTCACATAACATTTTCGACTTTCAGCTAGCCAATTGACGACTGCAATGCCTTGGTTCGTGTCTACGCCCCCCAGTAAATTCGTTAACACACTACAGACCACAACAATATATATTTCAGGAAAGCCTTAAGTATTAGTGTGGGAGTCAGTTCAAATTGGGGGATACGTTTTTAATGCAAACAAATGCACACACTCAAAATCAAGTTTAATACATGACCAGTGTAAGTGTAAGTACGTAGCCAATTTGCACACATCTGTGGCTCTGTGACCGATTTTAAAACCGCCTCTCTTGTGTGGGCGTGTGCAACAAGACAAAGGTCGTTAATTTTGGCAACGGCTTTTCCTACGTGACTATTGTAACTTTGACTTGAGGTTTTCTTACCGGATCATAAAAATAAAGTGTAACCGTAATAGACGCAATTGTGATGAAATTATTAAATAAACTGGCTGAAATTGTAGGTACACATAATACAACCCCTTTAAATCGGGCAAAAGCTCATGGTACATGTGGCTTGTAATTATTAGCTAATAACGATGGTGGCCTGACAAATATTGCACCGACTCAATATGCTACCAAAGCACAAGGGTATATTTTAGCTAGGTGTAATACATTCTACTAGGCTCGTCTGTTTGTTTATGAACACAAAAAGTACCAAGGAGAATTAGATCAGCTTTAATGATGGCCAAGTCACTGCGTGAACAATATTTACACAAACATTTAAAATAAAATATTTCAGATTGTAGGTTGGTATGTATCTTTGATGCCTGGTGGAGATCCTTCCTCCAAATCCATCTATAAACAACAAAAAGAAAAGCACATTTTTAACCTTACATAAATAATAAACCCGGGATAGCTGTATAGTATTATACATTTGTATTTACATTTGTTTTAACCAGGTATAGTAGGTCAACTGAAAAATTCAATTCTCATTTTTCAGTATTACTGCACATGAGTGTGGACAGGTATGTGTGCTATTGCTACCTGTATGTATTGATACAGCCAGTGGAGCAGCTGTGTGACTCTGGTGTAGACGCCGGGTTTGTTCGGCCGGCCGCACCCCTCTCCCCAGCTCACCACCCCGGCCAGTCTCCAGTCCCCTGTCCTCGTCTCACACACCAGTGGACCCCCGCTGTCCCCCTGAAAGGCACAGAACCCCAGGCGTGTGCTAGCCGTGTCTGTACGTGTACACTCATGGGCACATGGGCTCATCAATCAGTTGCTCTGGTTTAGTCAACCCAGTCTCCTGTAACTTGTGGGGTGAGTTAATAATGCAGCCCAGGAGGGAGATGAAGAGGTCGGCCCGATGCTTCAGTGGCTAAGAACAGGGGTGAGGCCTAATTGCTCCACACTCTCCCCATTCTCCCCAGCAGTCAAGCAGCTGGAGGCTCAGTGGGGCTCACTCCATATCCACGACGACATTCTGTACCGCCGCTGGTCAGACCTGGCCCGGGGCGTCATTCACCTGCAGCTCATAACCCCCCTTCAGCTACAGCCCACTGTGCTATGCCTGGTCCACGGCACCGCAGGGTCCAGACACTATGGCGTCAACAAAATGCTGCGCTGCCTCCGAGAGCAGTTTTACTGGGGCATTGCCACCGAAATGTGATCTCCCACTGCCGCCGGTGACAGAAAATAAACTACGACACACAAGTTTCAAGCAAGCGAACGGGTGTGGGTGTTCAATCCTCGAAGGAAAAAGGGCCGGTCACCAAAGCTGGACAGCGACTGGGAAGGCCCCTGCCTTGTCCTCGAAAGACTTTCAGATGTGGTCTACAAGCTGCGACTTCATCAAAGGCGCCGGATAGTGGTGCTACACCGCGATCGACTGGCCCCCGTACCTGGGCGATGAGGAATGCCCCTCAACCCCGAGAGAGAGACACTCGTCGCCCCGCTCCCCAGTGACTCACCATCAATGGCATGGACCCTGGTTCGCCGTTGCCGTTCTGCGGCTGGGTCCCAACCACCAGGAGAAGTCGGAGACCACCAGCATGGTTCAGTGACTTTGTCCCAGGTGGACAGCTAGCCTAGCCACAGAAATGCTACCTGCCCTCCATTGTACTTCCCCTGTGCTACACTTATTATTCTAATAAAGAAGTAGTACTGAAATGGAAACGCAAAGTCTGTCGACTCTTGATTCCGTGGCGTCCAACGCTACAATATATATATAAATGAAAGACAAATTAAGTAATATAACATAAGAAAGATAAAAATATATATATTTGAGACTTGGGTGTGAGTGGGGTATTTGTGTGTGTTGCATGGGTCATGGCAGGCCACAGTGTGCATTGCTTGGGCCTTTCAGTGGACGATGGGCAATTTCCTCCTGAAGGAAAGGAAGTCTCTGCACTCATTCTCGTTCTCTCCGTACCTGGCAGGAGTCCACCCCTCCCTCCATCCTCCCTGCACACAGCATCCGGGCGGTGAGGTGGGGGCCATAGACCGAGGGCTGAGAGCACTTAGACTGACCGATCACCCACACCGCGGCCTGCCGCAGGGTCACCGATACAGAGCCTGAGAGAGAGAAAGAGAGAAACAGACTGACCACTTGGAAGAGAGAGAGATAGAGAGAGAGGAACTGACTGACCACCAGAAAATAAAGGAGGGGGAGAGAGAAAGAGTGCTTCTCAAACTCACCCCCCTCCTGGGTGTATCCCCAGCCTGTCACCCAGCAGGGGGAGCCAGGGGGGAAGGACTCGCCAGGGCTGGGCAAACATACAGGCCGTACTCCACCTACATAACACACACACACCAGCACAATACAGCATAATCTAATCAGGTGTGGGCTAACACAACACCTACGTGGAAATATATGACAATACAGCAAGGCCATAAACTTTGGAACATGCAGTTTCTTTTACTTTAATCGTTAAAATGATGGTATTATACAGATTTTCATTTATGAAATGAATGTATGCAAACAGGAAATATGTCACATGATTTAACAGTAAAAAAAACCTGGAATAAGGCATTATAGTGAAAACAACTTTGCCTCCCCCTCCTTCCTTCCTCCCTCTCTCACCTTTCATCTCTATGTCGGCAGCAGTTTGGACAAGGCCCAGGTCGTAGTCGTTGCTCTTTTTTGAAAATTGTGGGTGGCGTTTTACCTCCAGAACTTTGTAGTACCGCCCATCGGCACTCTCCGTCGTGCTTATGGTGTCCACGACAACCTGCCAGTCTGCTATCAGGAGCATCTCATGCCTGCCAGACAGGCAGAGAGGAGAGAAGAGGTGTGGGGAGGAGGTCGATGGAGGGCTCAGCTTTAATGCAACATGGACTACTTTTACTTTTACCTGATTTCTTTCTCAAATTAGACAATTTGGTAATATTAAATGTACACCTCTCTTCATCTCTTCAACACAGATTATCTCTCACACACAGTGAAAGCACAGCACAGCTTCTCTCTTTTTCTCACAATATAAAGCAGTGAGCAGCAGTGATGACCCAGCGGTTGGTGACAATTGCCCCTCCACACACGTGTTTGCCCCTCCAACGTAGGCTGGCCTGCCACCCCCACTTGCCCCTGGAGGCCACGCTGCCTCCCACGATCCGCCCCCACCCATCAGTCACTTCCTCCCCACAGTCTGTGGAAAAGAGGGAGGCAGGTCACAGTTTGACATAAATACGTTTGTGATAGGCATGTATCAATAGGGTGAACATGTTTTCATCAATCAGTGATTTTAGCCAGTATAAGTTTTTTTTTTTACCTGAACTGAAATTCCCTGTTTGGTTAATCGGATTCTTGGCAAGAAAAGAAGGTGGAGGGGTAATGTTGCAGCTCACATTGCTGCCACAGGGGGGATACATGTCCAACAGTTTGGATGGGAAAAACACAAACTTAACTGATGGAACAACCAAAAGAGATGGAGAGAGAGAAAAAGGTGACAATGTTAAAAACCTCTATTCTTCATGATTTTATTTATTTATTTATTTAAATTGGGGGGGGGCAGTATTGTTCAAGCTTTCAAACCAAAATAAGAAATACCACAGCACTTTACACACATGCATGTAGCGAACAGGTTAGCAAGTTACCTATGAGGGCGAGGCAGATGAGGATGGTGCTGATGAGGGGCAGTAAGATAGCCAGCAGAGTCAGGCGAGAGGGGCAGGGGGGCAAATTCCCGATCCATGAAGCAGCAAGCTCTAATGGGGAAGGAGAGGAGACATCACAGCTAATCACAGTGGCACCACAAAACTAAAGTACCCCAAACCCTGATTCCCCCCCCCCAACTCCCAGCTTCAGCAGTAACACAGCCATTTGATTGTTTTTTAATTGTTTTATTGATACCCTGTTGTCCTGTTTCAGTTATGTCCTTTGCATGTATTTTATACAGTTTTTTATTTGTCTTTTGTTCACCGTTTTAATGCAGGGGCCCAGATTAGAAGTCGTCCTATCGTCTCAAATGACAAAAAATTAAGAAGGACGACCTTCGATTTCCAAGTGATCGTCCTGCTTACGACTGAATTTAGGATTTTTAATGTTTTTATTAGCTAACTGAAACTATTTCTGTTTTACACTCACATCGTAACAAACACGCCATGCACGGATATTCAAAAATATTTCCGAAGTTCCAAATGGGAAAAGCGGCACATTGTCACTCGCATGCAGTCTGTGCTCACCACGTTTGTTGTTGTTGCTATGCCAGACTGCAGCAGGCAAGCAAGTTCACGGAGCGTGGCACATAGACACAACAGCGAGAACCAGCTAGTTAGTTAGCTAGCTAATGTTAGCGTTCACGGACATTGGGTATCAATATCTGTTGTTGCTAGTTGCTTGCTAACACAAGGCTTAGTAAGTGATTATGCATTTATCACTTACCAAGCCTTGATTTAGCAAACAATATCCGTGAACACTAGCTAGCTAGTTACTGTCTATATTCAGTTCAGTGAGCCCTCTCGCCAGGCTGAAGAATCGCTGTGATTTTCCTGCAGTGATTTCTCATCTCTGTCCAAGCACAAATCATTCCCACATCCCTGCTCGGTTAAATCCAGGAATTATTAGCTAGCTATTACGTTAGCCGCCATACCACACTCTAGTTGGGAATGGAAAAATCTCTCGTTCGAGTCCTAACTAGAGTGTACGTTATGATATACTGTATAGTCAGAACAGTAGTCGCTAATGCCACCTGCGGGCACCCGTCAGAGCTTCACTGGTACATAGTCCCATGAGCACACGCTGCACAAGTCAAATATAAATATCTGTGTAGAAAAGAAATACCGTTAACCGTCGTGTCTATCTTTGGGCTACATACGACGTAGTGATCGCATTTTCAAAGATGTGGAGATTTATTAAGGGTGCAAGTTTACCCCCCCAAAAAAAGGCTAAAACCAAAGAAGATCAGCTAAAAACTGAAAATAAGATTCAGAAAGCAGAGATCGTACTTTCCAGGAAAATTGGAAGGTGAATAGACCAAGGAAAAGTAACTTTTAGGAAGGACAAGTATCTTTTCTAAGATACTTGCCCTTTGACAAGTATGACTTTTACCCTAATCTGGGCCCCTGTAATGTGACTCTTCTTCTGTCTCTTCTACGTATTGAGTGCTATTGATGTACACCTGCCTAGGGACTGGAGATGAAATTGAGCCTATATCTATATGAGCTACATCTGGTACATGGAATAATTCAACATAGTTATCGGATAGGTTAATGTACACCACAAGGCTAGAAACATTACTACTTGTCAATTAATACTATATGAAATGCACTGGGGAACAACCACAGTGTGAAGACTAATCCTTAATCATAACTGTTCATGTTCCCTGGCAAATAAATAACATAGAAACACTGCAGTGACAGGCTACATAAGGAGTGCAGCAGAGCATATGCAAAACAGCCCTACCTACGCCTGGGGGGTCTTTGGGCAGGGTGAGGCCTACTGAGTCCTCCCTCAGGACTGTCCGTGCCTCTGGGGGCTCGTCCGGGATTGGTGTCTGGGTCTCTGATGGAGCAGGTGGCTGGAATTCGCTTTGGGGCACCTGGAGGATCTGTGGAGCTGGGATGGGGGGCTGTAACTGAGGTAACTCTGGTGGTCGGGGCTGGGGGGAGCCTCCATCCGCACAGGGATCATCTGGCACGGGAGAAGTCGGGGGTGTGTGGGGTTCGCTCGGTGGCTGTGGAGTCTGAGGTATTTCCGTGTTTTGGGGTGAGAGGGGGGTTGGGGGTGGTCTGGACTATCTGCTGGGAGGGTGTGGCTTCAGGTAGCTGACAGGGGGGAATTTGGGGTATTTGAGCAGAAAGGAATGTGTGGGGTGCCTCAGGGCCGGGGGGCACAGGGTCCTGGGGGTCATGAGGCTGCATGGGCCCTATTTGAATAAACTCTGATGAGAGGTTGAGGTTGCCCTGGAGTAAAAAACAAATATGTCAATAAACATATATGAATAAACATGTAGAAAACATTATAGGCCTGGATTCATTAGATATTTGTACTTTACTGTAACTTGTAATACAAGTTTTCATTTTTTTGTTCACACTTAAAAACAATATAACATTAGATATTGCTACATTGTATTAAAGATTGATGCAAATTAGTTAATGAGACAAGATAAATACATTCAGGAACTGGCTTCTTCAGTTGGTACTTCACACAGACCAGACGCAGCACTCAAGTGGCAACATCCCCGTTATAGGCACCGGCAGAGTCACATAATCTCTTATGTCTGTCGGAACAGGAGCACGGCAGAATGCTGCAATGTAAACTGAGCTTACATTGCAGGACATTTCCCTTACAGAGTATCAGGCAGAAAATAAGCTTTTGCAGATAGCAAACTGCGATCTGTTATTGATGTTAATTATGAGAGAGGACTTGCATAGTTAGCCAGTTAGCTTTCTACGTCTATTCCCCATGTCTTTGCTAGCGATCTAAACTTGATAGAATCCGAAGCCTCGTGGCAGTTAGCTAGATATCAGAACTATATTTATGTGGTAGATACTGTATGTACATTATGATTTTAATTTTGTATTTTATTAAAAGCTTGTTAAAATGCAATTTTCTTTGAAAATGTGCATGCATTTTAATTGTAGCTGCGGTATAACAGATATTCACCACTGCCTGCCAGTGTATATAGAAGAATAAATATGGAATTCAGGGGTGGTTAAGAGCCTATCACAACCCCTGCTATATATTCTAGTATATGCATGGCATGTTGTGGTTTATATTTTACATATACGTATTCGCCCATATATATATATATATATATACGTGTGTGTATCAGCATCTGTGATATTCACCTTACCTGTCAAACTGTTAGCTGTTTTATAGTGCATTCACAACCACCTGTGTGGTTGTGAATGCACTATAAAACATTACATTCAGGAGTGACAGCAGTGTGCAGGTAATATACGATCTATGGTTATACAAATATGCATCAGATTTTGATGCAGTTTCAAGATTTACCTGAATATCAGCCTTACCTGAGTATGAGTCAAGGTCTGTATTATGAGATGTCTGCATTGGAGATATTTCAGAGTCCTCCCAATCCCTCTTTCACTTCCAGGGGGACTTTGCTGTTGTAACAGGAAAGGTGGGCCACTAAAACCTTGAAAGGCAGCCAAAATAAATAAATAAATAAATAAAAATGTAATCACCCAAGCATTTCAATGGCCACATAATTTAAGTTAAGGAATGTTCCCAATCAAATGATTTCATTCACTGTGTTGTTTATCCACACAATATTTGTCATTAAAAATATATATATTTCTTCTCTTTTTCCTTTCCTCACCTGGTATAGGTCTTTCTCTGCCCCCTCCGCCCTATACAACAGTGTCTCCCCTTCCCTTATCCCACCAACTCTCTCTCCCTCCCTACTTCTTTTCTATCTCTCGCTCCCTCTTTCCTCAACCCTCTCTTTCTCTCTGTCTCACTCTTTATCCTGTTCCTAATCCCACTCTTCCTGCGGCTGGGGAGCAGATAGGATGGACACACAGTAATAGATATGGCCGCTCCATCGCAGAGGCTCATGAAAGATGCAGAGCTTTAATTGTGAGCTTGGGTGAGAGATTAACTGGAGAACAGATAAAGGTAGGCTATACTGTGTCGCTTACTCATGCAGCCACTCAAGCACGGGGACCGACACTGTTTTGTTTTGGTTCTTTTTCACGAGTACTTTACATTTATTCTCTGCCGATCTTCAACCATTTATTGTAAAGCATTGAAGCGAAAATAGCATATTGAGCATGTATCACTGTGCCACAGAGTGTGTTTGTGTGTGTGTCCATAAACTCCATGAATCCTGTTACACATCAACAGGGTATTTGTTAGGCCTCTCACATTACTGCTCCAGATAGTGTTAGATGCTGGCAAACAGAGCATGAAGGAGAAGTGGGTTAAGAATGAATAATAGCAATAATAAAAAGAGAACACAGACAAAAATATTGCAGAGATGGGGGTGGGTGCCGAATAGTTAACTAAAATTAAAGTGCAAAGAGGAAGAACTGAAACGACAGTGGAATTATAAATGTGGGTATAGAAATAACAAGTCAAAGATTTAATCAAAATAAAATGAACACTCACCACACATCAGCTGAGGTGGAGAGGGAGGGAAGTGTTTAACCAAACTGGGGGATGATTAGGTGGCAGATTGAAAGAGCTGTGTTGGGAATTTGAACAGGATACTGGGGGATCTCCCTACCTGTTTGATGGGATCCTTTATGACCACAATGAGTCAGGACTTCAGTTTAACATCTCATCTAAAACCCAAAATGATGGAGATGCCCCATCACTGCACTGGGGCACTGGGTTTATTTGGTCCAGAGGGAAGATTGCCCCCTACTAGCCCACCAATGTCACTTCCAGGGGCATCTTATAAATTGTGTAAAACATAGGGCCAGGAAAGGTGTACTTGCCCTTTAGTACTGAATGTTGATTGGTCAACCAGACTTCCTGGCAGTGCCAATATTCATAACGAAGCAAGGATAAACAATGTTTGTACATCATTTTAATGTCATTGTGTCTTCCACTAACATAAACATCCTTGATGAACTACTGTTAGTTGTCAACTGTAGGCCTACATGATGATACATAATTTAGACTATTAAATTATCATTTAGCTGCCTCTATCCAAACCTTATTGGTGCGCAGAGAAGAAAATGACGGTTAACCTCAAGAACGATATAAACAATAACGAACGGCGAAATTAATCAAACTCTGCGTGAATCCTAGCGTGAATCCTCTGCTTCACGATATTAATGAGATATGGGTTCTAGTTCCATATCGCTCTATTAGCATTAATTCTGGAGATATTTCCGAGGAATTTAGTGGTTTGAAACTTTTCACAGTGATGCTGTCAGCCATGTGTACGCGATGATGAATCAAACAGTCATAGATCAACAAAACGAGAGAGTGATTTTCTAACATTGATACATCACTACAAAGTCCAAGTCAGGTGCTAGCTAGAAACATATTTTTATTAACTTTTCAACATGCCCTAAACACATTGTGGCTACAGAAAGAAAATGGCGTAGTTCGGGATTACTCCATACTCTGGGAGTAATCCCAAACAGTGTCATGAACACTTGTGAACATAAAGAAATGCATTGTTTTCATTCTTGCAATAACATGTTTTCCTGACGTAGCCTATGTACACGGAATTCTGAAAATAAAGGGGGAAAATTATGCAAATCAAAATGAATATTCTGATTTAAATATCCCTAAACAACTGGCACAAAGCTTTTAAATTGATCATAATACCGTTAAAAACCATAAAAACGACACAAAGGAGTTATCAGTTTAATTTATCTCATATTATGTTATCATGTAAAATAATCAAAGTATCCACTGGCTGCTGTGAAAAGTAGGCCTAATCCTGAATGGTCACAGGGTGACAGGTGTTCGGGATTACCCGTAAATACATTTAGGCCTACAGGTTTTCATCCCTTGTTGTTTTAGCCCACATTTCAGTGATACCTAGTGTATACCTATTCTTTAGAACAAGGAACAAAGTTTCGGCATTCCATCAACAACTACAAACAGTTAAAACATAAAAACAATAAAAAGTTGGAAGTGTCACTTACCCGCTTTTTGAGATTTTCTGGTAGAAAAAAGAAAGAAACCGTCGGATGTCTACATCTCTGATCTCTACAAGTCAGTACACAAGTACGCATTACTACAAGGCGTTGTTTTAGCAACCCCCTCTCCCTACTAACAGATTTTGAGGTGTTCGGGATTACCCCGCATTCGTCCACTCTCCCCTACTTTATTTGAACTACTTTAAACAAGAGAACACAGACAGCACAGTACAATAAAACTCTCATACAAGGGGAAAACCTACATAAGTGTATTATGTAGACAGATACGTAAGGATGATGGGTATAAAAAAATTAATATAAATGAAAAGATATAGCAAATACTAATCACATCGCTAGCAGCTTAATAATGACATCTAGTGTCATTTATGATACATTTTAATAATTGAATACTTATTGAATGGTATCAATAATAATAATAATAATAATAATAATAGTTATCCAATAATGATAACAATAATATAATTAGTGCTAAATGGTTAAACATAAATATGGAGTTATTTAGGTCATAGGCTTTTGATAAACTACATTCCAGGTTGAATTATAGAAAGACGGGATGTATTAATATATGCAACAGAGCTTTCAGATAAAATAACGTTTTTAAAATGGTTAAGAACTTTTGTACTTTTTTAATTAAATTGATTAAAGTATCTATTGTTGCTCTCATTATGTAATTTTACAGTTGCTTATGTTTTGGCTGGTTTTATTATTTGCTATTTTGCTGTATCAAATGTACGTATTTTTTGTAATGTGTTTGTGCATGTATTTTGTTTTGTTTTAATTTTTTTATATATATTATTTTCTGTAGTTGGGGACAGGTGTTGAAAATTAGCCTTTGGCTATAAACACCTAATGCAACATATCTGATACTTATTTTTAAGATTGTATCAATGCTTATGCTATTTGTCCCCGACAAATCAAAAAAATCAATAAATAAAATAAACAAATACCCCTTGGTTTAAGAGGTGAGCTAATTGATATCAGGTGGTTCTGTTGATTGCTTAGAACAAATACCTGTGACCACTGGGGCCCAAAAGACTGAGAGCCGGGTATGTTGGTGTTAGCATTGTTACGGCCACGGCCGCTACCTTGTTTATTTTTTATGTTTCCTTGCGTTTTCCCTTCCCTTTTCTTTGTGTTTCTGTTCTCCCTGTCAGTTTTGTGTTTGTCCGTGATTGATGTGGGCGCGCCTTCCTCCTCTGCATTCTCCAGCTCGCTCCTTGATTACAATGAATCTGCAACACCTGTGCTGCCTACTCACCTGCCATCAATTATCATCAGCCCTGCAGTATATCTCAACCCCGGTTTCTCATGCATTCACCGTCAGATCGTTGTCTCTGCTTCAGTGGTAGCTACAAGACTCTAGACCGCTCGTTAAATCATGATTTCGCCTCCGTGTTTATTTCCTTCCCCGTGTGTTTTTTGTTTGTCATTTATCCTGCCTCTCCGCCTGTTTCATCTGCCTTCATCATCGCCAACCCCTCTGCCTGCCTGCCCATGGACCAGCCAGCCCGCTTCTCTGCTTGCCCGCTGTTTTGTTTGTGCTATTCCCCCTCCACCCGCCCGGGTTTGCCATCCTGCGGCTGCTGGATATGCCGCATGGTCTGCCTGGTTGACTGGGAAGGTTACGGCCCAGAAGGTTCACTTCTCGCCTGCCTGTTTTGTTTGCCTGCCTGCCTGCTCCACCTGCCTCCTTCATCTGCCTCTGCCTGCCTGCCCACGGACCAACCCAGCCCGCTTCTCTGCTTGCCCGCTGTCCTGCCTGCCTGCCCGCTTGGTCTGCCCTCATCATCAAGTCCCTGTAAATAATAAATGTCCTACTTCACCTTATCCTCTGTGTCCGTGTTTGCGTTTGGGTCCAATCTGTGTATCAGTCATAACAAGGATATTATTTCTATTATATTTATTATATTGTGACCACATGGAGAAAAGGACCTCAAGTATTTTATTGGTTTATAATTCATCTTTACATTTTAAAATCATTATTTAAAAAAATAATCATTTTCAACCAAAGTTTCCTCACAAAGGACAGGGGCAAAACATCAGTAGCAAACATTAACACACAAGAGATGTCTGGACATCAATCAACAGAAAATATTTTTTTAATTAAAAACAAATAATACAGTATCTCAAGACATTAACTTCAAAGAAACAAAGTTTCTCGGGCTCAATAGGGAGCTGAATTTTCTTTCCAGTGGCTCAGCCCCCATTTCTCTCTCCCCTTCTCACACACAAGTCTGCCAAAACGCCGTCTTGGAGGAGGTTTTGTATCCTCCTCTGGAGAGTGACCAGGTCCACAGTTTGTTTCTGATAGATCTTGATGTTGCTCGCCTCCCAGAGGACCTGCTTTACGGCATTAATGATCCTCCTCTGGTGCTGGAGCTCTGGGGTGTTGCAGCCTCCGGGTGGACTGTAGAGGGTGCTCTCACCCGTCAGCGTGTTAAGGGGGACAGAAGAGACAAGGCCCCACACTGGCCATGGAGCACCCCAGAGCAGATGGCATATATGTTCAGTGCATCCGTGGGGGCAGCTCTCGGTAAGTGACTTAGTGGGGAGACACGTGAGCAGACCCTGCTAAATCTTTTTGTCTATTGCTGAAGGATTTGTGGGTGACATTTTTCCAGATATATTGCGGGTCCAGGGATGGGCTACCCCTCAGGAAAGACATTGTCTGTTTTGAAAGGACATTCTTTGTTACACCTAGCTAAACTAGTTTTTTCTGGTTTTTTAACTTAAACATCAAGTACATTCAAAAATGTGTGTGTGTGTGTGTTACCACTACAATGACATTGTTTATTTTCATGAAAATCACAGATTTTCTATGAACTCGTGCTTAGTTTCTCACCACAACAGAACGATGATGCCAGATGGCAAGGCTTTAATTTACAACCTGATACCGCACAGGCCGATAACACATATTTAATTTGGACCAAACACAGTAATGTGGCTTTGTTGTGCATAGAATGCTCTGACTCTAGAGAATATCTAGAGAATCTGAATGGCTCAATGTGTCTGGGAATGGAATTGTGTTTTATAAAAAGAGAAAAGCCCTGGGATAACAGAGATGAATTATCACTGGCCCGTTTCTTCGTAATATTGCACCAATATATGCTACTAAAAATGCAAAAATAAAAAATCCCAACACCAACATGGCTGATTTAAATATGAGTGACGCTTATATAGGTTCATATTTAGAATAATTGAATGTGTACACAGATGACTGGGTTTTCAAAAGCAGTGATTCAGATATTTACAGTAGTGCAGTATTTTACAGCGGAATCTCTGAGATTTGATCTCGGACTCTCTTGCACCTGTTTTCAGGGCTTGGTTTAGAGTGGTCATCATTGCTGTCCTGGTTTCTCTTCTTTTTCCCCCAAACTCTCTGCTCTGCCTCTGTCTCTCCAGTAGACTGATTTGACTGCTCAATGTTTCTGGCTCAGTTCTTTCATGTTTAGTCCTTCTGTCCATATTTTCCATTAATGGAAAAGAGCTCATTATCTATGTACCGCTCATTGTACTTTTTACACTATGATGATCCCATGCTTCAGCAGTGAACTCTCAGCAATACAGGATCTTTTTTAATGTTTTGTGGAACTCTCCCTAGTGTACGATCTTTATGAATGCCTTGTGGAACTCTCAGCAGTGTATGATCTTTAGGAATTCCTTGAGGAACTCTCAGCAGTGCAGGATCTTTATGAAGGCCTTGTGGAACTATCGGTAGTGTAGGATCTTTATGAAGGCCTTGTGGAACTATCGGTAGTGTAGGATCTTTATGAATGAATCTCAGCAAGGATCTTTATGAAGGCCTTGTGGAACTATCGGTAGTGTAGGATCTTTATGAAGGCCTTGTGGAACTATTGGTAGTGTAGGATCTTTATGAATGCCTTGTGGAACTCTCAGCAGTGCAGGATCTTTATGAAGGCCTTATGGAACTCTTGGTAGTGTAGTATCTTTATGAATGCCTTGTGGAACTCTCAGCAGTGTATGATCTTTAGGAATTCCTTGAGGAACTCTCAGCAGTGCAGGATCTTTATGAATACATTGCAGAACTCTCGGTAGTGCAGGATCTTTATGAAGGCCTTGTGGAACTCTCAGCAGTGCAGGATCTTTATGAATGAATTGTGGAACTATTGGTAGTGTAGGATCTTTATGAAGGCCTTGTGGAACTCTCAGGAGTGCAGGATCTTTATGAATGCATTGTGGAACTCTCGGTAGTGTAGGATCTTTATGAATGCATTGTGGAACTCTTGGTAGTGTAGGATCTTTATGAATGCATTGTGGAACTCTCAGCAGTGCAGCATCTTTATGAAGGCCTTGTGGAACTCTCAGCAGTGCAGGATCTTTATGAATACATTGCAGAACTATTGGTAGTGTAGGATCTTTATGAAGGCCTTGTGGAACTCTCAGCAGTGCAGGATCTTTATGAAGGCCTTGCGGAACTCGATGTTGAAGGTGGTGTAAATTACGGGGTTGACGGCGCTGTTGAGGTAGCCCAGCCAGGTCACGGCGCTATAGAGCGTGGGCGAGATGCAGCAGCTGCTGCAGTGGACACGCAGCACGTGGGTCAAGAAGAAGGGCAGCCAGCAGATGATGAACACACCTGGGGACACGCAGTAAGACAGCTTATGATTGGATGGTTTAAATGATGAGTCAAATCATTATTTGAATTACTTCAAAAGAAGTACTTCACCCAGGACTGGTCTATATGCACAGCTAATATACAAATATGTATACTCTACCTCTAGGACCTCATTAGACTGTTTTAGTGTCCTCACATTTTCTTCCACTTTCGTTCAATTCATTCATAGATGTTGATCTTTTGATCATGCATGTATGCACAGGTCTATTCATTCATTCATTGCTCCATGACCCTCATCCAACACTTTTACCACTTTTCTTTCTCTGTTTGTTCATTCATTGTGCATTTTCCCATTGCTTTTCATGAGACTCTCTCTTCCTTACAGGAGCGGGGCAGCTGCCACCCATGAAACAAGCTCTGCTACCCCGCTTGCCACTCCAACTTTAAAAACCAAAAAACTATCTGTGTTGTAACTCACAATGTTGTTATTTAAAATATTAGTAAAATTGTATTTAAAGTATTTTCGTAATAGGACACGGAATCGGACAAAACTTCTATGCACAAAATGCTGCTCAGATTTGCTCAGACACTCGATTCCCCGGTCAGCTCTGAATGTTCACCTTCCTTGGTCTCTGCTTGCACACAGGTGAGTTAGCTATTAAGTGCTCTGAACTGATGTGCCTTCATTTGTCACCATATACGTTTATTTGTGAAAGAGTACAATAACTTTGTTCACAATGGAACGTTTTGCATTTTTGTTAGCAAACACTACTACACAGACATGTCCTTTATTCTACTGATGCTAATGTGAAGCTAGCTAGGTGTATTGAGACCATTCCAAGACTATCGGTATGCTGCAAAAATAAAATTATGAACATGCCGTGAAAGTGGCTACTAATGAGTTAGCCACCTACCTAGTTTTCTCTGCCTCTACATGCAAGTAATTTAGCAATACTTAGCATTTAATCCCAGAATGCAAAAGTGATGCATTTTTTAAAATAAATTCTGTTTCAGATTTTATCCCATTTTCTCAAAATTTAGTAGCTAATTACACCCTCTATTTTTCATGTCAATCCCCCGCTCGTATAGTGAGTTCGCTGCCGTAGCCCTGTGACCGGTAGTGACAAAGGCGAAGTATTGTCTCCTCCGTAACTCCGGTACTACAGAGCCACTCCTGTGTGCAGCAAACTTCCTGTCGGCTTCCCTCCCCCCTCCCTGGGACGGACAGCCAATTGCCGCCCCCCTGGCACTCCCGGCCAGAGCCGACTCTGGCTCGGCTGGTGGAATCAAACCCGGTTGCAGTGGCCAACGTCGAACGTTGTAACCACTAGACCATCCGGGAGGCCGCAAAAGTGATGGATTTGTAAAACGCTTTGCTGGACAGCATGGCAACTGCCATATACAGCTCTTCTGAACTGGAACAAAAAAAATTATTTGCAAAATGCTAAAAATGATTTTTAGTTCAGTGCATTTTTTTTACGTGCAAATGGATGATATATTTTCAATAAAGTCTGTAACTTGGATCAATTCTATATGGGTCATGCAGATTTTAAATCTCAACTGAGAGGCCTGGAACACACCTATGCTATTTCATATAGGCTAACTGAATCATATCAAGCTCTTCATGTTTATTCATCATTATTCCAGAGTAATTTGTGTTTATACGGTACTATGACCAAGTATTAGAGACTATAGAACTAGTAGGTGGCCAGTACAATAATATGTTATTATCTGGGCATTCATTTTGCACAGTTGTAAATCACATATCCTGTGTGATTTCATCCACCCCTTATTGTGCTCTTGCCCCTCACTCTGCCACCCCATGCAGAAAATCCTGGACACACCACTGCTTTTTCTTTAGCTTTAGGCATTTAGCAAACCCTGTTATACACAGCGACTTTACATACAATCCATTTATATGGCTAGTTATTTACTGAAGCAATTCCAGTTAAGTACCTTGTTCAAGGGTACAACAGCAGTACACCGCCTGGGAATCAAACCTACACATTTTTTGTTACAAGTCCAGTTCCCTAACCATTATGCTACAATGTTACTACACTATACTGCTGCTGCTGCTGCCTTTCCTACATCCCTACCCCTCTCTCTCACCGAGAACAATAGCCAGCATTTGAGTGGCCTTCCTCTCCTTTTGCTGGGACAGTCTCCCCCTCACTCTCTCCTTCGCCATCCCTCCCTTCTCCTCCCTCTCTCTGTCCCGCTCCCTCCACCCCTCCCGCCCCCGCATGCCATCCTCAAACACTGCCCTCCGGGGAACGAGGGCAGATCGGGAGGCAGGAGGGAGCGGTGGAGTGGGGGAGACCGAGGTGGAGAGACAGATTTTGGGCCGGGAGGGTTGCTGCCGGCCTTGGTTCGTTTGGGCCAGGAATCGAACGGGCTCTGCCTCTAGAGGGTGGACCATCGCCTCTTTCACCAGAGTCTGTGACCAATCAAAAGAGAGAGGGAGGGGATCATTATTGTAATTGCATGGGACATTACACAGAAGCAAAAATCTATAACAGTTTTAATGGGGAACAAATTTAAGAAAAAAAGACAGCAAGCTGAGCAACAAAAATACATGAAATACAGATGCAATATATAGGTCAAATATACATATACTCTAGACAATATACAGATACTCTGTTACTCTAGATACTCCCCCCCATTTACATCAGAAGTTCAAATATAAAGGTGCAATATAGATTAAATATACAATCAAATATATAAATGTAAGCTGAAACCACCATTACACCTAAAGGACATAATATTCAAATTCAGTGCTAGCTGTCTCATGTCACCCTGTATGGATTTTATTCCATGCATAAAGTGCAGCATCATAAATATTGATCTAAAGCCTAAAACATAAAAATTAGATGTAACGATGGACTCAACTTCCATTTACCCCAGAAAATCATCCAATGGTTTAGCTTTTTGTGTGTACTTCTGATTATGCATGTACTGTATGCACAGGTTAATGAATAACACAAAATGCACTTCCCCTAAATGAAGGGTAATGGCGCTGAAAGAATAATCCTGTGTCCTTCTGTACTAGTGAATTTACAGGATGTCATTACTGCATGTCCCTGAATTGAGTCTTCGTCATCTGAATAATAAAAAAAATCAAACAATGTTTTTAATGACTGTCAAGTTGATTTTATTGAAAGCCCATTGGGTAATTTGTTTTATGTCCTAATTTGCGATCCAGAATCTTAGAATGCTACTGAATGCATATTTTCAGCAATAGAATTGCTACAGAAACAAGGATAATTATATGGCTGTATCATGTTAATTTTTTAATGGGACTTCTGGGACTAAACCACATATAACTAGGATCCAGGGAATTTAATCTTTGTATTTTTCCAGATTTACTGCCAGGGCCCAATTCTGGCCATATTTTACCAGCAGAGTCAGGTTTTGATGTAATCCCTGTTTAATAGGTGATAGGGGGAAGAATTTAACTTCTGTATTTTTTATCTCCCTCTCTCTCTCTCTCTCTCTCTCTCTCTCTCTCTCTCTCTCTCTCTCTCTCTCTCTCTCTCTCTCTCTCTCTCCTCTCTCTCCTCTCTCTCCTCTCTCTCCTCTCTCTCCTCTCTCTCCTCTCTCTCCTCTCTCTCCTCTCTCTCCTCTCTCTCCTCTCTCTCCTCTCTCTCTCTCTCTCTCTCTCTCTCTCTCTCTCTCTCTCTCTCACTCTGTCTGTCTGTTTAGGAGACTCACCACTTTCTTGCGGTGGGGGGGCGCTGTGGGGGGCTTGACTATCAAAGTGCACAGCTTCACGTCTTCAGGATGGGTGCACTTGTTCTGGTTAGAGGGGCAGGGAAATGTGGGAGAACATGTAGGAAGGAGAGGAGGAATGGAATGGTATGGAGAGAGATGGAGTTATAAGGAAAATGGAATAGGGAAGGACAGACAGTGAGATAAAGTAATAGGTGATTCAGAGAGCAAGAGAGCGAGAAAGTGAACATACAGAGACAGACACACAGGTAAAGAGAGAGTAGAAGTTGACATGATTACAAAGAGAGACAGATGGAGGCAAACAGAGAGGACAGGGAGAAATTAGTATCCTAATAGACACATTAGTATCCTAATAGAAAAGTAAACATTGTCACAGTGAGCCCCCCACCTCACCTTTCTCTGCCTCTGCCCCTCCCCGGGCTCCGCCCCTCCCTGCACATGCAGCGTGTGTCTGCGGGGCGGGGCGGTGCGTCTGCCCCGTCTGCGCAGCACCACGCAGATCTGCGCATACACCAGCAGGGTCACTATGAAGGGCACGTAGAAGGAGGCGACAGAAGAGTAGACCACGAAGGCCGGGTCAGCGATGCTGCACTTCCACACCTCCCGACTGGCTGGGGACAAAGCATTTTCAATGATTTTAGTCATTTATGAATAAGGAAGCCAAAGCACTGTGGAGCAGTAGTGGTTTTCTTGTTCTCAATGCTGTTGAACTGATGGCTTCTCAATGGTTATCTGCCTTTGGCAAACTTGTCTTTTCTGTGGTCATGTCCATTAGAGTATGTCAGAGTGGAAGTGAATGTGGTGGAGAGATAAGCAGGGAGGTACCTGTGTTGTTGAGTCCAAACAGCAGTGGGCAGGAGATGGCAAAGGAGAGGAACCAGACCACTGCGATCATCAGAGCCACCCTCCTCCTAGAGCTGTATCTGGTGTTATAGAGCATGGGCATTGCCACTGCAGTGTACCTGAAACACACACACACACACACACACACACACACATGCACGTGTGTCCACACAGACAGACACACACACACAGGGAATCACATACACACATAGGCACGCACACACATGTGCGTGTATGTGCACACAGATATACACACACACACACACACAGCATCAATCACACACGTAGACACACAAACACACATACACACACACAAGCACAGAGACACACACAGAGGGAATCATACACACATGCACACAGTCAAAGAGATGGAGAAACATACACACAGACACAATAAAACACATACTGCAAAGTAAGATTTGATCCCACCAAAAAGAAAATGCATGTACAAAAACCTGAAATATTTAGTGCAACAACACCATTTACAGCCAGAAAACAGACAACAGATCAGCCTCATCTCTAAAACACCTTCAACCTCCAGAGCAAGTTAGCACTGAAGGATCAGCAGTCCAGGCCAGACAAGGCAAGCATGTGCAAATCCAAACACAGGGTTTTTATGAAGTACTCCTGTTCCAATAACTGGAACATTAGTCTGAAGAATGGCTTCAAGATGCATTATATTGCATGTTTGTATGTTGTATTTGATGTGCAAGTATTTTATTATGTACTTCTATTAAAACATTATCCCCAGAAGCCCCATGTTTCTGCAATGTTGCTCTAGATATCCCCCCCCATTTACATCAGAAGGTCAGCTATTTGTAAGATAAGTACCCTGTAGCGAGTAACTAGTATGTCACTGAAGTGTTTTTTCAATTTCCCAAGACCCACATGGTTAAAGGTATTATAAAAAGTACTGCTCTCCAGATCTTCTATCAAAATGATAACAGTAAAGGCCCGTGCATACTCAGCCTGTTTCCTGGTTAAGATGCAGTCAGCTGGAGCCTTACATTTCAGGAAAAAAAAAAAAAAGTTTTGAGGCTTTTCAGAGCAAAATTTTACTGGGCCACAGAAATGTGGGCCATCTGATGTTTGAGAACATGTGAAGTGATGTGGCTGCACTTCGGAAAAAGTCCTTGACACTTAACAAAAAAATTAATAAAATTAATTCTGTATGTAATATAACGCTGTCCCAGTTAAAATATAGCAAAGCCCTGAGACACCCCTGCCAGGCGTGACCGAGTTCCGGGAGTTAGATGCATAAGGTACATGGTCGTGCCACGTTTATTAATAACCCTGAAAGAGAAACCAATATCGCTGTAGCCCATCCTGCCCACTGCAAAGCTTATATCTCCTGAAATTACATCTCTCCATTGATTCCTACAGAATTGACCCTCTCAGATCAATCAACCAGCCTGTCAAATATGCTTCCAATACGCTTAGAAGAAGGTACCATTGATAAATGTTCTGTGCGTCTCAGGGCACTTTACCGGTCCGTCAGAATTATTGCTTTTCGAACGTGAGTGCTTTGCAAGAGGTGATGGTGCACAGTGGATGTCACGGAGTGCAAAGAGCAGAGAGGGGGAAAGGGGGTGAAAGAGATGGAGAAGGCGTTACGCATGCAGGAGGTGGGATATTTGATCAAGATTATTGCTGTTATTGCTGTTGCTATGCTGTTTTCAGAATCACCTTGACTACAGGCTATTTTATCTGTTAGCAGCTTAGTCATATCATGTTGACAGATAGAGAGAGAGATAGAGAATGATAGAATATAGTTGATATAGGGATTATATATCTCATATAGTTGATCCAGGTTATTGGATATAGTTGATATTGTTATTGTTGATTAACATTTTATGCAAACAATTGCTTTGGCAATACTGTGCCAATGTGTTTTCATGCCAATAAGGCATATTTGAATTTGAGAGAAATAAAAATTTGGCAATACAGTATATTCAACTATGCCATGCCAGTAAAACAAGAGGGGACAGTAGGGGTCCACTGGTGTATGTGATGGGGGTAGGGGACTGGAGGCTGGCCGGGTGGTGAGCTGGGCAGAGGGGTGCGGCCGGCCTGCACACCAGAAATACGCAGCAGGTAGCTCATTCTGTAGCACTCACAGTAGGGGGGGTGGGGAGACAGGTGTAAAAGTGCAGCCCTCACCTGTCGATGCTGATGGCACAGAGGTTGAGGATGCTGGCTGTGCACATCATCACATCCAGAGTCAGCAGGATGTCACAGTAGATGGGACTGAACCTCCAACCCCCCACCACCTGAGGCAAAAAGCACAGAGTGTCACTGAAACACAGGGGAGATATACTAACAGAGACTATCAGATGCAGAAAAGAGTCTCACTGACAATAAAAAATAAAAAAAACAATACTCAAAGGCAAGACACAACACAACGACAGACAGAATAACACAAAAAAAAGAAACAAAGGCAACGCATGAGTGAAGGAGCCAGCCGAATGGACGGACGGATGGACACACCTCCAGGTAGACCCCCCAGGGCATGACCAGGGTGGCTAGCAGCAGGTCGGACACGGCCAGAGACACGATGAGGTAGTTGGTGGTGGTCTGCAGGGCGCGCTCCCGAGAAACGGCCAGGCACACCAGCACGTTCCCGAACACCACGCAGAAGATCAGCAGCACCAGCAGCACCGCGTAGAAGTTATAGGGAGGGGAGAAGGGAGACGGGGAGCTGGAGTTGGAGCGCAGAGAACAGGGTGTTGGAGACGGAGAGGGGAAGGGAGAGGGGGAGGGGTAAAACTCCTCTAAGGTCAGATTGGAGAGAGCCATCATGGAGTGCTGCTGGGCTAAGGAGAGAGAGAGAGGGGAGACAGAGAGGGACCCTTAACTCCTATTAATTGGAATAGATTTTATGGTTATTATCTTTTATGACTATTCCAACTATTACTCGATATTATTAGCATTATTTTTGTGTTGTTGTTTCTTTTTCTCATTATTTTCTTTTAAATGTCAAGATAATGTCATTGTTATGACAACCGTATAAGCTTTAGCAATATGTATTGTAAAATATGTCATGCCAATAAAGTGTTTAAAATTGAAATTGAAAACATTTATTTCATGACAACCTCATATTATACAATTTTATTCATGATAAAATAGAAAATATTATACTTTACATTCATTTTTAGTTAACGGTTGCTCTTATCCAGAGTGACAACAGTGCAAATAAATAATGACTACAATCCTACAAATGCTACAAGTTCAGCAACTAAAATATAGCTACAAGCAAACACAATGTGTTAGATGTGCCAAAATATTTATTTTGCATATAACCCAGACTACCTCATTTGATTTGCCCTGGAATGGAACACATGGCTATCGCTATGGCTTTTAATGGGCCACTTTGTTCCAGTCATAGGTACTTTACTCAAGTAGCAGTGCACTGTTGCTCTTAACTAGCAACTGTTCTGAACAGGTCATAAAATTCCAGGCCAGCACATTTGTATTCATGTCACTTCTATCAGTACATTGGGCCTGGTAGTACAAGCCTCCTTACTGGCCCTTGCCGAGTGGAAGGAATATTCCCTCTCCAGCTCCCCAAAACAGTATGGACTACAGTTACATTTACATTTTAGGCATTTAGCAGACGCTCTTATCCAGAGCGATTTACAATGAGTGCACTTCAAACGTGGCAAGAACAATCACAGCTAGCGCAAGAGCTCAGTATAGTAGCGTTACAACAGACATCACCGTAGACAGCAGACGGAGAGGTATTGACTGGTGATTGACTGAAGATTCAGGGAATTATGATCCTCAATGGTGTAGCTTTCTTGTCTGACCTGCTGGTGACTCCCCTGAACATACCAACACCTTTTTTGAATGGAAATGATTTCATTACTGGCTATCGATGGCTTGTCAGCCATCATCAATTGCAACAGCAATCCTTCAGAACTGTGGACAGCGACCCTTACATTGAAAATCAATGCAATCATGCGGAAGGACACACTCGGAGTGCACATACACTGTTCAAGTCAATCAGCCTTTTTAAAGGTCATTTATGGGTCAGAAAGCATGAGGAAGCACAGAGGTAATTTACAGGAGGTTAGGAAGTGGTTCAACCTGCACTGGACCTGCATTTCAGCTTCACGGCATTTTATCTTCCATAAAGAACTGAAAGATTCATAACCCATTTAATCAAGGTGTGTAAAAAGTATTACAGTAATGTATATAGTAAGTAAACGTTGAAAATAAAATACCCCCCAAAAAATTTTACTAAAAAAAAATATATATATATATATACGTCCCTAAAGATATTTTCCTAGCACAGAAAAATAAATTCCTTAAAAAATCTAGAATGGCTATTAAGGGCTGGCGGATGGCCCAGCGGTCTAGTGCACCGCGCTTTGGAGCGGTGTGCGCTGCCCGTCAGAGACGCGGATCGAAACCCGCGTTTCTACCAGACCGGCCCTGGTTGTCAGCCCGATCGGAGGCGGCATTTGGCTGTCCGCCTCCGGGGGAGGGGGGAGGGAGAGCCGGCATGAGTCCGCCGAGGAGAAGGTTAATGGAGTCCGTGGAAGATCTCCGTCTCGAAAGAAGGCTGGGAAATAGGTCCAGGAATACGAATCTCGTTCCCGGAGGATGGGCGGCAGACTCGTGAGGGTGGGGAATTGAAAATAAAATAGAGGGTATAATTGGCTACTAAATTGGGAGAAAAACGGGGGAAAAATCAGAAGAAAAAAAAAGAATGGCTATTAAATGGAGTCTATCCTGTTCCCCATTTCATTGTGCTGGAGAACATGAATTTGTTTCTGATCTTTTGAAAATGGTTATTGAAATTGATATTTCAGATAACAAAGGTGTTATCTGAATACAAAACTAGCAACACCTGATGCAAGACAAATCAATGAAATTTGTCAAGCATTAGGAATGCATCACCATGCATCATTACCTTAAACTATCTCATGAAAGATACATCTCATGAGTAAAATGGTTTGATAATTGTAATTATTGTCATTAATGCTGTGAGAACAATACATAACATAAATTGTGAAGTTGGCCCAAATTAAAATTTCTGGAATTATGGTACAATATAGAATATCCAAATCTTGCTATTCATTTGTAAAGTCATCCTGCAGCATGGGCGAATAAAATGCTGGATGCAGCAACACCCTGCTCGCACATGGTCTACATAGAAGCTCACCATTTAAGTTATTCTGAAATTATTTCCATAAAGAGCAGGAGCACTTTAGCAGGAGTTTCATTCATCTCCCAAGGACTCTATTCAAGTCCTGTGAGCAGCCAGCCGTATCTTTTCATAAGACTGATGTTAGCAGAATACTGTTACAGTTTCACCATTAATAGTGATACAGTAGTTGCATTTCTCAGCTGGAGAGCTGACGTTTAGCCATTCGTGCAATGTTAAAATGTTGAATGTATCCATCACAGAGCAACCTAGCTGTCTATAGGATAGCACTTGATATTGCTTTGGCCTTACACCAGAGTATAAGTACTTTAATATTACCATAGAAATGAGTGGGTAGCAACACATTGCTATGTGACAAGTACATAGTCACATAACTCAATTCAATTTAGTCTCAATTCCAATTAATCTGGAATGGACTGGCGTGGTTTGTACGATGCACAAAACTCAATTCCTTATGTGTTACTAGGTGGTTGTCTTGTAAACATTTACATTTACATTTACATTTTAGGCATTTAGCAGACACTCTTATCCAGAGCGACTTAAACAGTTCACATTTGTTTACATACAATCCATTTATACAGCTGGATATTTTACTCTTATCCAGAGCGACTTACACAGTTTACATTTATTTTACATACAATCCATTTATACAGCCGGATATTTTACTGAAGCAACTCAAGTTAAGTACCTTGCTCAAGGGTACAACAGCAGTGCCCCACCTGGGAATTGAACCTGCAATCTCTGAGCTACAAGCCCAGCTCTCTAACCATTACACTATACTGCCAGCCCAAAACATGTATTGTTACACATTCGTTCCCATGGGAAATTAGTTTAACAGTAATGAGAACAATGCATGCCTATTATGCTTTTAGTTCTACATCTGCGCTCCCGTGAACCAGTGTTTATGGTGACAAACCAAGCACTGGGCTTCTGTCCATCTCTTGCCTAAACCCTGTGATTTTTACATTCAACTTAGGGGCCACATCTTCTGTACCTGGCCAACTCCTATATGGGTGACACTGACTGGCTGACCTGAACGGCAGCTGTGAAATGTGTGTTTTTAGAGCATTTCCAGTTCATCCATCATCTGCGTGCTATTTTGAAACCAACTGTAACCTTTGCCAGAGTGACAATTCTCACGAAACACTGTTTTGTTATCCAATTTCCCATTCCGATCTAGTATGGCCCAAGTTGATTCCAGCTTTGAAGAGATCAGTAAAGAAAGAAATTAGCATTTTGCCACTCATTGCATCTAATATTGTTTCCCCTTTTGCCAAGATTGAGTGAGGTGTTTTCATCTAAATAAATAAATAAATAAGAAAATAAAAATATTGGTGTACAAATAAATAGAAGGATAACGAAGAGGCTGCCAATTATGTTTAACACACAGCTCCACTGTGTGGATACACCCTTTGGACTGGTATGAAATCCCCACAGCCCCACAGGGTGGTGCCTAATTGGCCATATATGTAATGTCTCCCATAGAGGGAGGGATTCAGTCAGTGGGATGGCCGTGCCTCATTGCACACCAGCGCCCCCCTCTGGGTCCTGAACACCTGCAGTCTGCCTGCATAGGCTGCACATGAAGTGTACTCCTCTGACACAATGATGGTGGGAGCTCAGGTGATGGACTGCAGGGGTGAAAAGAAGTAGCACATGATTTGAAGGGGAGTGCGTGCTCGTCTGCTCTCCCAAATTGACAGAGAATGTTGCAGTGATGAGGCTAGCGTTTCAAATATAACTTGCCATTCCAACTTGAGAGAAAGGGAACGTTGACAATAAAAATAAACAGAGGGTGAAAAAGTGTAGCACTCCACATAAATATAGGGGTCACTATCCATCCCATAATCTCTGCTGTTACTATGGAAACTAACAGCAGGATTTAGAATGCCCTAAAAGGCACAGGCTATTTGAGAACCTAGCCTGTGTGTGGAGGGGAAACATCAAGATGAATGTTTCTCCCCAAATTACTTTTGGTTTTGGAGGGATGACTCTGGACTCCCCTGTCAAACAGTCAGGGTTACAGCACAGCAAGATATCTGGACAAACTATAAAAGGTAGGTTGATATTTTCAGCCGGATGTGTAGCACATAACAGGCAACCTGTATTACAATCACACCAAGCATATATTCCACCAGGGCTGGTTCATTAATTATTATTAACAGTTGGCCCAATGACCCTTTCGTTCACAGAATTAACCCCACACCTTGCTCTTGAAAAAGCACCCCTTCACCTGGGCTCATTTTGTTACATGTAACCCATTTCATTTATATCTGGACAGGGGATAACCTGAGTCACTTTATGAATACGGACCCTGGTTCACTCAGGTAAGAACATCCAGTTCTACACAGAAATTGAGTGATTGAATGAATGATTTGCATGTATATAGCACTTTTCATCTCTCCCAAGGATCTCAAAGTGCTTATAGTGAGAGGGGTGACCACTCTTGACCAGCACCTGGATAGTGCCCTGAAAGCCATTTCATACTCAGAAAGCACTCAATGCACTTCAGCTGAAGGGCAGAGGGAGGGATTTAATAGCCCCTTAATCTGGGGTGAGATTGGATGGCCAGACTGGAACAGCCAGATGGGAAATTGGCCAGGACACTGGGGAACTGCCTATTCTTTTACCAATGATCCCATCATGATCCCCATCACACAGACTGTCAGGAACGCGGGATTAACGACTCATCTGAAGGATCGCGTCTCCTACAACAGAGTGTCCCCTTTCGCTGCTCTAAGGCGTTTGGATTCCGGCTGGGTCCAGAGGAAAGACAGCTCCCTACTGGTCTCCCCATACCCAAACAGGAACCAGGATTTCCCACAGGGTCTCCCAGCAAAGCCCAGCACCACTTAGCTTCTGCCATCTAGCAGGAGACTGTCCAGTACAGGGCTGGGGCGTCCTACTTAGAACCACCAATTCCAACACTTCCAAATTTTGTCATTTTGACTCGCTGCAGTCTGCCTGCGCCTGTTGCGCATTAAGCGAACCCCCCCGGCGCAATGAATGCGCAGCTCAGCCAGAGTTGCTGCAGAGTGATAAGAAGCGCGGTAGCGGCGCAGGTTGACAGCGCGCGCTCCGGCGGTGAGCGAATTGGCATGCAGACGTTGCAGTGCTGAGACCGGCGGCCGGCAAATAGCTAACAATTAATGATAGAAAATAAAAACGTGGGTATAAAAATTGGTTTAAAAAAAGCGTTGGTTCAAAGAACAAAACAAACAAAAAAATACATCTTTGGCTTTTGCTTTGGTTTTTCGAGCAGAAGTTAGTGAAGACTGAAGGAGGCTTCTTATGGTTCCTAATGTCAAGCATCAGACACACGCATCAGTTTGTTCACAGGACACAAACTCATATGAGTTTCGCCGGGCGCGATGTCAGGGACGCAGGCTTTCATGTTCCTCCTCGTTCATTTAAAGTTTCAAGTTCCGTGCTTTCATCACGCAGAAACATTGAACACACGGAGCACGTCGTAAAAACGGAGCTATAAAAACTTTTAAATTACCTTGATGTGTTTGTATTTCGATGCCGTTGCCTCTTAAAGCCACTCTTAATTAAAAACGAATTATGTAAATGTGGATGCTAATTCAAAAACTGAAGTGGATTGTGTATGCATGGATATCTGCTTTGAAAAGGTTAGCGACACGGACCGTCATCTCTTTCATTTCCTCTCCCTCTCCCACACCTCTCCTCTCCTCTCTAAGAGACAAACCACACACATGCTTTCATCTCTTCCATTATTCAAGATACTATACCAAGGTACCTCTCTCCTTTTTATATGTCCACCACGTAAACTTCTCGGTCTCTTCCTTCATGTAGCCTACATACGTTAATTTCCCTCTGCCACCTGTGTATTGTTACTCTATTTCTCCATCCAAACTCCATGAAGGCAGGCAATGTATTCTACTGCTCCAAGAGATTTTGTCATCAAATCTAGGGACAGTGAGATTGACCAAGTGAAATGCATCCATTAAACGTAAGTATAGACTGATATTTCTTTTTGAATGGGTGGAGTTACCAAATAAACAAACATTTGATTAATTCCCTGATCCTGGAAATGAGAGAAGCAAGCCTGAAATAATTTAACTTTTCACCCGATGTCTCGCCCTACCATTAAGAGACATCGGTCTACAAAATTAGACTAGGAGAGTAATCTGGTTACTTTCTCCATGGCAGCATTGTTTACATTCTTCCTTTTCACTCTTCTTTGGCAGACTCATTTATATTAGTTGATAACTGTTAATAATAATAATGAATGAACCACCCCTGGTTCAGTGGAATATATGTTTGGTATGATTGTAATACAGGTTACCTGTTATGCGCTACACATCCGGCTGAAAATATCAACCTACCTTTTATAGCTTGTTCAATATATAATCTTCACAGCATTATTGCACCTGATTGTCCCCATAATAATGTCATTGTAGTCCTTACACTTCAACTACATGTAACTGCCAAAATAAAGGAAATACTTGAGCAAATGAAGGGTTCTGGTCGCTTTGTTATGGCATGGGGTGCATTTTCCTAGCATGGTTTAGGCCCATTCAACCCCTTAGAGGGCAAGGTAAACAGCATTAAATACAAAGCCATTCTGAGTGATCACCTTCATCCTATGGTGAAGCATTTCATTTCCCGAAGGGAGTGGTCTCTTCCAGGATGACAGTGCCCCCATCCACAGGGCACTCAATGGTTTTATGAGCATGAAAGCGACGTAAATCATATGCCATGGCCATCTCAGTCACCAGTCTCAACCCAATCGAACACTTATGGGAGATTCTGGGGTGGGACAGTATTAGACAGCATTTTCCATCACCATAATTAAACATCAAATGATGGAATTTAGAATGGAAGAATGGTGTTGCATCCCTCCAGTACAGTTCCAGACACTTGTAGAATCTATGCCAATGCACATTGAAGCTGTTCGGGCAGTTTGTGGTGGCCCAACACCCCATTAAGACACTTCGTGTTGGTGTTTCCTTAATTTTGTCAGTTACCTGTGTCTTTTATAGCTTACTCAATCTATCATCTTCACAGCATTATTGCACCTGACTGTCCCCATAAAAATGCCATTGCAGTCCTTACACTTGAACCATGCCAACTATATTAAAAGTGCATTTAAAAAGTTGATCTTTTTTAATTGATTGCTGATCTACGCCACCAGCCCTACAAGTAGAGCAGCATATCTGGTTATTGTATTATTTTATATATTAATAAACCTAATTTTTCACTGAGCATATTGTAGATGAATCCATTAATTTCTACATCCAAAATCTACATCCATCTAGGTCACTCACACCATCTGTCTCTGTCTTCTTTCCTCCAGTCAACCTCATTGCCTTTCAAAGCTGGCAGAGATTTACAATTCTGTTTTTGACCTTGCCAATCATACATTAGCTGTGGCCCCTAGTGAACTTCCATAATTTTTTTTAGCAAGAAGCAACCATCGTGAAAGATTTAGGAAAACTCAGCTGTATAAATAAATACACAGAGTAGGGAAATACCAACCCTGCATTACCCGGGACTCCTGTCTGAGACTTTTGTAAATATTTTTCAGTTGCTACTGATTTGATCATTTTCACACTCTGCCACTTCCATTTAGCACGTTTTTGATATTTTAATCCTGTTGGTTTTTGACCGTAGCAGCTCCTAATAGGATATACTTATGGAAAACAGAGTCGAAGCAGCAGCACCTTACACTGCTTAACTGTAGCGTAATTGTTTCATTGCTTTTTGTGTCTTGGCAACAAGCCACACAGCAGGATGCTAATTGGCAATGTGGTTATTTAAATTTAGCTTTGCGGTGTTAGATAAACAAATTTATCTTTTGCTCTAAAGGGGAACCAAACAACTATTTAAACTGAGCTGCAACACATGAGACAGTTTACAGAAACAATGGTGCTACTGAAGCCAGAGATGTAAACACTATAATGTCAAACTTCATCAGAGAGACATGTATGACTGCAATAAAACCAATAGGGGAGGTTATTCATTTTTTATTGCTCATTAAAATTGGATTGTCCGGCTAATGAAATAACCCAAAGGGGACAATGGGAGCCGAGATGAAGAGTGATAAATAAAAGATTTTTCCGTCTACTTGGCTATCACAAATTGTATTGAGCCAGTCAGACTGAGGGATGATCTGATCAAACAAAAGTGGGCAATGAAGAAAAGTAAAAGACACAGCAGAAATAAAAAAAGTGTGAAAGGCAGACAGATGGTATGTCACAGCCAAGCAAGACAAAATCTACCGGCAGGTTTAACTACAAACCATTAGAAATGACATGTATCACGCAGATGGTTCTGCTCGGAGAGGAACTGAGCCAGCTGATCGTTTTCAGAGCAAAAAAGCACACAGACACACATGAGTACAGCGAACAAGCTGTCAAAACAAATACAAGGACATAATATTTTTAGATTTATGGATAGCAGCTTGACAGATGAACAAGCAAGGAAACAAATACGCATTTCAGAACAGTGTCAGACAGATTTACAGAGGTGACTGAATGTGTGATGCATCCAATGGAAAATTCACAGAACCAGACGGAAGACTGATAAATAATCCCAGACCAGCAGAAACGACATTAAAAAACAAACACTCACTTTCAATGTGCCACAAAGTCTTTCAGCTCCATGTCCGCCAAGAGAAATAATTAAGAAATATTAAATATCAAATAATGTAATCACTTCTCCCACTTGTACTCACTTAAACTGGTTTCCACATTACTCCTCACTTTGTGTCACTGCATTTCTTTCTTTTTCTCAGAAACTCTGTCCCTGATGTTTAACTCCTGACGTACTGTATATACTCTGTCCCTCCTCTGGGTAGTGTTTTAGAAGTATCCTTCCCTCTCTCTCTCTCTCTCTCTCTCTCTCTCTCTCTGTCGCTCTCCCTCCCAGCAATTTACCAATCCCCTCCCATTGCTCTTACCCTGCATCTCCATCCATATTAGGTCTGAGGGTTTTCTTTTTTGACATGCTGTCAGAGCCTCTAGACTCTACTGTGTAGCTGATGCTGTCACAACCATCATCCCCTATTTTCTTTAATAGAACTATGTTTTAATTGGATATTGAATAATTGGAATAGTTCAGTGTAATTGGCCGTGATACAAAAAAAAAAAAATAAAAATGAAAATAATCATAACCTGTTATTTGAAATAATACTTGAAATAAGAGGATTGAGTATGCATGAAAAACAGGTGGTACAGAGCACCTTTTTATGATAGCTAATTAACTGCAGAACTTTAAGGTCCAGATGACTGAAGATTGGGAAAACAGGCAATTCAATTAATTACAGACCTTTGGAGTGATTTTAGCCAGGCATACCTTAAAAGCACATTTTTGTCTGTGTTATCACAAATACTAATCCTATTTATATACATCCGCCAAGTTATGGGTTGGCAAGGCATACCCCATACCTATACAGCACCCACAGTTTGCCACATTTCAGGGTCTCCCACAGAAATACCTATAATGGCTTCAGACTCTGTCCTTATAATCAGCAACATCTGCAACCTCATGTAAACACACAGAATTCAGATACCAATTCAAACTTCACACAGCCACATAAAGCCCCAAAGGTTCTGCTTCTACTTAATTTTCTACTTAATGCCCCATGACCCCAATTATTCATTCTCCCTATCTACTTCAACCAAAAATATAATTTGTTCACATATATTTAAACCAATAACATAATCTCTTCATAGTAGCAAATGTCAGGCCATGTAGTAGGTGACATCATTATTTAGACATATAAGGATGTGCACATGTGATGCTATTTCAGCCAATAGAACACGCTCCAAAATAACTTGAAAGATGCCATATTGCTTTTCTATAGGAAGTAGTTTGCTTGCTATCTATTATCCAGATATTACTAGTATTGCTTTTACATATTGTAACAGTGTAACACCCTACTGGGTATGGTTGTGGGTGTTACGTGGAGTAGCGCAAACCAAGAAACAGATGAATTGTGAAATGTACCAAAAATAGATTTAATTAAATGGGAAATGCGCTCAAAACACAAAAACAGGGAAGGCGAATTCAAACGGCTTGAAAATTTAAATAAACAGTCAAATACCACTCAAAAATTATTTAAACTAAACAATAAACAACTTCTGCTCTGGGGAGCTAATCTCTTACACTCTTACTCTTCAACACTTCACTTCACAGGCTTCTTTTCCACATTGCAAAAACTCCCCAAAACATCCAAAACATCCAAAAACTTTTCTCCTTTTCTCCTCTTCTCTCTCTCTTTCTCTCCCTCTCACTCCCTTTCATGAGAGGAAACCTGGCCCCTTTTTATTCCCAGTTGATTGGTGGTTTAGTTGCAGGTGGCAGTTGTTGGCAACTAATTAACTAATTGTTGTGGCTGGTCCTGTGAGGTAGGAGTGTGACCAGTAGATGGCACCATATTAACCGCTGTGCCTGCCAGGCTGCCACAATATGTATAATTTCTACAGCCAACAAAAATATATTTCTATAATGTATTTCTTATCATCTCACATGTGAACCGTCCATGATATTGTTTCGTCGCTCAGATACCTACATTAAATGAAACCCTAAATCCCTGGACTAAATGTATGCTCTTAAACCAATAAGATGTAGGTGTAGCCAGCTAGAAAGGCATATCTGTCCTGTTTCATTCAGACAGCTGGCTACCTAGCTACACAACTACATAGCATTTCATTAAAACAAGGAACTAGTTAGCTTGCTAGCTTCTGGCAGTTCACTTTCTATTGAAGTGTAGTTAGCTAGCCAGTGATATAAGCCATCATTAACCTTAGCAGGGTAATTTCCTAGCTACCTGGTCTTCTACATAGCTAGCTTTCCAATGACATACGTACGTAACGAAAATGTTAGCTAGCTATCTACTACTCCCTGTTTTCTGGACTTGAGAAGGAAATGAGGACTGTTCCCAAGTCTACTGTTTAAAAGAACAATGCTCACTTAAAAACTGCATTTTAATTTGAATTCATGTTATACGGAATACTACTACAGAACACGATGACATTGATAGAATCAGCAACTACATTCTCCATAAGTACAGATCACCTTCTGTAACATTACCACAATCAATTCATTACAATTAATGATCTGTGCTGTATTATTGTCACAGGGGTGACCAGCACTCCCACATCATTATCTTTCGTACCCTCCTCTTATTGATTTATTTTTGACTTAGTCACTTTTGGTTACGTGTGAACAGTATTAAATCATTCAGTGGGAGATCCGATTTGTATTATTTGAGTGAGGTGAGGTGATTTCACAAGGCTAAGTATAATTTTTTATCCCATTTTTATCCCAATTTGGTAGCCAATTACTCCCGCTATTCTTAGGTCAATTCCCTCCCTCATAGTCCTGTGACCAGCAGTGACAAAGGCGAAGCATCGTCTCCTCCGAGATGGCACTCTTTGTGTTGTCGACTGTAACTCTGGCACCACAGAACCACTCCTGGGAACAGTGTCGGCTTCCCTCCCCCCTCCCTGGGGCGTGCAGCCAATTGCTGCCCCACGGTGGCACTCCCGGCCAGAGCCGACTCTGGTACGACGGGGAATTGAACCCTGGTTGCCGTGGCCAGCGTCGGACGTTGAAACCACTAGACCACACGTATTAATTGATCATTGAAAGGGTTGAGTGACACACCTGAAGCAAGTGCCGGCGAGTGGTTTGTGCAGCCTAGTACAGCTGGCTGATGAGCATGGGGGAAGTGACTTGTTTTAATGTGCTCCTGCTGCCTGCTCCTGCCTATATTTGCCCCAGTTATTTTAAACTTTATAGTTGTTTTTTTCTTAAACTAGGGTTTTACGCTCAAGGGGAGGCCATTTTAACTCCTGTGGTATGTTTGCTGCTTGTTCCGCCTTTGTCTGGGCACCCTGTTTAGTGCCTATGTGAATTGGAGATCTTTTTACGAATACACTAGGTTATTGATTGCCTTGCTGACCGAATAGAGAACTCGAAATAGCATTAGGTTTTGTTTCTTTGGTTTAGTTTGCCCTCTTTAATTGTGGCTTCCTATGGTTGCAGCCTAACGAATATAGGACATTGTTTAATTTTCCTTTTTTCTCTCTCTATTGGCCTATTTGTCTTGCTAGCTTCGATTAGTGCTTTTTAAAGTGGCATCCTTGACTAGGTTAACCTCATGTTGTGTACAGGTATAACAGCTGGGATCTATTGGGCTGTTAAGGCCCACTAGTATAGCTACTAGTACTATTCACTGTTTGATACAGCTTCAAACATTTAACAGCTTAACCTAGAGTGTGTATTTGTTTTAATTGTTATTATAAGGTGCCCTTTATTTTTTAGAGACCTCCCCACATTGCAGTCCCTTGTGTATTTAACTTTGTTTCCTACGGGTGCCTTGTACTGGCAGGTTTGTCCTGTCCCTCCCTTATCAGGTGTTCCCGAGGCCTTGCCCCTTTGTGCTGATTTGACCTTACACGCTGACAAGGCCCTGCCGGTTTTAGTGCCGGGCCCGGTGCTTTATGGTTGTGGCTGCATTGGAGACCAATGTGCAAGTACATTTTAATTTGTCCCTGCTTTCTGTCTGCATGTTCAGAGGTCCTTCACTCCAGTACAACCAGGTATACGAACCAGTAGCCTACCACTAAGTTGAGAGGGCTTTGGGGTCCTAGTGCCCCGTCATCACTAGGTGGCATAGTCGAGCAGATTCACATTTGTCACCACATGACATTATGACAGTAGCGTATACACCAGTCAGGCATAGCTTAGGTATTCTAAACTAACAGCAGCAGCCAGTGCACAACCAAAATATGCTGTGTCCTCACTCCGAACTGCCATACAGTGAACACACATTTAAACTTTCCATTACCGAATCCATATACAGTATTATTCACATTTGTAATTATGCCACAGATGTCACCAATATCTGCTAAAACAGCCGGTTAGCTAATTAGCTAGCTTCAGCTGCATGTTTTTAGAATTAACAAATTGGCACTACATGAAATGCATGTATAAAACATGATAAAGTGGATCAGATTGCCAGCTTCCGTAATGTTAAATCAATAGGCTACATTAAATGAGACAACCTACATGTCTATGTACCATTCCTAAGATGTTCAGATTGTAACATGGGTAGCGCCTAACAATTCAGTGTATCCTAGCTTCAGACTGCCACACAATAAACATTACATTTTATTATTATATCACAGTAGCCTGCCAGGTGGTGTAGCGTTAAGAACGTTCGACGCTCTGACCCGGGGAGGGAAGCTGATACGAGCTTGCTGCATATACGAGTGGTCCTGTGTATTACGGTGACCATGGTAAGTACCGGCTCAGAGGAGGCAGTACAGCGTGCACCACTGGTCTCAGGACTATGGCAGCGACCTCTCATACGAGGGTGGGGATAATTGACATGAAAAAGATGGTATAATTAGCAACTAAAAGTAGGGAGAAAATGGGGGTTAAAAAAAGCATGAACAAATATATATATTTTTTTTATACATTACTGTATGCATATACATTATTATACATATTTGTAATTTCACAGCGATGTCACCTTACCTGCTGTCTGCTTAACAGCTACCATTTTGGGTCACAATTTGTGATTTGCATCAAACACACTGTTAGTTTTGACCACACTCAGTCCTCACAGGTTCAAATACTACTTGCCTAAATGATTCAATCAGTAATCTGAGATTTAGCACAGATAAAAGGGCCACAGGCATATTCCCCTAACAAATTAAATTTGGACAATTTTGGTTGACCATGTGGTCAACTATGGTTTGACCTTGAGGGAGACCAGGCAAAGGGTGCAGCCAAACCTGAGCCACTTCTGTGATCCGGACCCTTACAAATGAGAATAGGTAAGTACTGTAAATATTGGGGTAATCAATGAACCACGATACCAATATGTATCATGTATGAAACTGTGTCGTAGACTATTCATATTTTGTCAATACAGTATACTGTAACATAAATTATTTTTCAGAATTGAAAGATGACCAGCTTGTGGAAGACAACGTCCCTTCATAGCAGAGAAATAGATGGCTATCGTTAATATGATACTATGAAACAATGCCATTCGACTGAGGAAAATTCAATGTTGAATCATTGATGACAACAACATAGTATTTCAATATGACGTTGTCATCAATGATTACCCTGGCCTGAGAGAGATGAGAAACACAACTATTTTTTTCTTTTACATAAACGGTCGTTTTTAGTGCAGCGTTTCATTTTGCAAGAGGTTTAAAGAGAATTGCCAAAATTGTTTACGGATTGAGTTTTGTGTTTATGGTTTTGAGAAAAAGAGTCTTAGTTTCAGGAAATGTGTTTAAACAATTGAGAAAAACTGTAACTGCTCTTAACAAACCTGTTGTTATTGACAGGCTACTTTTAAGTAACCATGTGAAATCATTGCTTATTCAGTTGTCCTGCAGTCTGTTCAGTTTTAGTTCACAATTCACAAAATATATTAAAACTGTTGACAAACCCCATTGCTGTTGAAGGATTGCTTTTAAATAACCAAGTCAAATGACAATTTCCGATTCCAAAAGTGTTTAATAAACAAAATCCTCCTGATCTCTGGAACGTATTCATAAATTAATGTATTAAATCAGTGAAAGCGATGCCTGTGTTGTGTACTGGGAATGTGAATGTTGCTATTGCCCTGTACACCCAATAGATGATGCTGTACAGAAACTTGTATATACTGTAAGATTGTGGGAGAGAAGACTATGCATATAATGAAGTAAAGTCACAAAGCATGTTACTTTGTGTGGTGAGTAGTGGAGTCACGTGTGGACTTGGGTTGGTTGAGAACCAGGTGTGCAACGGCATTCTGCACAAGTTGCAGTGGCTTGATGGCACAGGCCAGTAAGCCTGCCAGCAAGGTATTGCAGTAGTCCAGACGTGAGATTACCAAAGCCTGGACCAGAAGTTGTATGGCCTCTTAGGTGAGGAACAGGCAAATTCTCCGGATGATGTGGGGGGAGAATCAGCAGGTCCGGGTGATTGCTGTGATGTGTTCTGGGAAGCACAGCTGGTCATCCAGAGTCACACCAAGGTTCCTGGTAGACCGGGACGGAGACACTATGGAGCCTTCCACGATGATTGAGGCATCAATCATTGGGGAACCCTTCGCTGGGAGGAAGAGCATCTCAGTCTTTTCCAGGTTGAGCTTCAGGCTGTGGGTGAATGTCCAAGCAGAGATGTCTGCCAGTCATGCAGAGATACCAGAACCAAGTGACTATTTACTATAAGTACATACAGATAACTGGCAAAACACTTGAGTAAATGAGGGAAACAAAACATATTGAACGCAGATGCTTTTACACAGGTGTAGTTCCTGACTTCATTAAGCAATTAACATCCCATCATGCTCAGAGTCATGCATAAAATGCTGAGCAGGTCCAGTTGTCCATTATTTAAGCTATCATGGCTAGAAGAGTCTGTGAATTTGAAAGGGGGTGAATGTTGGGGCACGTTTGGCACTTTCGTGATGAATACTGCTCAATTTGCTGATGTTTCAGGAGGAACAGTGGCTGAGGTGACATGAAGACAAGTGAAGTACACAGACAGTGGTCTCCTGAGCAGTGGAAAAAAACAGAGTCATCCTTCACCCTGTTTTCAATAAGGGGACAGATGCATGTGTGGTGCATGCCAAAAGAAACCTACAGGACTGAGTGCTGTAGAACCTCAGAGATACCACCATCAGAGTTATGGGCTGACCAGCCCATCGAACCTGGTATGAAACCAGAAGTAGCATATACAATTACACCTCATCAATATCAAGTTCTTTAACATCACTGATGCAAAAAGGTGAACATTAGGCCTACACCAGAGTGACACATTCCATTCATGACAAAACTAACAATACTACAAAATTAGATAATGTATTATTATATATACTAATATATTATGTAATGCATAGAATATACTTATTGAATTCTTAGTACAATTAAAGAATGCAATAAGGATACATAATACATGAGGATGAGAACACGCCCATCGAGGCTTGTCATTTCTATTCTAAAAAATATCCAGTACTGCATCAAGCCTAGACTTGAATACCCCAAGTGTTTCGACCTCAATCAAATCCCCCTTAGTCTCCATTTGCTTAGCTTTAATAAGCTAAGCAAATATCCTGCATACAAATATATCCATTATGTTATTAACTAATATCCATGACCTCACAAAAAAATATAATCGCCCCGTGTCAATTAACATTGTTTCAGAATTCTATCGCTGTTACTTTGACTATTACTGCATTTCAAATAAAGTATGAACTTTTACAGATATAAAATATGGACATCGGCAATTGCTTCATTATTTTTCATTTGTTATTATTCCTCTTCTCCCGTGGAATCATATCTAACCCCGCTCAGGGCATTGTCCCATGATACACCGGGCAATTATGCAGCCTACATTTTATTGTAGTGAACATTTAATATTTAACATAACAGAAAGCAAGGTGCATACATACATACATACATACATACATACATATATATATATATATATATATTTTTAAATACTTAGTTGAGAATATCTACTTTACATTTTTCCATTATAAACCTCAGACAAATATAAACAAGATTGTCTCAGACTGAGGTGAAATACAGAACATCCACAAAATAGTCTTGCATGATGGTGTATTTATTGTATATCTGTTCATTATGTGCCCATTGATTATGTCACCAAACTGGGTGGTCTGGGTGCTGCCTTATTAGTCTTTCTAGTAAAAACATTCTGTACAAACAAATTATTGTACATGAAACTTGCTTATTATTCCTTCGTATTTTTTCCTTTCCCCCACCATTTTCTCAGTAGCAGTGACAAAGACGATGAACCACCTCCTGGGAAAGCCTTTGGAGCTCTGACAGAATCCCTGCCATTTTCAAGTGACAAAGTTGATCGTTACTAAAACACACAGAGCCATCTGCACACATGCAGACTCATTCTGGGGGGCGGACATCAAATCCTGCCCCCGAACGGCTCAAACCCCAGGCTGTTGTAGGCAATATGCACTTAGAACAAGTGCCTTTACCAGGGCCTTTCTACCCATGATAACAGATTCTAAAGCCAGATTCCTGGAAACATCTCAGGAGCAGCGGTTAAAACAAGTTAAAACGGAGCCTATTCCCATGCAGCCCCTGCCTGATGGGTGTCTGGCACCTCACTGACAATGGGTAAGATGAGGACACAAGGAAGAACAGGAGGAATGAGCAAAACCGATCACCTCTCCACATCATAATCACATTATTATCAAAGATGAATATCAGACAAGACCAGAGAGGGCCATACTGACTGCTAGAAAAGTACAATTATACAGATGCTGACAGATCAAGGTGACACTGGAGGATGGAACAGAAGATGAGCCCAGAGTGCTACTCCGGGAACACAAATTTGTCTCGCTTTTCACCCCACTACATGGTTTCGCAATACCCGCCCGCCCACCCCCTCCCCCTCCCCTCTCCCTTCTCCAGTCTCAAGGACAGGAAATGAATGCTTCAAAAGAACCCGCTGATGCTGTGGATCTTGTGTTGAATTAAACGAACTGAGACTGAGTCTGAACATGGGTATTTAAATAAAGGTGTCGGGAAGAGAAAGACAGCGCTACGAAGAACACGGAAGATAAAATGTTTTGGGAATAGTCAGCTTTAAAGATATAAGAATATTTATACGGCCTGAACCACCTGTTAAGTTGTTGCAGTTAATAAAGAAATCATAAGAAACCTAGCTTTCAAACGTAACAGACAGCAATAGATGTCAGCTAACACAGTAAAACCACATTGTGTTGTCTGGATTAAAAAAACCGAATGTGTCCTTACACATTTTACCAAAAAGAGAAATGACTGCAATTTATACTTACACAATTTATACTTACTCTCACATCTTCCATTTCAAAAAGGATTCATGCCCACAATAGGCATGTCAAATAAAGCAAGCTTGTGATTAGCTTCCATGCCCACTCAGCCGACCTTTGACTTGCTCATAGTCGGAGATGAGAGATGAGGCATACATCTCCGATTCGGAGCATTTTAATCAGGGTGTGGGGGGGTAAAGTGGAATCGCCTGTAATTAACAGGTATGATGTGGTTTTCAAAAGGGACTACAATAACTAAAATACAGGCACAACGTTGTACAGGCATTACAAGACAAAGGATGGGAACTTTAACAGAGAGGACTGCTGTTGGAAACTACATTGCATTCCCCTCTTCCCTAATCTCTCTTTCCCTCTATCCCTCTTAAGTGTAGACTGTACACCTGGCTGATCTACAGATAAATAAATTACAAACACAGAGGGAAGGTAACAGGGGAAGAATACAGAGGGCAGGAGAGGAGAGAAAAAATAACAGATTGTGAAGGGGAAAAAAACAACTCAATTCAAGCATAAAAATAACACTTCTCAGCTTTATTTCAAAATTCCTTCCTTTAATCGGAAACAAGAATATAAAGGTACACATGAAAACAAACCAACGATAAAAAGAATAAACCATATCAGTATTGTCGGAGGCAGCCAAAATACCCAGGACAATTTCATACAATTGCAAATGACGGTAAAAAGAACGATGGGATGACATGGTAAGAACTCTCTAAATCTCTCATCCTTCCAACATTGTCCTCTTGCATATCAAACGGTTTTCAAACGGTGAACAACATTAATACAATTAGAAAAAGAAACAAGATTCTATGGTGATCTATCAATTACATAAACAGAGTCTGAGACAAACCAACAAATAACTTGTTTTCTCGGAAGGAGAACCTTCAAATATTATAAAAACACAAAGGTAAAAAGAAGTGTCCCATCTTTACATGTAATTACACACCTTCCCCTTCTCTTTCTAAAGTCACGAGATGCCCACTGGGTAATGAGAACACCATAATTATTAAATTACTGAATGTTTACTTGACTTTAAATGTCATGCTGACATGGATACGCTGGTACACAGCAAAAATGGTCAATGTTAAATCAACTCTGACAGGAGTACATTTTACTCTAACAGAGCATGCGATTCATAAACATCCATGCGACTCTTATAAACTGTAGTTAAATTGACACTGAACATTTTACTGTGTAACACTGAACGGTGAAGACAAAAAGAAGAACCTCCTGACCCACAAGCTATAGGGGGTGAGACTTCATAAGCTACCATGAGGCTGTCAATCACACCATGAACCAATCAAGACAGAACCCCCCCTCCTCCCCCCGGCCAATGGGCGTGACAGCTCCCGCCTCCTCTGGGCTTTGGCAAAGCCACACTCAACAATCACTGGGGATGCTGCTTGAGCAACAGAGCTGACGTGAAGGAGGACATGACGGGTGAGAATAAGGTGAAACGTTCGAGACCTGAGCGGAGGTACAGTGTGATAGATCACACCCCTCTGTTCATACACACTCTCAGTCTCTGCTCCACCCCAAACCCTGTACGGCAGAGTTGAATACATTCAAATTAAATTAAGTGAAAAAACCTCATGGTAATTTATGAATTCCTGAATGGAATTTCGATACATTTCCTGAATCGACTGAAGTGAAACGAAACCTCTCCAACCCTGAAAGCAATCATTGCCCTCAACCTGTTTCCATCGACTTTCCTTGATGAATAATTAAGCAGTTCAGTAGCTGGACAACCAATTCCAATATGTACTGTTAACATTTTCTTATGCCCACAGATTATTTGAACCTGTGGCTAAATGTATTCTTAGTTCTCCGTGCCCAAATTCAGGGAACATTTAGGACGTAAAGATCAATTATTCTGATCTGGGGAGTTCGAAGCATAATGAAAAAGCATTGTGCTGAAAGCGGAAGCGAAACAGTTAGAAGTGCCTGCTTAGAAATTACACTGATCTTACCAAATTAAATTCCATTGAACTCTTCATCAAAAGAGACGAGAAGAAAGAGAACATTACAGCTTGAGACAATTAAGAGAGAGCTCCGGGACTATTTGCCAGTGGCCTATTCAGATAATTGAACTGCTTGTTAATTAAGCAAAATGAACGAAAACAGCTTGAGACCAATGAGGTTAGATTTCTGCTCCTCCGTTTCAAACTCCCGAGTCTCTATTGCTATACGGGCCACTGAACACCTTTCCTCTCCATCTATTCACGTTTCCATGGCGCCAGTAGAAACCAGCCAATGAGAGCAGCAGGATGTAGCAGCCCTTCAGCTGATGTTTTAACGGTTGTGTAGTGAGCCGGCTCTGTGTGTTGAATTATTGCTAATTGTTTGTGTGGCATTCGGCCGCAGTCACACATTAGAGCCAGGGTGTGCAGGCTGAACAGTGCCCCAAAGCAGGAGTGCTGGATCAGTTTAAACACTTTCCCCAAAATGGCTGGGGCTGGATTTGGGGTTAGGTCAGCTGATCCTGGGTCTGTGCTGGGGGCGGGGGGCACTGTCGGGAGTCCCGGCTCTCAGGGAACGACGGTGTAGGGCTGGTACGGCAGCATCTTCTGACGCTCGTTGATGGAGAAAATCCAGCTGGGCTTAACAAAGCTCAGACTGCCATTCTCCATTAGGGCCTGAGAGGGAGGGAGAGGGAGGAGGGAGAAGAGAGGGAGAGAGAGGGAGAGAGGGAGAGAGAGAGAGAGAGAGAGAGAGAGAGAGAGAGAGAGAGAGAGAGAGGGAGAAAGAGAGAGAGAGGGAGAGTGAGGGAGGGATGGAAGGAGAGAGAGAGAAAGAGAGATTGATGTCAAAGAAGGACAAAAAAAAACTCCCAAAAAAACAGAAAGCCCGTGGGAAGATTGAGTCTGTCCTTCAGTCTGGCACATAAAAAGATGGCAAGTGGGTTAAGCACATCACTTTAAAAAATATATATTAGACTGAGGTGCTTTGAACTGCGAATGTCAAAATGTTAAACGCTGCAGATATTAACACGAACTTCGGAGTAAAACTGAAAATGGGAGCACATCTGTTCCTTTCACTGGGAAGAAAGGAATGCTGGTTAGTGACAGCAATGGCGTCAAAACAGAAAATGATGCCCACATGCTGCATTCACGCTCGCCAGCTGAAAAGAGACATCATGGCCGAATTGCATTTAAGCTGTGGCTCCCTTCACTCCCGAGAGGCAGCTCTGGAATAACACTAATTTAGAGTGCGAGTGAAATAAGATAGAGGAGCCATACCGTTCTCAAATGGAACGGCCTCATAGCTTGGAACATGGAAACATCCCGTATTAAGAAACACCTGCCGCTGCCACGGAAACCGTAGTCATCATTGCAACTATAACGTTAGTTTACTATCCCAGCTTTGCAGTATTTCGTTTCTACCTGAAGCATCACTAGCATACTGGGAATATAATCAGTGTATGTGTGTGTTTGTGTGTGTGTGTATATATATATATATATATATATATTAGTGGTGGGACTCGATTAAAAAAATTAATCTAATTAATTAGAGGCTTTGTAATTAATTAATCGAAATTAATCGCATTTTAATCGCATATAAATATTTGACACGAGAAGCAACATTTTTCAATTCAAATGGATTTTGGTATACGAGTGAATCAATGAATAGACATATACATAAGTTTAAGCAGCAAAATCTTGTTTATTTTAGCTACTACACAGACCAGTGCAATTTTTAACAAAGTGCAGCAATTTTAGGAATATGATAGTGCAAAGGACCTTTGGAAGAAGCTGCTGGATTTTTTTCGAAATTGTCTTTCTGCATGGCAGTTCATAAATTGTGTCAGACGACGCAATCTGTAGCACCTTTTCTAGCCCCTTATCTTCGACCACCGAAAGTGGTCTACAGTCCACGGCAATCCAGTGAGCCAGTTACTTTGTTAGACGTGGTCTTACTCATCTTGGCTCTGAACCCCGTCATCTGGTCGAGTGTGGGTTGGCGACTCTGCTTGCTCGTACTAGGACTAACGTTAGCCTGATCAGCGTTAGCTCTGGCTTCCACGCTAGCTGCAACATGTTTAGCATTGAGGTGATACCGTAGGCTTGAAGTGCTCCGGTGATATGCAAATTCTTTGTTGCACAATGTGCACACAACTATTCTCTTATCCACACTTCCATCAGGGAGTTTTTTTATATCTAAATATCCCATCCACCGGGCCAAACAACGCGGTCTCATCTGGTTCTTCCATGGTGTCTGGAGTGCAAAAATATAGTGCGATTAAAATGCGTACATTTTTTTTTAACGCGTTGTTTTTTCTGTAATTAATTAATCGAAATTAACGCGTTAAAGTCCCAGCCCTAATATATATATATATATATATATACTGTATATATATGTAGTACAAATTATACATGAAAAATGGCTATGGCTAATAATATCCTCATTAAATTGGTAAAATAAACTGCTATTGTGCTTGGTAATCGGGATCTCATTAGAACATGAATTATTTTTTAAACTCTTAATCTCCATTTCACTGACCTATGACCTTTCACCTCTTTAGTGAACTATTTGATTTTCTTCCCTTTATATCAAACAGTTTTGATTTTCCCACATGGCCATTTGTCTACTTGTGATGTTTGTTTTTTTATCAATGGACTGTGACTAATTTGAGTTTAATGGTCACATTTTTGCATTAGTGATATTAAAGTTGATATTGATAGGCAGAATTGCTGTGGTATTCTACTTACGATTTCATACCGAGTTCGGTTGACCGGTGAGTCCATAACTGAGGGTTGTATCCCTGAGGTGCTACTGTACAAGTTTTTGCCCTCTCAAAACTGCATATTTGGGGCCTCCTTGGGGTCTAGCGGTTACAACATTCGACGCTGGCCACTGCGACCGGGGTTCAATTCCACGGCTCTGGCAGGGAGTGTGACTAGGGGGCGGCAATCGTGAGTGAGTACAGGAGTTACGGTCAACATTTTGGCGAATGCTGTCTCGGAGGAGACGATGCTTTGCCTTTGTCACTGCTGGTCACAGGGCTATGGCAGCGAACTCACAATACGAGGGGGCGGGGGTTGACACGAAAAAGAAAGGGTGTAATTGGCCACTAAATTGGGAGAAAATGGGAGGAAATCAGAAACAAAATCTTAAAAAAAAAAAAAAAAAAACTGCATCCATGACATTTTAAAACAGCCATATTGTGAGGATTATTATGAAAGATTTTTGAAAGATTAATTGTTTCAATTTCCTGAATTGAAATTGAACGGATCCACAACCCTGCAGAAAGGAGAAGAGAGATTTACCAAAAGACAAAGAGAGAGATGGAAAGTGTCACACTTACCTCCTCGAAGGAGTCATGCCACCCTTCGCTGGTGATGACAAACTGCACCTTCTCGCTCATGTACTCCTCCACCCCACTGAAAGAGCAGAGCAGATTAAAGCACTTTACACACATGACATTTTTAATATGTTATTGTTCGTCCTTATTGTGGTATGAATTCAACGGTATGTGCATATTTTTTAGCAGACAATAATCTTTCAAGCTAAAATGAACTAAAATACTGTTGTTCAGCACACTGCTGCAACTACATTCTTCCCACAATGCATTTCTTTGTCTCTTGCCTGCAACAATGTATTGAACCATGCATTGCAGCGTAGGATTATGAGGCGGGGGGCTGGGGCTGGGGGGAATAACGGTTCACCCTCCGCATTGTGTAAAATTGAAGGAAATATAAATATTGATGTTGTTATTGTGATGTAAATCTCGTAGTGCATATAGGAAAACCACACGCGCATACTTAACACAAGTTCCTAAAATAGAAAAGTTCAGCTATCCCTGCATTTTCTTTATCTCTTCCCTGACTCGCTTTTCCAAATAAAGTAATTTGTGAGGAACCTCATTCGCGGGAATCAAGATCTAGGTTGCCTCGAAATTGTGTCTAGTGATTTTTTTTATTATTATAAAGATTGTATAGATTGCGGACAAAGCATAAAATGAGATTGTTAGATGAAGTAAGCCTTTAAGGAGCCTTCAAATCCTTTATTTAGCTCTTCTCTCCACTCATGCTGCTCTCAGCCCTTTTAATATTTTGAGTCATTTATTATTTGTCAGGGACCTACAGTAGCAAAGGCATTGTTACAATGTAAAAAAAAAAAAAAAAAAAAAAAAAAAAAACATCAGACACACTGCTTTAAGTGTTTATAGCCAAAAGCTAATATTCCAACACCTGTCCACAATAAACTACAGAAAAAGAAAAGTATGTATCAACAATACATAAATAAACAAAATATGTATAATATAATGCTGTATTAAAATACAGTTTAAAAAGCTAAAAAGCAATTGGGACTTTTAGCATTACTGACAGTATCAGTGAGAATATATGTTATGATTGATGATGGACAGATCGGGAGATTCAGCATGTAATGCAGATGAAGCTCACGTGGTCCTCTCACCCATTGAACGCAACGATGTACCGCAGCAACAAGCGTCTCTCGTTCTGTGGGAACTTTCCGTACAGGAAGAAACGCTTTCCAGTCAGGAAGTCTGAGGGGGAGAGAGAGAGAGATTTCACTGTAAATGTGTGATTTGGCAACATGAGTCATCTTGTCATGCCAATAACATTTGAATTTAATTGACAGAGAGATAAGTATATAAATAAATAGTTATTTTTGTGTTTGTGAACATGTGAGAGAGTGAGAGAGAGAGAGAGAGAGAGAGAGAGAGAGAGAGAGAGAGAGAGAGAGAGAGAGAGAGAGAGAGAGAGAGAGAGACACACACACAGAAAGAACATCCAGTTGAAATGGAGAGTACAAGGAACAGATTATGCGAGTGAGAGTGAGAATGCAGGCAGGTACTTCAGTCTCACAAAGACATGAGAATAAAAGAAAAAAAGAAAAGTGGACCTGGTAACTCTGGGATGGGTTTGTCCTCCTCCGCCTCGGCGTCCGTGTTCTCGTCCGTCGATCCCGCATACGGGTCCTCGCTCGCCCCTCCCGCTGCCCCCCCCTCGGCCCCTCTCCTCCGTCGACTCTCACTCTCTACCCTGATGTACGGAGAGAACCAGTAAGGCCGTTATTTCACACGGACAAATAAAGTATGCGTCAAAAACACACTTCTCCTATTGATTGCGCTGACGCATCACAGAGGCCAACGCAAGTTACAACGCTCCGTTGTCCGTTAAACATTTTCCCAAGGTTTTAACTTTTGCCGGAGTGTGCTCCAAAGTACTAATGCGTCAACCAATAGGAACGGGTGCTGGAATTCGGTGGGCAGGCTTTCATTTGTCTGTATTTTGAAACAAGATGGATGAGCGTTCACCGGAGCTGTTCGATATATTCCGAAAAAATATAAAGGCAGCTCACTGCGAGCGTTGATCTGGCACTGTCAATGTGTCCACAGTTCAGTTTCGTCATGAAATATGTCCATTTATTTACCTCACAAAGAATATTAGGTTAGCTGACTATAAGTAAGGGCATGCATTTTTCACCACCTCTCTCATGAACCTGCAGTTCCTTTCTGATCCTCAAGGCTGTAGGCACTCTATTTGCAGTAATTAGTGGCAACTACTCAAATGAACACGACCAATTATACAATTAAGTGCCAATATGAGTGTTGGTGCAAGGGCACAAGTCTACAAACTGACATTGTTTCAGAGAGGGGAGTTTCCTCTTATGGACAAGTTTTTACACCTCTACAACAAGTCATGAAAGAGGACACAACAAATTATCTGACAATGATTAAATTCGACACCAAAATATAAAATATTGTGCTCCCTTAACTAAAAATCAAGACATCCCATTTTAACAATTTTGTTATTTTATTTTTATTTTGCCTAGGCTGTCAAAAAACATTTTCCTTTTACTTTCAATTGTTTTTGTGGTTTAAAATATCTGCCTACTCATTTCGATATATCAGTTTCTTGCTCCAGGACAGGCATAATATGTCCTACAAAAGTGTCAACAGACATTTTCACAATTGAAAGCAGTAGTCTAATTACAAATCAATCAGTATGATTACGTGGGGGTGTGTACAGCGCCAACTGCTGACTAGTCTACTACACTACAAACACATCTCATTTGTGGTAAGTGAATGATTACTTGAGATCGTAATGCATTGATTGTTTAAAAAGTAGCTCCAGAAAATCGTCCATTGACATCATGGTGTTGGAGGATGGAACTGCAGGTTCCTGACAGAGGTTATTAAAAAAACACATGCCCTTTGTCATAGGATATGACAGGTTAGCAAAATGCTAATTTACCTCACTAAGCCTATAAGGCTAGCTATAATGCTATTCAGAATTATAGGATATTAGCCTACAAGTCACCAAAAAATATCAGCATTGTTTTATATCAATACTGTGACCTCGGGTATACAATCTCATCTTCGTTAAAAAAAATACAATACATTTTACAACATAAAAAAGTTAGCTACCTAGGTAACGCAAGCTACATAGTGAACCGTGGCCATGCCCACACGCATACCTATCCATCAACTCCTGCAGGTTTGTGTTTATCAATGGCTGAAACTCTGTGAGAGTCTGTGCTACCACTGTCAGCTGTTGGGTACAACTTCCTGTTGCTGGATTCACCTGCACTCCTGCAGGTTTCTCTCAGTCTCTAAAGAGTGCGTCAACTTCCTGTTGCTGGATTCTCTGAAGGCTGCCAGTGCCACGCACTCGTGATTAACGAGTGATAAAAGACGGACATAACGACCTCTACTCACCTCTTAAGCTCGTCCTCTGTGTCCATTCCTGACTCGTCGTTCTCTGTGAACATCAGAGCCCACGGAATGTTTTAAACAACAGAAACACAAACAAAACATAGCAACAAACAAAGGTTTATGAGTTGAGAACACAACACGCAAACTGAGGAGAACAGGCCTTTCAGCCCATCTAACCTCGTCGTTTACCTGTTTGGGCATGCCCGGTGTAACGTAAAAACCCGGGGGTTACGGTAAACCGTTTTTTAAATATAAAACTTGCATCTTATACACTGGTTTTCATAGTAATTATGCACATCTGGCCATGCGGAAGTTATATTTTGCGCACACACACACACACACACACACACACACACACACACACACACACACACACACACACACAACACACAACAACACACACACAGAAAAATGCATGTCAGCAATCCCAAGAATAACAAGCTTACCCTTAATTATACTTTGTCAACTACAGATCCCAAACTTTACCTTTAAAATCCCTCTCCATTTCACTGAGCACTAGAAGTGTTCACCTGCCGCTGGGCCCGACAGGGTAAAACCTCTCAGAAGAATCAGCGACACAAGCCAAGCACAAATTAGGCGTTTAAGGGCAGTCACTGTGACCAGAGTCCGTGGGGCACATGTTGAATTACCCGAGCGTGCGACCCAAGCCCATACCACCCAAAGAAAGGTCCCAATGGGGGGTCAATGGCTTTTGATCATGTCATGTGGCAGGGTGCGTGAAGCAGAATGCCATTACATGCACTCTTTGGGCACGTCTGCCTCTTGCATTAACATAGAAATGAGAAACATGGCCAAGGCCCTCCACGCTCATTTCCCCGTGACGGCTTTCTCCCGCTCTCCCCATCGATGCCTCTCAACTTTTATCCCTCTTTTCCTGCTCCGCCGTCTACCTACACACTCCACTAAGCCCGCCCCCACCCCCTCCAAACTCGCTCTTTGCAATTCTGACTCTTAAATGATGAATTTCTCCGCTTACTCTTTGCAAGGTGCACTTTGCCTCGCCCGTCGTCGGCTCGAGCGGAACGCATGCAAACATCCGTCACATGGCAGGGAGAAGCGAAGCGCATTGGAAAAGGCTTCGTCTGCCGCGGTTTGCTTTATTGGTCTCGAACCAACAAGGCGAAACAGCGACAGCATAAACAAAGAAGTTAAACAGCAGTGAATGGTGTGCCGTTAGCCTTAAGAGCGCGCCCTGCTGGAGAAGAAGCAGCTCAGCCTAAGCCAACCACCCCTCCTTCCCCACATGAATTATGGAAATTATGTTTTGTAAAGATCTTTGTTCCACAATACCATGAAAGGAAAAATGGCGTATAAATACAGCGCATTCACACTCGAAGATCATTTAGAAATAATGCTATAAATAAAACTCTCCCGTACCCATCTCACTCTTCCAACCCCCTCTCTACATCTTCCCTTGCTTTGTTCTTTAGCGTACACACACACACACGCATGCACGTCCACTAAAGCTCTTCGGGCACCATTCTTGTCCTCTCGACCCTCTCATCCTCCATCTCTCTAGCCCTCTCTCCTCATTCGGCCCTCTCCCTCTCTCCGCGGCTCAGGTGAGCTGCAGGCATTTCCTAATTAGAGAATAAAGGAATTCAGGTGCATCAACGTGCACACTCTCCCCTCCGCCTCTCCATCTCCATCTCAATCTCCCCCTCTTGACTTGCCACACACACACCCCAGCCCCCCCAACCCTCCATCTCTTGACCACATACACACACGCACACACAGCAGAAGACCTTTTTCTCCTAATTTGGAATGCCCAATCATATTCAAAGCCACGCTCGCTGCAACCTCCGCTGTCTATCCGAGAGAGCTCTCCTCCGAAACACGTGATGTCAGCTGCCGCATCTTTTCACACTGCAAGTTAAGCTCGCACAGACATGAGTCAGAGGAAGCCACTTCAAATGCAACTTTATACCGCCAGAGTGTGGCCAGCAGAAAATCCCTCCGTGGGTGACAACTGCCAACTTTTGGCAAAGTTTGGATTCGATACCAGACTGTGGGGCTCATCCCCACACTAGAACAGTGCTTTAACAGGATGCAGACCATGGGGCTCATCCACACATTAGAACAGTGCCTTAACAGGACTAGAACAGGATGATGCATGTTGTTTTATCTGCGGGAGAGCACGGTTTAATGTAAGACAGCTGCTCAGGAATCCGCATCTCCCTCTCTCTTTACGGCCTTGGTGTTATGCGTTCATTCACCAAAAGCCGGTGCTGCACACAGCCAAAGCAAAATGGCCGTCATGGAAGAAACAGTGCTCCATGTCAGATACAAAGCATTGCAACACGATAGCAGATAGAAAATGACCGTTTAAAAAAAAAAAAATTGATATAAAGGAGTGACCTGCGTCTTCTGCGTCAGTGGACCCCCCATACTCGTCCTCCTCATCCCTCTCTTCTTTCTTCACCGGAAGCTTTTTGGGAGTGACTTTCTTCTCCTCCTTTAGAGCCTTCCCTTTCTGGGTTTGGGTGGGGAAAGAGGAAGATGAAGAGGAAGAGTTGGGAGAGAGGAGATGTTTCAGTGATGGCTGTCCTGGCTGTTGTGCATAATTTAGTCACCTTGTGCTGCTTACGTTTCTACCAATTAATCAGTTTATACAGCATGGCGCTGAATGAAGCAGTCAGAGTGTCTTACTTAATGAGCCGTCACACCCTTACACAAGAGAGAGGAAAAGAGGGGAGACAGACGGGGAGGGGAGGAAGAAGAGGAGAGTGGTCAGAGAGGAGAGGAAAGGAGAGGAGAAAGAGGAAGGAGGGAGAGAGGAGAGGAGAGGACAGAAAGAGAGAGGAGAGGAGGGGAGGAGATGGAAGGTGCATTAATGCTGCCCTGCTCCACAGACCGTGCAGAGTGCTGACCAGGGGCCGTGACAGCGTTGCTATGACACCCGCAGCTCAAATTTGCTCTGAGAGCCCTCCGCGTTACGCAGTGCGAGGCACTCACCCCTTTCCCTCCTTCCTCTTCGCTCTCCTCCTCTTCCTCTGCCTCGCTCTCTTCCGAGCTGGACCCCGCCCCGTCCATCAGGTACCTGAGTGCAGACAAGAAGTGGTCAGGAAGAGGACAGGAAGTGGTCAGGGAAGCAAAGGAGAGAGGACGAGGGGCTGCATTATAAAGAAACAGATGGGGCCAGACAGCACAGAGTGGCTGTGCAGAATGTACCTTGTATCCACTAAACGACATTAAACAAACCTTGTATTCAATAAAACAAACCTTATAACAATTAAATAACAGACTTAATATTCACTGAACAGGATTAAAAAGACCATATATCACTTTTAATTAAGATGGCACTTTTCCCACAGTGTGCACTTCCCACATTCTAATACATCTCTTCTTCGCTAGTCACTGCTCCAAGAACACCAGAACATATGAAAGAATAACAATAAATTAGTAATAAACTGACAGTCAGTCACAGAATCTTGAAACTATTCATGTATTCAGTTTAATGAACATTTTATCACTTCTGCTGTTAACGTCACCGCCACTAGTTTTGTGGTATTGCTTCTGATTTACAATGTCATGCCAATCCAGCACTTGACTGCCACAGTACGGTTCCCAGAGGGCACTTTTATTTGGGCACTTCTTTTAGTATGAGACTAACATGCCGGCGGGAGTGAGAGAGACACACGGGACCCGGTTCATTATCGGACGGGCGCAGACCTCCACCCGCAGAGGCACCAGGGAATCATCATTCCTTGACACACAGAGAAGGAAAGAGCAAGAGAGAGAGGTTGGGGAGGGGAGAGAGGGAGAGGGGGAGAGAGAAAGAGAGAAAAGAAAACAAAAGCCCGATGCGATACACACAGGGGTGGAACTATTTTTGCTTCTGTTGCAATTTCATGACATTCATTACAATTTTCCAGTGTTTGCACTGGGTGATTTCCCCAAAACACAGACTGTTATTTTCCCGAAGATCACGAAGACATGAGACGATGAGGATGATTTTTTTTTGTATCCTATAAATGAATTTATTTGAAATAAATGATCAAGTAAATGTGTGCAAAGCTTGTATTTGCTCATAGCCCAAACAATTCGCTGCTACTGATCTGAATAGCCACACAGACAGAAATATAGGAAGTCTAACCATGGTCGAAATTTCAGACAGGAAACCTGTGAGTCAATGTCTCTTACAATGCTGACTGCTAAATGATTGGTGTTTATCCAAATGAAAACTACTCTTTTTAAATAAAATGCCCCAGCATTACGATGGGGACACTGAGGTGTAGGAGGTGTCGTCCTTCAGATGAGACATGAAACAAAGGTCCTGACTCAAAGTGCTCAAGATCCCATGGCACTGAGCGGGTTTTAACCCATGTGCTGGTCACATTCGCACAAAAAACACCCTCTACATCTGGCTACCTAATCACCCCTCCTACATGGGATTGGCTACACAATCTCTTGCAATCCCTACCAACTTTGATTCCTGTTGTCACTGCAAATGAGTGTTCAGTTTACCTACCTGGTTAAATAAAGGGAAATAAAACAATCATTATTGTTATTATTATTATTACACTTATCTGAATCCATAGCACAAATACACTCTTCTATGGGACAAACCTGCTGATACACATAACAGGTGACTGAGAAACAACAACAATCTTCCTTAGCAACAACAGCTACAACTACATCACCCCCATGGTAATGGTGTCCCATTGGTTTAGGAAATGTCAGGGAGGTGAACGAGAGAAGGGCTGAGAGAGAATACTTCAACAAAACAGAAGCCGCAAGCTTTGCAGCAGTATACGCATGTGTGGAGTTCAGTGCAGATTAATTTAAAACATGCGGCTGATGTTTGCATGACAGAGATACAATTTTAATAAACCAGGATATTCACGCTCAATCAGACCTTTATGGTAGCACTTGGCATTCAGGCCAAAAATTTCAATTTGTGTCTCATCAGACCGGATAATCTTTTTCCTGATGCTCTTAGAGTCCTTTAAGTACCATTTGGCAAACTCCAGGTGGGCTGTCATATGCCTTTCACTCAGAAGTAGCTTCCGTCTAGCCACTACCATAAAGGTCTGATTGATGGGAGTGCTGCAGAGATGTTTGTCCTTCTACCAGGTTCTCCCATCGCTGCAGAGGAACTCTGAAGCTCTCTTAGAGTGGCCATTGGGTTCTTGGTCACCTCCCTGACCATGTCCCTTCTTTCCCGGTTACTTAGTTTGGCCAGACGGCCAGCTCTAAGAAGAGTTGTGGTGGTTTCAAACTTATTCCATTTCACAATGATGGAGCCCACTGTTCTCCTGGGTGCTTTCAATGCTTTAGCAATGTTTTTATACCTTTCCCCAGATCTATGCCTCAACACAATTCTATCTCGGAGGTCTATGGAGAGTTCCTAGGACTTCATGGCTTGGTTTTTACTCTGACATGCACTGTCAACTGTGGGACCTTACATAGACAGGTGTGTGCCTTTCCAAATCAAGTCCAATCAATATAATTAAGCACAGCTGGACTCCAATGAAGGTGTAGGCCCATCTCAAGGATGATCAGAAGAATTGGACAGCACCTGAGTTAAATATACAAGTGTCACAGCAAAGGGTCTGAATACTTATGGCCATGTGATATTTCAGTGTTTATTTTGTAATAAATCTGCAAAAATTTCTACAAGTCTGTTTTTCTGACAATATTGGGTGCTGTGTGTGCATGAACGAGGGAAAAAAATGAAATTAATTGATTTTAGCAAATGGCTGCAATATGACAAAGAGTGAAACATTTAAGGGGGTCTGAATACTTTCCGAACCCACTGTATATGTATGTGTGCATTAGTGTGTTTATGTGAGAGTGTGTGTGCATGTGTGTGAATATGTGTGTGTGTGTGTGTGTGTGTGTGTGAACATTGAAATATCCTGAGAATGCAGGGGAAAATGGCACATCTCAATCATGCTGACCTTTGTCTCACTCTATGCTCAAAAATGTGGTTATCGGCGAGGAAGTTTACTTTTACAGTTAAAGCATAGTTACAAGCTCTGCCCACACAATACAATCTTGCACCCCACCAAACACAAACCCTTTTGTATAACACAGCCCTCTGAATTGGAGTCTACTGCCCACATACTCAATGGATGCCACTCATATAAAGGGCACAATCGCATTGCGGAATTGACAGTGACCTTTCGCAGGTGTTACAACTAGAATCCACAAACACTCTCCCGTTAAAGTGAGCTGGCTCAACTGTGATGGTAACAATATTTTTTTCTGCCATACGGAATACTCCTGATATCGTGGCAAATGAAACCGAATGAAGTGCTTGTCATAGAGAGAGGCTGTTCACTTAATCCGTATATGGAACAAGCGCTTTATTCAGCCTCTATTCAAATGCCTGCTCTCTGTTCTAATTCCTGGCAGCACACTGGGACATGTACACAAGCTGACAGTACGAGGTTTACGAGATGTTTCACGTACCCGGCCCTGATTCCAACACTACTCGGGTGAATTAAGAGACCAGACATCTAGAGCCTTTATGCATATTTGGGCCTTTGTTCCTTTCCTTTGTGGTGGACCCAAATAAAGGATTCAAATGTGTGTGCGCACGTGTGTGAGAGAGAGAGAGAGAGAGAGAGAGCATGCGTGTATGCATATGCATGTTTATGCTTGTGTGTGTGTGCGCGCGTGTGTGTGTGCGTGTGCGTGCGTATTTGAGGGCATGAGCGTGAGTGAATAAGCTCTTCTCATCATCAAAGGAAGTGGCTGCTTTAATTACCCATAGCAGATGCAGCTTTTAAACAAGGAATACATAATCCGCACACAACACTTCAAGCAACCACATAATAGAAGGCCCTGTGTAGGTGGCCCGAGTGAGAGAGAGAGAGAGGGGGCTGCAGTTCAGCAGGTGTCAGGCCTGTGTGAGCAGGGTTTTCCCAGCGACCTCTTCATTATTCTCATATTCTCATACCTGAAGGACAAGGATGTCAAATGAACCAACCCATTTTGCAATTCCCCGCAGAAACTGTGATTTCCCAGCTTCATGACATGCATTTTTACAGAAGAGTTTATGTTTCATCAGAGAAGGAAGGAAGAAGGAAGGAAGGAAGGAAGGAAGGAAGGAAGGAAGGAAGGAAGGAAGGAAGGAAGGAAGGAAGGAAGGAAGGAAGGAGGGAATGCTGCCCTTTTGTGCCGGTCTGTGCGACGGCCGCTCAGGTACATTTCCTGCCCGCTCCTCACCGTTTGTGAGAGATCTTCTGCTTCCTCTTGTAGCAGTCCAGAACCCACTCCTTCCTCACGATGGTGCCGCCGGCCGCCTTCACCTGGCTGTACTTGGGCGTGTTGGCAAACGCGCAGCTGGAGGACGCAAGAGAACAGACACGGCTATCAATCGGTCAGGCAAGGGCATAGGTGTCACTTTAACATGGGGGGGGTTACACTGTTGCTGCCCACAATGTTCAAAGCAGAGTTACTTTGCATGGATACATCAGTTTAGCTGGTTAGCTACAGGTAACTGCCAAAATAAAGGAAGCACTTTATTTAATTAAGGGTTCTGGTGGCTCGGTTATGGTGTGGGGTGCATTTTCCTGGCATGGTTTAGGTCCACCCTTAGAGGGCAAAGTAAACACCAATAAATACAAAGCCATTCTGAGTGATCATCTTCATCCTATGACAATGCCCCCATCCACAGGGTGCAAGTGGTCACTGAATGGTTTTATGAGCAGAAACTAATGTAAACCATATGCCAAGGCCATCTCAGTCACCAGACCCAATTGAAAACTTATGGGAAATTCTGAACCACCATCAACAAAACACCAAATGATGGAATTTCTCATAGAAGAATGGTGTTGCATCCCTTCAATAGCATTCCAATAGACTTGTAGAATCTATGCCAAGGCGCACTGAAGCTGTTCTGCCGGCCCATGGATGCCCAACGCCCTATTAACATACTTTATGTTGTTCCTATATTTTGGCAGTTACCTGTAGCTAGCTAGCTAGTTACAGGTAACTCAGTTAGTTTGCAAGCTAGCTTGCCAAATAGCTGGCCAATTTCATTTTTCTATACATCTCAGCACCCTGTTGACGCTTTTCTTTTTACTGTTGTGATCATAACCCTTTACAGTGGGGACAAAAGTGCGTATATTTTTAGGAAATTATTGAAAGGACAATTTAACCATGTCTCAAACCCCCACCCCACAGTCCCAACCCCAAAACCTACATCTATGAAATCACTTATTCCTCAATCAATCAATCGATGAATGAAAGAATAAATACATAAATTAGAGGTAATCATTAAATCAAGCAACGATCAATCAAACGGCACTTGATGTAGCCCTCTCACCAAACCCAAAACATGGATGAGGGAAGAAAAAGGTTTTTTTTTAAGTTGAAAATTTCCCTTCGCCCCAAAGACCTAGCAAACTGAAGACAAATGTAAATCAACCTCATCGCTCTGTGTGGGTGATATAATTAGGGCATAATTAGTAGAGACAGTAACTAAAGTGAAAGCTGTGGGGGGTATGAAACAGGGCTCTGGATTTGAGACAGGGCCTCTCACATGAGGTGAGTAGCATCAGGGGTCCAGTCGGGCCGGTACCGGGCCCCCAGGGCCAAAGCTTTGTCCCGCAGGTCCCCCCGGAAGGGATTCTGGAAGCCGCTCAGCACCACCACCACCCCCTCCAGGATGCGGTTCAGCGGCACTGGGTCCGAGGGTCGGGATTTGGGTTTGACCTCCAATTTGGGCTGGCTGTCCCGTTTCCTGTCTGGGGTCTTCTGAGCTGAGGGGGCTGGGGGGAGAGGACGAGGAGAGAGAACAGAAGGGAGAGGAGGAAAAGAAAAGAGAGGAGAAAGAGGGGGGAGAGGAGGAGGCACAAGGTTATTATCATCCATCAATGCAAACACTGAACTACATGGATGCTAGTTGTGATCAGAAAGAAAAAAAAATTACATAAAAAAATAATGCAGACCTCTTTTATGGTAAGGCAAGAGGCCCTGGATAAGAGCGTCTGCTAAATGAATGCAATGTAATTGGCCCTGGGGTGTGAGGCCCCGGCCCTGATTGGACCGGAGGAACAGCATTAACAGCGGAGAGCGCTCGCTGAATGGTTGGTTTTGACATGCGCTTCAGAATGCTGACGCATGTGCCTCAAAAACAGAACTGTTCAAGAGCAACAACAACAAAAAAAACAGAAGAACCAGGTGCACCTGGTGTGCAATTCAAGAAACAGTTCAGTTCAACTTTATTTCCCCAGGATAGTCCACTCAGTAATAATACTGTTTTCCAGGGAGTCCTGGGTACATTAACAAAATCAACACAAGACAAACATAAAAACAATTAATACATATCCAATCCTGTGTGCAAACGTCCAGCAAACAAGGCCACTTGTGGGGCTTTGAACAAGTTCTATTCGCTCTTGTCACGAGACACGAATGGCCCAGAAAGAGACGAGAATGATTTTTGTCACTGACACCAAAAAACCCTCACAACAACCTTGAAGATTTTGCACCCTGATATACAAAATTGTTCCAGTCAGGATAAGAGCAACGTGTGTGAAGGTGTGTTTGTGTGGGTGTATATGTGTGTGTGTATGCGTATGCGTATGTCTATGTGTGCGTATGTGTGCATGCTTGCATGTGTGTACATGTGCATGTGTGTATTCATGTGTGTGTGTGTGTGTGTGTGTGTATATGCGTGCGTGTGTATGTGTGTATGCGTGTGTATCATACGTGTGTATGTATCCTATGCGTGTGTTCATCAGATCCTTTGTGCTCACCTTTAGCTGCGCTGGGGCTGGGGGTCGATGCTGCTGCAGCAGGCCGGGGTTTTAGTTTGGGGGAACCAGCGCCGGGTTCGGGGGAGCCCAGGGGGCTGGTTTTTTTGGAGGGGAGGAGCCGGAGCTGACAGGCGTTCCTTACTGAACTCAAACTTCCTCTTCACCGCGGTCTGAGAAAGCGGAAGGGGAGGAGTCAGGAAACTTTGCCAATCGTTTCCACTGTATCCGAAATGTGAACGGGGTCAAATAATCCGCATCCGTCAAAGAAACAACAGGAAGAGAGATACTGTAAGAAGGAACATACACATCTTTGCTAAGAGAGAGATACCTGTGGTGAGGGTGTGGTTACCATGGGGTGGGTGGAGAGAGCAATAGAGAGAGAGAGTCCTCTCTGCACTGGCTCCCCATCGCAGCACACATCAGATTCAAATCACTGGTGCTTGCTTTTCACTGCTCCCCCATACCTCCAGTCACTCATCACTCTCTACACCCCAGCCAGACCCCTCTGCTCCGTCTCCTCTGGCAAACTGACTATCCCTGGGTGCCTGGCAGAACCCCTCGCTGGTGGAACGACCTTCCACAGTCGGTCAGGACGCAGTGTCTCTTGCGATCTTCCGCAAGAGACTCAAAACTCACCTTTTCAGACTCCACTACCACTGAACTCTGTCCATCTAGCTAATTGTCATCACCACTGCCTACTTGCTCAACACTATATACCCCTCCTTACTCCATTCCAAAAAAAAATAAAAATAAAATAAAATAATACATTTACTAACCTTTTCCTTCCCAGTTTTACAGGTATGGTACACAGCTGCCTGCAATGATGTCTATCGCTGTATTACTGCACTGATCTTGTGCGCTAACTATGATTGTTCCTACCATGTATCTATGCACATCTTGTAAGTCGCTCTGGATAAGAGCGTCTGCTAAATGCTTAAAATGTAAATGTAATGTAAAAATGCACGGGGTGGTTGGAGAGAGAGCAATAGAGAGAGAGAGAAAGAAAGAAAGAGAGATACCTGTGGTGAGGGTGTGGTGTGCGTGGAGGTGGTGGAGGTAGAGAGACCAGGTGTAGGTCCTGACTGGAGGGTAGCAGCAGCGTAGCTGAGCTTCTCACTCTGTGGAGAGACTGACAGGGACAGGGACAGGTTACACAATCTTCATTATTATTAGTCTGCATGCTGTTCCGCTGCAAATTTCAATACTTTTGCAAGATTTGCTTGTTTTAATTTCACGCCAATAAAGCATTTAGAATTGAAGAATTTGGAATGAAGTTACTCTGAGGAGAGGTTGAGACAAAGCAATAGAGAGAGAGAGAGAGAGAGAGAGAGAGAGCACGAGAAGAGGCAGAGTTCAGGGCAGGACACGATAACCAAAAAAAAAAAGAAAAAAGAAAAGACAATCAGAAAAAGTCAAAGTGTTCTATCAATTTTTAAAGATGTCACAGATTAAACTGGCTCCCACAGTGTTGTTAAATTCACACATCCTTTTAAACATTCATACAGCTTTCATATGTTCAGCTTGCTTGGGGTGTGTGTGAATATTGAGCACATCTGTGCACGGACACAGGGACACCCGCGCGGGCAGGGGGGTACCTTTCAGAGCCGGGCTGGGTTTGGAGGCGCTCTCTCTGCTGAAGAACAGAGCTCCCGGCTGCAGACTGGGGCCTGCTAAGGGAACCTCCTCTTTCACACGGAACTGCCCCAACTTAGTCAGCTTCTGCCAGTGGAGCGGAGGAGGGGAGAAGAGAGGAGAGGGAGTGTGGGTGGTTAGGGGGAGGTAAAGGGGGGAATGGAGAGGAGGTGGGAAAGAGGAGGGAGGAGTAGGAGAAGGGGGAGTAGAGGGGAGGACAAGGGGGATGGGAGAATGGGGGAGGAAGTGAGGGGAAGAGAGGAGGGGGAGATGGGGGGAGAGAAGGAGGGGGGGCAGGAAGACGTGGGTGGGGGAGAGGGGAGAAGGAGGTAGGAGAGAAGAGGGCAGAAGGAGAGACGATGATCAGAGGATGTGGGGACGGGAGGAGGCAGCCACAGGTCATTCACACCTGTGATGGAGAGAGGCGCCCTGTGCACTGAGCCACTGCAGCAATGAGGAAACACATCTGAGATTTTTTACGATTCGCTTTACTGCTGCAATAGTCAAATGCCATGGCTTTGAAACCGACGATGATGAAATTGAGCAATTTTAAAGACTTTATTTTTAAAGAGGAAATACTTTTGGAGACACTTTTGTGTCTTTCAAACTGGGTTTAAAGTCAACACCTGAAACAAATAACTCTTGAGACAGTGCTTAATGCTCCAGCCCACAAGCTAGCCATTCTGTTAGCAACACCAGCATGCTAGATTTTATGCTAAATGACCTTCAAGCTGGTGAGTTAGCCACAATCATTGATGTATTTTGCTTGTTGTAAAAGAAAACAGAAAAGAGTGAAACTTTTTTTCTTCTTCTTTTGCCTCTTCTTCTTTTAGATTTGGGGATTTCTTTTTTGCAAGGATGTGAGATTCCCCCTGCAAAAGTCCTGCACTCACTGGAGGTGTGGTGGAGGGAGGGTCACTGTTGTCGGGGGGCGAGTGGAACTTCACGAAGGTCACTCCATAAGCAATGGTCTGGAAATTGAAGAGAGGGGGGAAAAGAGGAATGAATGTGGCACTGGGCGAATTGCTGCTCTTTACTATCAAACTCATGCAGGACAGTCGATTATTTGCTGTGTCATCAACCATTCGTGTCATGATTGAACCTTTGCACTATGACCACGTTTTTGGAACAGTAAGACAGGTGCTAACAGGTTACAATCACATTCAGAGCGATCAGGGGAAAGCTCTCCTTAAGGACAAGGACGAGCACGAGCACGCACGTGGACACAAGCACAGTCCACACACGTACACACTCACAAGCACACACATGCACACAGACATGCACACACACGCGCGAGTATATATATATATATATATATATATATATATACACACACACACACACACACACACACACACACACACACACACACACACACACACACACACACACTCATGCACAAGCACAAACGCATGCATGCACGCACGCACGCAAGCAAGCACGCACAAGCGCACACCTTGCTGTAGGGTTGGCTGCAGACTATTTTGACTCGGTCCCATTTCTCCTGACTGGCCGCTTTCACAAGCTGGTTGGGCCCAAACAGCCGGACCCGATTAGTGTTGGTACCACTGCGACTCTCAGTGGGGGACATGAAGGATGAGGTAACCAACAGAACCTGGAGGAGAGAAAGCAGGGGGGAGAGAAAGAGAGAGGGAGGGAAGGGGAGAGAGAGAGAGGGGGAGCAAGAGGGAGAGAGGGAGAAGGAGGTAGAGGGGAGAGATGAGGACAGTGGTGACTCATAGAGTCAGGACAGAGTAAGGTGCATTCACTGCTCACAGCTAACAATTACAGAAATGAGGGACCACTGCAGTGTTCCGCTTTAAAAACCTTTCACATTTTCACACATTTGTTTAACCCTGCATTTCCAGTCTCCAGACCTGAATCCAATTGAACATTTGTCATTTGAACTAAAAAAAAAAGCAGTCCACAAACATCAACCCAAGAATCTGAAGGAAGTAGAACAATTCTACATGGAGGAATGGTTGAGGATCCCCCCTCCCCAAGAAGTTCCATCACCTCGTACGATGCTATGGAAGGCGACTACTTGCTGTTATAATGGCTAAGGGAGGAACCACAAAGTACTAATAACAGGGGTGTAAGTATTTGTGATTCTTGATTTTTCTAGGGAAAAAAGGTATCATTTGTGAACCGTTTGATCGTTGTTTGCATTATTATTAAAGAATAGAATTTTCTGAGCATAAAATAAGGCTCATTATTTACATAGTTTATTTTATACAATCTATTTTGTTCATCTTTATCAAGGGTACAAGTAAAAACTGAGTGTACTGTGTATATAAATATATACATGATGTTTGACAAATGTTATGAACATCTTGAAATGGAGATTAAGGATCAGATTATGTGAGATACACGTGGTGTCTACAGGATGTCTGAACAGCCAAGAGATAGAGAGTGAACCGAAGACAGCCACAGAGAAGCAAAGACACAGAAAGAAGAGAAAGAAAAAAAGAAGAATGAGAGATGCACCTCATAGTCCTGGTCCTTGACGGAGGTGGAGTGTCCCACCAGAACCTCGATGAAAGCGGATCCTTCATTCCCAATGTCTATGCTGTGTACCTGCTCCTCCTTCTCAAACTGAAACCACAGCACATCAGTCACGACACATGACATCAGTCATACGAGGCGTTAGGGTGCTCTAATAATCAACATTGGACCACAATGTTCATAACAACATCAGGGTGAAATTTCGCTAGCTAGCTAACGTTAGCAAACGCTGCACAAAGATTGTATTGTCTCACATTTTCATAAGCCTATTAAAATGACGCTGGGACCGCTTTGTTACAGTACTCGGAGAACACGCCTCCTTTCTGGTCTTAATGTAACCCCATGCAACTGACGTGGAGCCTTTTGTAGGGACTAAACTCGGTTCGTCTTCAATCTTGTTGTCACGTTTTGCCTGGGCCCACCCTAGTTAGTGGGTTTTAATGATTGAATAAATACACTCCATGCTTCGCTAGCTCCAAGTTTGGCACTCTGATGATGTTTTCCCCTGGCTTCACTACAATGAAGTTGCGCTTCATATCAAGGCTGGCTGCGATTGGCTGTGTTTCTGTGTTGGTTGTGTTGCGGATGGAAAAAGGCTAAAATGAATGCAGGAATTATTTTCCTCTACGCAACAATGTTATAGCCTAACCACAATCATCGACATTTGTACATTTGCATCGGTTGATAATTTAAATTGCAATAACGGTGTAAACGCCAGTTATCGCCCAGCTCTAATGCACACTGTTCTCCTTGCTTTAAGATGTGGTGTTGACACGGTCAAGCAAAGAAAATGTTGACTTTGTGGACACATTACAAGGTGTAGGAGAAAGACAACCGATTTGATATTTGTAACAAATGCTCCAGTGAGATTTCAAGAGGATGCAACTCAAGCAAAGATTTTAATACATCAAATCTGATCAGCCCCCTCTCTCTTTCGTTTGGGTATGTTCTTTTTCTGCTCCCCTAGGCTCAGGGCCGAGGGGCTAGCCTTTTACCACCTCAAGCCTAGGGGGGGTTCACCCAGACTATATTTCGGGGCACATCTCCAGCAGCCATGTCACGTGTCTCTGACAGACCATGGATCCCATTGGGTGCCCGATAAATCGGGCAATCCAGGATGACATGGTCTGCGGTTTGTTCATCTGCGCCACACTCGCAGGCCGCGCAGGAGGCCAAGCCCCATCTGTGCATCGATGAGCAGAAACGCCCGACGCCGGTCCGGAGGCGGTTAAGCCTCACCCACGCCAGTCGGGGCAGGTCCACCCTGATAGTGGGAAAACCGACGTCTGGGATGAAGTCACGGAGTCTAGAGGTGTTCTTCTTCCACTCCGTGCTCCAGGTGTAATCCACCCACCGTGCCGCACTGATGTTAAGGTCGCTGCATTGCTGCAGGAGTTCCCGTGTGGAAGGCACAAATGGGTGTCTCGACTTGAGCCGCTGCGGAGGCTCAGCTGTTAGAGTGAGCCTTTCATGAGACAGATGGTTTGGCTCCATGGCCCGACATGCGAGACGTGCTGTGGCTCCCGCACGGCGAAGCCCAGCGGGCTGGATGCCTGCAAGGATGGGGAGGTTGTCCACAGGAGTGGGACGCAGGCATCCTGTCACAATGCGCAATGCTTCGTTGATAGGCGTGTCAACGAGGCGGGTGTGGGCACTGCGACACCATACTGGTAGGCAATGCAGTACTCACTAACTCGAATGCCAACAAGATGTTAGCCAGGGCATTCAGCCATTTACAAGTAAGACTTGCAGTACAGTACAACGAGTATGTGAAAGAATGTTACAATAAAAGCTGTTTTAACATTTGTATGATTGAATTTGTGCTAATTGAAAAGTATAATGAAGGGCAGAATTATACTTTTTTGCCAGGGCACAAATAGGACAATAAAGAACAAATTATCGGTATGTGCTGATTGTGTTATTTTAATTATCGGTATCGGTCCAGAAATGTCATATCGGTGCATCCCTACTTCGTTATATCAAAAACTCTACTTCTTGATAGTAGAAGTTGAGTTTCTGATATCTGGAAAACTCACGAATATCATCATGAAAATAACATTTTATATATATATATATATATATTTTTTAATGTGAATATTATACTAGGCCCATTTAAAAATATAGAACATATATGTATGCAAAGGAACCGGATGGCCAGATGGACGGTGATCTGGTGAATTCGCTAGCTATCTATTACCTGGATTATGACCGAGGTTTGTTTCTCGCCAGGTCTGGCCGCTTTCCACTTTCTGTAAGTGTCAGAACTCAAAAGGTTTTCTGCTTTGTGAGTCTGGAGGGAAAGATAACACAATGGAAGGATAACGATGGTAAATTAATATAAAAATACAAATGATCCAATATTTTGACAGACAATTTATCTCAACAATACATTTACATTGATTAAAGCATTCATTTGCGAACCAAGATTCTTCCAATTATGGTGATCAAATGGAAATCAGATAGTTAATCAGACATAGTAATAACCACTACTTTTCGAATATTTTATGACACTTGGCGGGTTAGCTGTCTAATTAGTAGTACGTAGCTATTGTAGCCAGCGAATGCAAGCTAGCTAACAATACTCACATTGTCCTCACTGCTGCAAGACACGACGTGTTTCAGTTTAATCTCCGGCATGACTACTAAGATTAGCTACCGAAATGAGTTATTTTATTTAAACTAGCTTGAAAACATCTGAGTTGTAAATCAGTGGTGAATTTGGTAGCTAGCTAGAAACATAACCATCTAAAGTGGTGAAGCACATGCACCCGAGCGTGCCTCACCATTCAAAACACAATAAACAACAATGGGGCTGGCTAGCTAGTTCGGATAGCTGCCAACAGTGCTATTGGGACACCCAGGAAACCTGTCTATTTCCAAACGCCTACTTTCAATATAGGTGCAATTTTCCAATAAATAGTTCAGTTAATAATTTGAATATTTGTCGGAGTTCAGGCAAAACGTCACGTTACGCTCAAATTGCAACGCTTTTCTTCACTCCAGTGTTAATTCTCATAAACTCCCTCTCATTTCACAGCCCCTGACGCTACTTCCTCGTTGTCAAATTTTCGAGCCAATCCGAAATCGCTACCGGGGTGATAGTTCATGACATGGTGCACGCGCCATTTTTTAATTGATTTCGTGACCTTTTTCCATTACCCTACATTTGTCACCTACCTGTAATTATTTATTTATTTTGCGTGGACGAAATAATTATATTCCCACAACATAACATAATTTATAACTGCCAAGTTGTATGACCTTCCCACAAACGCAATATTAAATCCATTCTTTTTTTTTTATTTAGTTATAATGTTCATATACACTGCTGATAAATTCCCAGTCAAATTTACATATTTTCAAAAAAGGGCTTTAATATTGCGTTTTTTTACAAGAATATTCAAATAATTATACAATCCTCTCATTTTTATTATGGAATAAAAATACATGAAGTGTCAGAACAAAACATTTTCAGAGGTGTTTAATAATAAAACTAATAGTTAGCCATTAACACTGGTAGTACCAACAAGGATTATGTTGACCTTAGTTGTAGGTTTTCAAGAGCAATTCATGATGAAATGCATGGTCTTAACAAATTTCAAAAGGAATTGCTTTTAGAAAGAACCTCCAAATTTAAGGTCTTTGGTTTAGAAATAAAAGATCAGATTACATCCATGTTAACAGTATAACACAAGACAGTTATTATTTAATACTTTTAATAATACATTAATACATGTTATTCCCTTTGCCATCTCCTTCAAAGACATCTGTACAGTGTATTGTGAGAGATGCATTGCTGCAAAATTGTAATACAAATTAAATTTAAAAGAGTGAAAAAAGGCTGAACAAATGTGACATTGTGCTCTCTCTCTCTCTCTCTCTCTCTCACACACACACACACACACACACACACACACACACACACACACACACACACACACACACACACACACACACACACACACACACACACACACACACACATTGTATATTGTACACATTGTAAAACATCCTAAAAGAAATACTGTACTTGGTTAGAGTGGAAAGAAGGAGAAATTAATTTGAGGAGCAAGATAATGGGAAGAGAAAGACAGAGACAGAGGAAGGGAGGAATAAAAAGAACAGAGGAGAGAGAAAGGGTGGTCAGCTTTGGGTGTACATAGAAAATAGATACAGGTGAAAAGATGAAGGAATAATGAGGGGTAGACAGAGAGGAAGGGGACCAAGAGCATACAAGAACAGTTATTTCAAAATGAAAACAAAACTTGTTTCAAAATGTGAATTAAGCTGTTCTGTATTTTGGAAGGAAGCGAAAACAAAACTCATATCTCTCCCTAATGTTTGGAACTATTCCTTTATTATATAATATGTTATAGGCGTATTTCATATTTAAATTATTGTGAGATTACTGTATTAATTATTTGCAATAAAGAATAACAATTATACAAATGCAAGTGGTTCTACCTTTATTTATGCACAATTGTAACATATTGTGACAATTCCAGATCTGTATTAGATTACAAATGCAAATGCAATGAAGGTGTAGCTCACAGAAATCCAAACTGCTACACTTTTACATATCTATTCAACTCCTGCACTTTTCATTTGCAAAGTGAAATCATTTTTCAAGACAAAAGTATTTCGAAAAAAACTAACCAAACCAAAAAAAGGCTGTGATATTTACAGGTCAGACATAACCTATATTCACGTAAAAGTTTTACAGTCATGTACACTAATTTGTTGCAACGGCCCTACCTGTACTGCCATCGCAATGGTAAAATGTGCGTAGGTGAGTTCATATTACTAGTTCATCATAATACAATGTTGTAGTATATATAGTATATAACATAGTAATATTACAGTAGTATAGTGTAGTCATATGTGCTGAAATATACTGTAGAAAAATACTTTTGGCACTCATGCAGTAAAATATAACTTGACATTATCCATGTTTCATGTCTTTTCTTCAGATCAGTCATTCTTTACATACTGTAGCTATGAGACACTGTGTGAAAGCCTGATTGTAAATACTGTTATAGAAGCTAAAGGCTGATTGGGGATAAAGGCTCTTAATCGGACTATTGACACGGAATGGAATTTGATCCATTCAGTATCACGGATTTTAAGGACAAACAGAGGACACCACTAAACACTGTTCATAAATGTATACATTTATATTAGTATCATTGTCCTTCATATAATATCATATAGTGTATGATGTATCATATAATATAATATAGCAGTTTAACATACCATATCATATCATATATCATATCCCTTATATTATTATGTTATATGAAATAATCTCCCCTCATATTATCATATCATATCATACTTGTAACATCAGTAAGGTTAGAGTGTCCAAGTTCATATGATCTCAAGGTACACATGTGTTTCTGTGTCTGTCTCTGGGCGTCCCGTCTCTGGGCGTCTTCTCTCCCTCTGTGCCCGTCTGTCCGTCCAGCCAACCCGCCTCTCTCGCTGGTGCCCGCACAACGGAAACAACAAACATTAATCACTGTGACAATGGCCAGTCACAGTTAACGGTGTCAGCCTCAGCACCAATATTAGCATCTGCATCACTTCCCTTGCCACTATCGATGTTTAGATAATCACTTCTATGCACATGGCCGACCTATTGGCATTGGTCTCAGTATGGGCAAGATTACCTGGAGGACCTGTTTATTTCTGACAAACAGGGGGGTGCAGTTCTGGTAGACAAGCTGGTAGCTGCCGTTGGTGTAGATGTGGGTGACCTCTGTGCAATTGATGTAGAGGGGCGTCCGCTCCTGGTACATCCCCAGATTCCCCGGGTAAACGGAAGAAGTCCTGCAGTTCAGAATGTGTCTTTGGGAAAAAAATAAAACCTAAAACATTGTCCAGCCATCTAATTTAGCTTTCCATTATATCCATTTCTTATTATCATTAAGACAATTACTGTTTTATTACCAATCAATTGAGTAGAGGTTACAGAATGCAGTGGAAAAGGGAGTAGAGAATAATTGTTTGCTTAGCAAGATTGTTCACCTTTGAATAAAAATAAAACATTATAATCAAAATGACATTTCTAGTGTTCTGGTCTTCACTGTAACTTTCATGCATTCTACTACACACTTTATAGCTTTAAAAAAAAAAAAAATATATATATAAAAAAATATATATTATTATTCTTAATTGTAAAATGACAAAACTTTTGTCTTTGTGTGCGAATATTTTCCATATCATTTTTCACACTCACAAGAGCATGAGAAGAGCATAAAGGAAGAGAGACAGGAGCAGACAGGCAGAAAGTGGAGGATAGAATCACTTTCTCCATACTTTGCGGTCTTCCTGCGACAACGATGCAGAAGGAGGAGGAGGGCCAAGAACAGAGAGAGAGACGACAGTACACACACCGCCGGGACCACTTTCCACAGCAAAGTACCTGTCGCCAACAAATAACATCACATTAAAATTTGGCATTTAAACAATCAGACATTGTTAACCAGAACGACTTTACAACTTTGAACCAGTGATCTTGCACTTCCCAAACTGCCACGATAACCGCAACTCCAACTGATTTAACATAACATGACATATATAACATAACATATGCCATTTAACAGACACTTTTATCCAAAGCAACTTACAATAATGAATGCATACATTTTTCAGTGTATGTGGTCCCTTGGGACCGTAACAGACTTTGTTTGTTAAACTACTCCCTCCATTCGAGAGAGCGTACCCTCATGCTTCACTATACCAAGTCCCTCACGTAGACATGCCACTCAGTTGGCCCCATGGGCACCATCCTGCTCTGACAACAATGCAGCGAACAGCAGGACAATGTAACTCCAACCGAGCAGGAATTTAACCAGTGATTGCTCACTCCCCAAACCGCCGCTCCCTTGGGGGAGCCTGTAATGGGCGTACACAGGTTTTTTACAGTACAATTAATTTATACAGCTGTATATTTACTGAAGCATTTCATGTTATGTACCTTGCTTAAGAGTACAACACCATTGCCCCACCTAGGTATCAACTCTGCAAAGTGTTCTTACAAGCCCAACATTAACTTGAACCAGTAAAAATGTTAAGCTCAAATCTGAGCATGAAAAACACAAACAAACCACTGTAGAAATCTGGCACCATGGAAAACCTGTCAGACCTGTCAGAGTTAAAAAAAGTCCAAACTGGCCTCAAATCTGTTGGAAAAAGGTGTAAAAAGGATTGCAAAAGGCAAAAAGAACTGACTGTGGACACATGCTCACCATTGCTTGGGTACAGCAGTATGGAAGTGTCATTGCCTAGTGCATTGTAGGCATAGCAGACCACGCTCAGGAGCTGGTCCATGTTTCCACTCAGAGTGGCCATTAGTGTGCCATTTTCCACCGAGATGGAGGTGTTGTAGCCGTCAGCGGGACTGCTTCCGTTGACACTCCAGGTAATGGCAGGTTTTGGGTTGGCATCCACGGCACAGTGACAAGAGGCCGTCCCGGTTTCCCAATGGCAGAGGGACCAAGGGAAGATGGCTGGCTTGTCTGAGAATGAAGAGAGAGGAATGGGAATCGTAGGGGTGAGAGGAAAAGGGTGGAAGGCAGGAATAGGTGGGATTGGAGTGGGACGAGAGGAATGAAGAGAGACAATTTAGGCATGTGGTGGACACTTCCTGCTGAGAACGAAATATGGAAATACACTGGGTGACAACAAGTTTAACTTATATACGTTTTTAAAAAGATACGTTTTACAGCTATTGAAGCCTGAACAAAAAAATAATAATAAATGGAAACATGCATATGCATTAAATGACAAGCCTAGATATGGCCTGTTATTGTCATTATCCCCGGGGGGACACTCAAACGGCCCTGTTCACATTTACATTTTTTACATTTTAAGCATTTAGCAGACGCTCTTATCCAGAGCGACTTACAAGATGTGCATTAATACAAGGTGAGAACAATCAAAGTTAGCGTACAAGATCAGTGCAGTAAAACGGCAAAAGACATCATTGCAGGAATCTGCGTATCATACCTGTAACATTGGGAAAGAAAAGGTTAGTGGGGTTTAAAAAAATTATTATTATTTTTTATTTTTTTTAATTTTTTTAGAACAAGTAAACAGTGGTGACGACAGATTGACTAGATGGACAGTGTTCAGTGGTAGTGGAGTCTGAAGAGGTGGGTTTTGAGTCTCTTGCGGAAGATTGGAAGTGATTCCGGAAGTGTGTTCAGGCTAAGAGAGTCCCAGACAGGGTTACCCTTATTTTGGCAGTTACCTGTATTCATTTGTATTCTTATGTTATGCTCTACAGGCATCAGAATCAGTATTTCCCAAACCGTTACATAGTTAACGTCACGCAAAGTAGACTCACATTGCATGCTGATGGAGGTGGGGCCGGACTCGGCCCAACCAATGTAGTTTTGGGCCAAGCAGTGCACCCTCAGGTCCCGGGTGACATTTTGGAGTCGAATCGTATGTGTGCGCTGGGGGAGGCCCACCCTGTGGCCCCCGTGGCTGTACCACCACTGGAACTCAGAGACCGGCGGATCAGATTTACAGGAGCAGGACAGCAGTGCACTCGCCCCCTCCTGGACAGTCAGGGTAAGAACGTGGACCATCACATCTCGCGGGGGGACTGTGGTGAAAGATAGCGAAACGTGAGAATTGTAGGTTCAAAGAAGGTTCAGCTCAACAGGGATTCATTGATAAAAGGCTGTGATTTATACCACAATGTATCAATTTATGTAATCATAACAATAATGAATGTCTTCCTTGCAATTGTGCATTGGCTTAGAGTGGTTTTACTGAACTCAACTGAACCCAGATTATGAGTTAGTGATTCCAGTGAGTTAAAATAACAAATGAACTGTCTATGCACATGTTTAATAGACATAAAATCATAATAATGACCATCTTGAAACATATACAGTGGGTATAAAGAGTATTCAGTGCCCTTTGGTATTTTTCACATTTTATTTTCTTACTTCAGGGAATCAAAATATATTTAATTGGGATTTCTTGCCACTGATCAACACAAAATCCTCTATAATGTCAAATAAAAAACAACAACTCTAAAGCTTTGAATTAATTATGAATAAAAAACATACAATAATTGATTACATAAGTATACTCATTGTAAGTCGCTCTGGATAAGAGCATCAGCTAAATGCCAAAAATGTATATGCAAATAAATATTCATGCCTCTTGACTTGCTATAAGTACCTTTCACTGCAGTTACAGCTGTGAGTCTATTTGAGTAAGTCTCTACCAGCTTTGTACATCTGGACATTGCAATTTTTGCAATATCTTCTTTTTAAGATTGCTCAAGCTCCATCAGGTTGGCCGGGGGCAGGTGGTGAACAGCAATTTTGAAATCTTTCAACAGATTGTCAATGGGATTGAGATCTGAGCTTTCACTGGTCTACTTCAGGACATTGATTTTTTTATTTTTAAACCGCTCCAATGTCACTTTTGCTGTATGGTTTGGGTCATTGTCCTATTCAAAGTCTTTTCAAAATCTTCTTAAATCTTTCCCGATTGGTGCTTTAGAAAAACCTTTTCTCATATTTGCTTTGCTTTGGTCTTCATGATGAAGCTCTTGTTTGGAAATGCACTATCCAACAGTAGGACCTCTCACAGACAGGTGCATTTCATTGAAATCATTTAAAGCACCTTAATTGTACATAGATGGATTCCAATCAAATAATTATGTGACCTCTGAAGACCAGAGTTTATTTAGGTGTGTCTTAGAAAAAGGGGCGGATACCTATACAATCAATTATTGTCAGTTTTTTTTGTCATTAATTAAATCCATTTTGATTCCATAAAGTAAGAAAATAAAATGTGATAAATGCCAAAGTGGATGAATACTTTTTATACTCTACCTTTTTATACATGTATATATATAATAATAGCCTAAATACATTCCAGTTACAAATAACGAAGGCATTATGTCCGTACAAATAACAATAAAAATGTTTATTTCTGGTATATTATGTACATTGTAATAATGTAATAACTTTCTGAACATAGCCATATTAAGCATTTAAATGTTTAGCATTTAACTTGAGAATTTATCAAATTATGCATAATGTGATTATCAGACATACAGTTATAAGGAGTTGGCCAGTAATCCATTTTCAGAACATTTGACTGTGGGAGAGGTTGCCCTCGGGTGGCTGCTATTTGAGCTGCATTGATTCTGAATCATCAGCACTGAGCCGATAACGTACACTTGACATACAGCTCCTTGGTGGCGAAGGTGGTCTTCCCCCCTGGATACTGGGCCTCACACCTCACCCTGGGCTGGGCGACGGAGGATGCGGTGAAGGAGAAAGGGGAGATAATCACTTGTTCCTGTCCCTGGGGGAGGAGTGGCCACCTGGCCTGGTAGATGCTGCTGTTCTCCTGACTCCCCCTTTCCCACTTCCAATGGACCTGGGGGGGCTGGGCGGGGCATGGGCTTCTGACGGTGCAGTTCAGGGTGACTAACTGCCCCTCCATAACTGTCCCAGGGTCACTGATCACTGGCTCTGTGGGGGTATCTTTTGGGGGGGGGGATAGAAGAGGTAGATTTTGGAAATGACCATCATGGTACGTCTTGTCCCCTCCCATCCCCACCCTCTAGCACTTACTTATTTTTCACATTTTTTATATGGTATTGGATGACTATATTTAGATTTTGATGTTTTATTTATTGTTTTTCTCGCCTGTTTTGATATCCTGCTCACCTGACACGTCGAGGATGACCTGCCTGGACTTCTTCCACTCACTCGCCCCTCGCTCCTTCAGCCACACCTCGTAAAGACGTTGGTCTTCCACTGTGACGCCCTCGATCCGCACAGAGCAGTCCCCCTGGGTGGGGTCCCCCGACAGGGCCGTCCGGCCCCTGAAGGCCGGGTGTACCTGGCTGTGGTCCTCGTTGCTGAAGGCGGTGCTTCTGAGGAACAACATGTGGGACCGGTATCGCAGTCTCACCTGGTACTGAAACGGTTTGGACCGGACGGTTGAGGCCGTGAAAGAGCAGGGGATGACCACACATGACCCTGACAAAGCTGGGACTCTCTCCGGGACAGAGATGGAGAGGGAGAGAGAGGTGGCCTCCCTCCACAGCCCTGATTTGGAAAAAATATGGACAGGTACAATGAAGTAGAGGATCGAATGAGATACAATACAATGTATGACAGAATGAGACAGTTACAATACAGTATGGAATAAAATGAGAAAGTCACAACGCAGTGTAGAATAGAATGAGAATGTTACAATGTGTCTTGTAAGCAGATGATAAGGGTTCAGATCCCAAATGTGGGACACAGATCCGAATCTGATCCGAATGGACTGAGAATTTTGGGAGGATTGTCTATTGCAGTAAAACATTCAGGCACAGTAAAGTCCCAACCCACAACCCCCCCATCTGTCTGTCTGTGCATCTATCTGTTCTGGACAATGTGACTTTGGTGGGGATGTTTCGCAAGATGGCTAAATTAAGAAAAGAGGAAGATGGAGAGGTAGCATGCTGTGATTCTGTATTTATTTTACAGACCAACTCCTTTCTGATTCTCTCTAAATATGATATACCCCAGTCATACATTATTTGTCCATAAATCTGTAATGTAAATATAATACATCTTTATATGTAAATAGAAAATTGTAGAAACTGGCAGTTATATTGTGTACTGTATATCATATGGCCAATTTCATATGTATTAATAGTTCCCCCATACTTTTAAAACCCACTGCAACATAGCACCACATGGCAGCATTGACACTAATGCACTTTACACTCACTGTATCACTCTCTACTATAAAACCAGGGTGAAAAATACAATCTGATTTCAGCTTGTTATTTTGTTACGACAGAGTCAAAGTGCAGAAAAATTACAATCAATTTCAAAATGAGCAAAGCATTACCAAGCAGATAAGATGACAGTAGTATATCTCCCTCTGCTTCCAGTGCAATTTAGAAATCTGAAATCTGAAAGTGCAGACTCACCCAGTAGCACAGCCCACAGATAGAAGCCTCCTTCAGGAACCATGACTGCGGGCGTGCGCGTGAGAGACGAGGAAGGGACTGGCAGCCAGTCGGGCGAGCGAGGCGAAGGATGAACAAGCACATCTTTTTTTATTCCTTTTTTAGGGAAGTTTGATGACTGACTGGTTTCATATGCTTTGCATGCGATTTAGACTGCCTTCTTTCCCCTCATAGACCTTAAAATAAATGTGATTTATTTTGCATTCAACAACCATTCCTGGGGGTGGAAAGGAATAATAATAATAATAATAATAATAATAATAATAGAATAGAACAAAATAGAAAGTAATAAAATAAGCTACTATTAATAATGACATTATTCTACTGGTCACTTTGCAGACATATTGATTCAAGGTGAACAAAAGCAAATTTAAAAAAGTAAAATGGCAAGAGCCCCACCTCAAACAGGTAGCATGCATAAACAATCTAAACATCGCACGCAGGGCACTGCCTTCAAGAACTACAAATCCCAATGCCATTGAGCATTTCTTTAACACAGATTTCTGTTCTCCTTACTTCTTTACTGCTACACATTGGTCATAATTGTCTCTATAATGCCCCCTGGGAGATATAATTTGTCGTTCATCTCACCCATACACTGTGCAGATTGACATCATCTCTATTGTAACATATGTGGTAACATTTTGATGTTACATTTTAGTTTGTTATTTTAGTTTGTTTGTTTAGTTTGTTTACCTCTTGCATGATGTGCAAGGCTGCCTACTAAAAGGTTTTACCCTACCACCACCATTAATCACAGCAGATAAAATAATAATAATGTGGAGTGGTAGAATAGGTTGCAGTGCTTGTATCAGCAGGAACTGAAGTGGAGCACAGATGCATGCAGATTTGAGTGACTCACTCTCATGTTATAGGCCATTTCCTCTCTCTCTCTCTTTCTTTCTCTGGCCTGTTGCTTCCATCCCTCCTCTCTCTTTCATCTCATCTCTCTTCCCCAGCTTTTTTGTTTTCCCCCCCAAAACATTTGATGACGTTATGATAAAGCATTACTGTGGAGCATATTAAAACACAATAATCCAAGAATAATAACAGCAGTAATATAGCACAAGAAAAACAACAAAATATTATTCTTCAAACATAGTCTAATTAAGCTATGTACATTTTAAAAAATCACTCTATCTCACGCACATAAAATAAAATGATTACCTCCAATTTTTTCTTGAAGAAATACAAGGGACTACAGAGGGAAACAAAATGGCAAAATACTAATCTTAGATATCCATGATTTGTGCCAGATATATTTACTTTACTTAGAGTGGCCACACTCAGTGAACTGGATGTGTGTGGAATTGAAGTGTTAATTATATCAGAATTTATACTTGTCAATTAATTCCAAAAGATAAGAACTGTATAAGCTCCACTGTAACATGGTGGTTATTTTAGGCATTTTATCCAGAGCAAATAACATTTACATTTTACATTTACATTTTAAGAAGCTCTTATCAAGATGTGCAGGTGAGAACAAATAACACACAGTTTAAATAACACACTTTAGATTTCTTTACATACAATCCATTTATACAGCTGGACATTTTACTGAAGTAATTCAGGTTAAGTACCTTGCTCAAGGGTAGAACAGCAGTGCCTCACCCGAGAATCAAACCGACAACCTCAAATCCAGTTCCCTAACCATTATACTACACTGCCGCACTTCAATCACTGCCCTGTAGAAATCATAGGAAAAGATTATGTTGTGATTTTCATCAGAAAATGTATATGGTGGGGTCATTATGTTTAAAACGAATGAGATGAATAAAGAGAGTTGATGAACACTCTCCCTTGCCCCCAGACACACACACAGAGACGTCTGTCCCAAACTGGAGCCATAGAGAGTAATAATCTGCATCCATAAAAACAAGTTCATAAAAACCAGGTATCAAAAACACAAGAAACAGACAGCATCACGATTCAATTGTATTCTTGTGTGGCTTATGATTCTGCTTGTGCACTGAATTACCATGCACCAAAGGCATTACATTGTTATTTTGACTGACAGAGATTAATTTACACCCAGTTCAAATTCTATTTCAAGCTTCTTGCATTTCCTCTGTTGTAGATAGCACTTCTCCACAGCCACACTTGCACAAACATAGCTATGTCTTTTTTCCCGTCTTATCTGGACTTTGGACCTGGGCAACAGCTCTACCTTTGAAGCTCTTGTCTAAGACAGCCAGAACCCATGTGATGCCACACCCCTTATTATTGTGTTCCCACGGCTAAGGACACTACCAAACGAACGTGAGCAGTAGTATGTGACTGTCCACAAGCTTTCTGGGCTCTCTCCTGAAAATGCAGTGACTCATAATTAAAGGTAATGCTGTTTCCAAGCCTTTCTGTGTATATAACGCCTGTGTTTCCCTGGATTTAGGGTAGCAATGCATTGTGCTGTAATCCATACCTGAATGTACTGCAGACTGCTGTGCGTTGGCCTATGCCTGTGCTGAAGTGTAGTGCAGTGTGGGAGTTTATGATGGAAAAGTACCGGACTGGGCACATCTGTTTCATTTAAAGTCGCTGTCCCTTGTTTGCACAGAGCCACGCTCCAGTTTTGCTAACATTCTGATCGTCTCGTTTTCAACTTTTTGAACTACGGTCAGCTCTTCACCACATTTAGGGATTTTGAAACTCAGCAGCACTGGTGCATGAGGCTAGTGTTGCTAGCTAATGCTAATGAAGTATATTGTATAGCAGTGGCGGGCCGTGCATTTCACACCTAGGCCTTCAGTAGTGCTCCGTCTGAATCAATCCACCCCTCAATAACTATTTTATGGCTATAAAAGCCATCTTATTGTTATGTTTTGAGTGTCTGTTCGGTTTGTTTTTGCACTTTGTTTATTTATCTTTCTTCAGTCATGTTTCATTCTCGTTCTGTCATGCACTTCAGGAAATTCTATGTTTCGGTTTTTCCGTCTTCGTTTCTAATCTCGTTTTACTTCCTTCCTTCTTACTTTCTAATTACACTTTGTATATATTAGTTAGATGTATATAGTACTAACCAACTAATCTACTAACATTAGGGATTTAGATTAAGTTACTAACACTACTAATCACTAATTATCTCACGCTTCTAACTATCGCTGTCATTCCCTCTCGTCTCTATCGCTGTCATTCTCTCTCATGAAACATGACTGAAGAAATATAAATAAACAAAGTGCAAAAACAAACCGAACAGGCACCCGTTGCCGTTGCATCTCAGATAGATAACTCGTGTATCCAGAATAAATGCCTTTACTGAAGAAACAAACCCGGGGTGCTACAGCTGCGACACACATAAAAAAGCATCAATAATAATAGCCTCATAAAATTGCAATATTATTTAGGAAAATAGCAACATTTTACTCACCAAAAATCCGTATTATTTGTACACAAAATCCATCCTCCTTTCTTTCCTCAAAAAGAGTTCAATTACTCTGTTGTACAGATTATCCGTGTGTTTCAGTTCCATCAAGAAGTCATTTTCTATCGCCATCGAAGCTAATGCTGAAAGTCGAGCCTGCCCTGTCATTATTCTGGCATAAGTTTTAATTCGCTTTAGGGCTGAAAATGTCCGCTCAAATGTCTGAATCACAGACTGATGTTAATTATATTTTGTCCATGAATACTTATTAAATAATTCCAAATGGTCTGTTCGCTTCCTTTCATAGCTGTTCCCTTGGTTGCGCTGCATCCAGACGTGTATTTTTATATTAAAGCATTTAACCAATCACATTACATCATAGTCAGACACTCTCTGACTATCCAATCAAAGAGTGTGAATACGCTGACGTTACCTAGGCCTTCTAGAAGGCCTTCGTGTCCCCAACTCAAAATCTGATTGGTTGAAGCAACAGTTTGATGAACACTTATTTTATGCTACAGGGCCTGCAGAACTGATTGTGAAGGCCTCCAGGCAGATTTATTTGACCCTGGCAACAAATGATGGCTGAAATGTGATTGGTTAAATGCTTTAATATGAAAATACACGTCTGGATGCAGCGCAACCAGGGAACAACTAGCTGAAAGGAAGTGAACAGACCATTTGGAATTATTTAATAAGTATTCATGGACAAAATATAATTAACATCAGTCTGTGATTCAGATATTTTTTAGGCCAGCAGAGAAGGCCTTGCAGGCCCTGACGGCCCACCACTGTTGTATAGCATCCAAGTGTGCTGTCTGGCATGTTGCACTACTGATTAAGCAGTGCTTTTCGTCCTTGGCCCTTCCAGGTAGTGGTAGTGGCGGTAGTGGTAGTGGTTTCATCTGTGGTAAAGCCAGTTGCCAAATGACGAAACATGCTGCTGATCTGTTCGGGTCCGTATTCATGTTCCCAACATCAGCTGGCAGCACAATGGCCTTGCAGTCATGAAACATCCATTTTCCCTCTGTTGTCTGTTATCAGCTTTGTCTCTGTCTCAGTCTGGCTGACTCTTGGCAATTTTTTTGGGTGGAGGAAGGATTTGGCCAAATGGTAGGCAAATTTGGGTATATACTGTATATACAATATATATTTTTTATCTATTGTTTCTGATCATTCGCAAAGCTGTCGACTGTTTTTCCGGTACATCGGAGCCACTCCTATACGCACCAAAGTCATGTCAGCTTCCCTCCCCCCTCCCTGGGGTGGACAGCCAATTGTCGCCCCACAGTGGCACTCCTGGCCAGAGCCGAAATTGGCACGGCAGGTGGAATAGAACCCCGGTCGCAGTGGCCAGCGTTGGACGTAGTAACCACTAGATCAAATGTGGGGATTTTTGAACTCATTCTGGTGTTCTAGTTTATGCTTATCATGTAATGATGTAGTAATAATAAACAAGTAACTGTCAAAATAAAGGCTACATTTGATTAAATTAGGGATCCTTTAAAGGAGTGCACTACCGCGAGTGCCATGGCCCATACGGGTGGATAGGCGCTGCTCTCCCCTTTCCAACAAGCCCCTCCCTGGCTGGGACTCTCCTATCCTGGGCCAGAGCTGTTTGAGTGACCCCCTGGCTTTATTGTGGCATTACCCGTCCATTATTATTACTACTGTAGTAAAAATGTATGAAAGATAAATACTTTGAAATGTACTCTGGTCTAAGTTCCGCCTCTGGCCTCTTCAGCACTGCTGAAGGCCCAGCTCAAGACTATGGGTTCGGCGGGCCAACTCCTTCAGACCCACCGGGACAGCCTGCTGCGGTGGACCAGTCCCAACCCCGCCCCCCTGCTTCGTTGGCTGCGGGACGCCAATGTCCTGTCCCACGACCAGTACCTCTCCCTGCTGGAGCGGTCGCCTAGCAACAGCGTGGTAGCAGCACTGGAGGCGGTGAGCGGGCGGGAGGAGGCCAGCCGCGGGTTCCTGGAGGTGCTTTGGGAGGTGCAGGACTTCTACTGCGCGGACCTGCAGGCCTGGGCAGAGCACCACTGCAGGGGGGCGGCGCAGGGCAGGACTCCGGCACCGACACCCCCCAGGTTGAAAGGTGAGAGCTGCGGGAGTCCCCTGGGTGCAAATATGTTATGTTGGAGAGCTCAGAATCACAGTGTTTCATCTGCAGATCAGGTGTGGTTTGGATATATCAAACGTTATCGAAGAGCTAAGTGGATGCCCCCATCCAGATCATTAACTAAATCACGCAAGGGTAGTGAGAAATCTTTGTATTATTTTACTTGTGAGCGGGGGAGAGGAAGCATATGCTGGTGCAGGAGGTCATTGCATTGACCTTTACTGCTGCCACAACACTGGCAACACAATTACATCACCTGACCTCATTCTGGTGGCCATGCCTCATCCTGGTGACTGTGTGACTTCACTAGAAAAATGGTTGCCAGGCCTATCATTTTATTCCTGGCCACAGGTAACTGCCAAAGTAAAGGACATACTTCAGTTAATGAAGGGTTCTGGCAGCTCTGTTAAGGTGTGGGGTGCATTTTCCTGGCATGGTTTAGGTCCACTCAACCCCTTAGAGGGCAAAGTAAACAGAAATAAATACAAAGCCATTTATCATCCTATGGTAAAGCATTTATATCCTGATGGGAGCGGTCTGTTATTCCACTCCCATCACCCTACTACCCTACTAGCTAAAGGACATTGTTAAGCCAGTCCACCAGTGTGTGATAATTTCCCAAAAAACTGGAGAACTAAGACAAGCATATACATGTTTTCAGTCATTTATCAATCAAACTCTCTCCATACAGCTGTGGGGGGTAACAGGCATCACTGCCCTTATGGAACACAGTGAAGCCACGCCCCTCCATTAGGGAGAGTCCTCAAATGAAAGAATAACAAGAAGGGAGTACAATAATGAAATAAATTGCATAATCATAAAATGACATGCATAATGAACTTATTAGCACAGTGGGAAGTAATGCAATTCAGCTAACCTACTGCTCATGACTAAAGCATTGAGCACTTGAATAGTGGCAAATTTCAATGAGTCTATTTTAGTGGGGGTTTTTTCATTGTCCTGCAAAGTGTACACACATGTTACGTGACAAAAAACTATGTAGGCGAGGCACACTCCCTCACAGAATTAAATGAAAGCAATCACTTCACTATCAACTGAATCACTCCCACAATATTCATAAGAAAGCATACAGCTTTTAAATGGCACTGTCACAATGTTTGTCGAACCTATAATACCTTTCTTGCTGTTTAGCTCCTTCAAATTGATTGATTAACCCTGGACCACGTCACTTCTGGTGTGTAGTTTCTATGGCTCTGATTACGATTTAACCTTGGCAGGAAGCTACTGCCCATCACGATGTGCCAAAGTCCTCCTGTAATTGCCTCTGATGAAAAGATAAAAAAGGGTGTCCATGCCTGTCCTTGTACAGCGATAACTATGGAAAACAAACATACTTTATATATTTAAGACTTTATACTTAAAGTGCATTACCTCCCCCCTTGTTATATATGATATATACAGTATATATAGGTATATATCCCAAAAATAAAGGAAACACCAACATAAAGGGCCCTAATTTGGTGAATCAGGACGGTGTTAATTCGGTATGATTTGAGTTTATGTTTTGCAGACGCAACTTAAAAAACTTTTATTTTCTTCTAACTTAGGACGGTGGCACTTTAGGGCGTGTCCAATTTAGGTAATTTTGTGACTTAGGACGATAGCGCACCTCCGGCGCAGATGTAAAAGAGGTTGGATTAACTAAAAAATACATGTGGGTGTGGCGGGGTTTGGTTTCATAATGGCCAATCAAAACACCTATTTTCTATCCCTTTAAATACCAGTGCGCTAATGCTATAGCAAATTGGCAATTTCCTGACATGGATGGCAGTTTTGCGTGGCTGCACCAGGAGCGCTTCTCAAAAGAAGTTGCGGGAGGTGTGGAAAAATCTCTGGTCCATGTTTCTAGCACCTTGTTGAATCCATGCCATGAAGAATTCAGGCTGTTCTGGGGGCAAAGGGGAGTCCTACACAGTACTAGAAAGGTGTACCTAATAAAGTGGCCACTGAGTGTATATATACTTTACATGTTGTAGCAGAATTCGGCGCGTTGAGTTTCAACTCAGTGGCCAAATTATCAATAATAAACCCAATGAATACACAGGTGAAATGCAAGAAAAGGAGTATTTTATTCAGGGGATTTAGTACAGGGAAGGGGGAAACCAAGTTGCAATCTGTAATACATTTTCAATGTCCCAATCCGTAATCCAAAATCCGTTATCCAAGTCAGGTTCTCACACACAAAAAGTCAAACACACACGGGCACTCAAAGCAATCGAAGTCGTATGGCTTTCCCTCCAACATGCTTTTCCCAGACGGTACTTCGCTCCGAATGACACGGTTGGTGCACTTTTGTCTTCATGCTCTTTAGCTGGCATGGGTTGCAGGTGCGTTCCCTGATTTCCTGTATGCCCAAATAAGGAGAAGTGGTGGAACCAGCGACCCACCACGTACATCCCCTCAATCACCACCCCTTGGGCGGCCTCCAGGCGGCTGCCACAATGTATATATATCTTTTTATTTTTTTATTTTTTTATGCATGTAGATTTGTTTTTTTATGATACATTTCTTTATTTTATTCAATTTCCCCAGAGAAAAAGAAAAAAAAATCTTCAATTGCAAAATTTTTCAAGTCGAAATGCAAAGGATTCACAGTTCCACATGAAAGCAAAGGTATGGAGCAAGTCTCACTTGTCCTCAATAAATTGATCGCCCATTTTGATTTATACTTGTTCAGACCACTGCCCTCCTAGCTTGTTTTTCTTGAACAGGTTTCAGTATGTCGGTGTTTCACAGTACTTGCTCATATTGATATATACAGTACTTCACAGTCAAGGATCATAGGTGATTACAAGCATCATACACAATAAATCAATTTTAAGGAAGGAGAGAAATCAAAGCAGCAACTCTTACACAATTCAAATATTGTTTATTCCATATTCATGATCATAACATTGTATCATAATCATTTCATAAGAATTGGGATATTTCCAGTAGTTATTGAGTAAATTTACCCACCTTCCATACTGTTGATAAAATGCACTTATTGCATTTTCATAAGCAACATTTTATTTATCTTCAACTAATCTTTCACAGGGGCTGCAGCGGAGGACAAGATAAAACCTACACGGAGTATCAAGCAAACTAACTTGAGAGGTAAGAATACTGCAATTAAATGATCAGTGAGTTGATTCATTCTGACCGATGGTATGGGAAATATAAATGCCAACGATGATCAAATGAATACATCAGTTCCTTTTGAAGTGCAGAAAAAGGTCACCTTGGCATCATTGCAACACTTCTGCACTTTTGATATTTCACTAGATTCAGCTTTATCATATAGTTTCCTGGGCGATGTATGTTTATGTCCTTTCAATGATTTTGCCACTCCATAGGTCCTCTGACCGCCCACAAAAAAAACCTCCTAAGTCAGACGGAGAGACTCGTATCCCACTCAGAAGGGGGACTGGAGAATTCCAACTCCCACTCCCACATTGAAATCCGCTACACCGACCTCTTTGTGACCGAGGACAATGAGGAATTAGAAACCAGCCAGCACGAGTACTTCACCCTGTCCAGCCGCCGGTCACGTATCTATGCCCACCAGGCCTGCCAGCGCATCAGGCCCTGCCACCTCCTGAGCCCCCAGCGGGCCACGGGCCGTCCCCCGAAGCGGGTCAAGATGAAGGGCATTGCCGGGATCGGGAAGAGCGTAGCAGTGCAGCGCATCGTCCACGAGTGGGCACTGGGCAAGAGCATGCGGGAGTTCGCCTGCGTGTTTGACCTCCGCTTCCGTGAGCTGAACCTGATTGATGGCCCTGTCAGCCTGCTGGGCTTGCTGGGGTCCAGGTTCCGTTATCTGGCTGCTGTGCTGGCAGAACTGCTGGACTCCGCGGTTTCTGTGCTCTTCATCCTGGACGGGCTGGATGAGTTCAGGCACAAGCTTAACTGGGATGGCCTGGACAGGGACGTCGGCTTGGACTCTAAGGTGCCAGTGTCAGAGCTGGTGGTTGCCCTGGTAAAAGGCAGCCTCCTCCCCGAAGCCTCAGTCATCCTGACCACGAGGCCCTCCACCGACGCCCCCAGGAGGTTCTTCCAGAGGTGCTGCGTGGTCCTGGGATTCGAGGAGGACCAGGTGAAAGAGTACACCTCAAAGTTCTTTAAGGAAGCCCAGGTGGCTGCCAGGGTCTACAACTACATCCTGGGGAACGACAGCCTCTTTGTCCTGTCTTTCATCCCCCTCTACTGCTACATCATCTGCACGGCCTTGGCCGAGTTCTTCTCGGCAGGGAGAGGGGATGGAAATGGGGAGGGGAACGGGGACAGGGGCTCACAGTCTCTGGAGCTCAACCCTCCCCGGTCTGTCAGCGAGGTCTACTACTGCTACCTGTACACCGTCATCAAGCACCACATGCTGAGGGGCAAGGCAGAGAGCAGTGCCTCCAAAACAGAGGTCTTCTCCCTCGTCAGGACCCAGCTGGCTAACCTGGGCAAGCTGGCCTACCACACCCTCCTGAGGAGCAAGATAATGTTCAACCGGGGAGACCTAGAGAGCTTTGGGCTAGAGCCCAGAGATGTGCGCAGCACCTTTCTGAGCCAGATCCTGGTGCCTGTGGAGGAGGAAAAGGTGGAGATGTTCTCTTTCTTCCACCTGACAGTCCAGGAACATCTCGCCGCCCTGTACTGTGTGGTCAACCTCTCCAGCCCAGAGCATATCCTCAGGGGGCTGGACTTCTGGTGCTTCGGAGAGCTCCAGTCCTCGGCGAACCCTGCCCCCCTCCTGGCACCGGACTTCCAGCCAGACGTGACCAGGTTGGAGAACCTGCATATGTTCACCAGGTTCTTCATGGGCCTGGTCAGGGCCCGGTTGGGTGACCAGTTGACTGGAATGGCACTTGACCCCCTGGACAAGGAGGCGATCTTGCCCCAGCTGGGCAACTGGTTCCGGGCCCAGTTCAAGAGCAGGAAGCTCCCCAACCAGACGGCCCTGAACCTGCTCCACTGCCTGATGGAGCTGCACATGGAGGACGTGGCCAAGGTGGTGGCTCCAGAGATCAAGCAGCTGAACTTGTTCAAGATGAAGCTGAGCGTGGTGGACTGTGCTGCCCTCTATTACATACTACAGTTCTCCCACCACTGCCTGGAGGAGCTCAACCTGGGCTACTCCAACATCGGGAACAGGGGTCTACAGAGGCTGGGGCCCATCCTGCACCGATGTGAGAGCCTCTTGTGAGTAACCATGATCCTCTCAGATTTTTCAAATCCAACTGAAAACTCGATGGAAGTCTGGGGTAAAGAGAGCAAACAGAAAATAAACCACATGGAACTGCGGTCGAGGACCATACTCTGACATACTGTACTCAGCAGTGGTTCTCAACCTTGGTCCTGGAGTACCCCCACATATGCTGGTTTATGCTCCAAACCTGAATTGCAATAACACTTTGCAAACATTTCTAACGATGTATCATTTAACATTACCCTCTTAATACCGCATTCTGTTAGAAACAGATATTCATGTTACAAGAGGAATATTCCATATTCATTTGAATGAAGAATGAATATTCCGTATTAATTTAACATCAGTGTTTCATTTTGATTTCCTCTTCCTCAGTTTGCGCTACAATTGTCTGGACCGGGAGGCAGCCATTTTGGAATCCGCAGTTCTGAAGTCAAAGGACTGTCAGGTTAAGAAGCTGTTGTAAGTGATTTTGGGAAGCTTTCATATGGAGGATGTAGGCACAGGCACAGAACAGCATGCTCGGAAAACAGCCCAATGAAATAACGGCATTGTTCTCTTTCCTCTTCTCGTCCACATCCCTTTTCTCAATCAGTTCTCCCTTCACTGCCTCTCTTTCAATTCAATCTCTCTTACCCGCCTGTTGAACGGAATTGCTAATGCCTTTTATATCACAAGTGTTGCATCACAAAATTCAGTGCACTCAAACTTTCCATTACCCATTCCCATGCCCTTCAAGTAAATAAGCAGTCCAGTTGGATTTCTGTCTGCCACTTCTTCAGTTCATCCCCCCATTTATTTTATTTTCCTCCCCTCCGTCAGCATGTGTGGTAATAACCTGGGCCCAGACGGGGTTCTGCAGCTCTGGGCGGCCCTGGAGCAGAACTCCACAGTGGAGGAACTCTACCTGGATATCACCGGCATCACGGAGAGAGGCACTGAGAACATCGTTAACTGCCTCAGCAAAAACTCCACCCTGAAGACCCTCACGTGAGAGTGGGGGAATAGGGGGGAAGGGGAGAAGCGGGGGGGGATTGAGTGACAGGGACAAAGCGCACGCATGCAGACATACGCACACATATAGATGAATGCATTGTTATACACAAACACACACACACACACACACACACACACACACAGACACACAGACACACATGGGAGCAGTGACAGAGACAGAGAGAGAAGGATAAAGAGAGAGGCTGATAAGATACTAGAAGATATAGGGGCAAAGGACATATGGAAGGTAACAGGGGAAACTTACCATTGGGAAAAGTTAACTCAACCAACCAAAAACCTAACCACAACCAACTCAGAGAGACCAAGATAAAATAAATATGTAAATGTCACAAGAAATATATTTAAAATGTGCTCTTGTTTCATGGTCATTGCTGTTAAAAGACTGCCCTTGTATTTTTAAATACAACCAGTCTTTCCCCGTTAAATATATTGGCAAATTGTTCAAACTGGTCTCTTCTGCCCTCAAGTGGAAATTAAGTGTACAGCCATTGAGCCTTGAATTACATTACAGGCATTTGGCAGACGCTCTTATCCAGAGCGACGTACAACAAAGTGTTAACCGTAGTCAAGAACAGTTTAGCTGAAAGCCACCCTAGTGGGAAGTACAATTCCTGGGTGCTTTACAGTGAATTACAGGAGCAGGGGAGTGAGTTGTCATGAGTCAAGTCAGGTCAGATAAACAGCAACATATACAGTGCAAGACAGGTTATTGTTATTAGTTTAAAACATTACTTGTGTGGTTTATAAGAGACAGAAATACAGAAAGGGAAAAGTATCAGTTCATTATTGCAATTGCTTAGACCAGTAAGTGTTGGAAATATGGGAAATCTTTCAGAAAAATATTTAATAAATTATGTGATTACTCCAAACCTAAAATGTAAAAAATCTGTGAGCTGTTCTTAGAGAGTGATTAGTCAGCCTATTATTCAACATTTAATGACTCATACCTACTATGTGATTCATCTCAAACTGCCTGGTGTAAGTTAGCCTACACCTAACTTGTTCAGGATTGCCGGGGTGGAAGTAATCTACCCTTTTCCTTAAGGGAAATGTTTGTCTGAGCCTTTGTTAAATAACCTAAACAAATGATTCTGAATGTTTGCATGTATTTTCATTGGTGTAATCAATAGCATCTCAGGACAAAACAAGAAAAAACGATCACTTTATTACGAGTAATTTATCATTTTCTGTGCGTATGTGTGCCAGATAATTTTTTTGACTATATATGGATGTTGTAAGAAATGAGGAGGCACTGTTCCAATGCCAAGTTTTCTTTGGAATCCAAACAATTGCAAGGAGAAAGTCAGTGATTAGCGGCAAATCGTCACACAAAACAATCTCTTTGGGTTTGAGTAACTGAACAGGATGACTCTAAATGCCCTTTCTGAGACCCCTGTTCTAAGAGGCAGGAAACAGAAATGCATATTCTGCATTGGCCATTTACACCTTGATGTAACCAATGTACCTCCTCTACCTGCTGCCTCCGCCAGAGGTCTAGCCAAGGAGCAACCTATTGGGTCTCTGAAACCCTACAATGTTGTGTCTTTCCAGCATGGTGGGGAACGAGATCGGAGAGGCAGGCAAAGAGAGGCTGAGGGAGCTGAGTCTACGCAGGCCTGAGCTCAAGATTATTGGGAACTTTGTGGACGACCTGGGCTTGCTGCAGGCCTACCTGGACTGGGTGGAGGAGATCCGCGCTGACCCTGACCAGATGGACTCAGTGAAGAATGCAGACGCTCTTCAATCTGTGCTGAGGGGATTCAGGGTGGCAGGGACACATGGGGAAGGCCCCAATGCACAGAAAGCTAAAGAACTGGAAGCTAAAATCCTAGAGCTCCTGGAGTCATAGCAGAGAGATGATAAATACACACACACACACACACACACATAAACACACACACACACATTAACACAAATACATACAGGAAAGCATGCACACAAACACACACACGCACACACACACACACACACAACACATACACACATACGCACAAACACACACATGTACGGACACAAATACACACACACATGCACACACACATTTACACAGACACACACATACACGCACGCACACAAATACACACCCACACGCATGCACACTTACACAAAAAAACACACACACACCCATACACACACACACACACGCACATACATGCACACAAATACACACACATGGGCATACACACATATATACACACACACACACACACACATACACCACACATACACATACCCGCGCGTATATGCCATCAGTGCTCCTGCATTAGCTAGAAAAGATCTGGTTTTACTTTAAAGAATTTGGTTCAGATTTTGTCCCATTTTGTCCCAATTTAGTAGCCAATTACACCCTCTATTTTTCATGTCAATCCCCCCGTCGTAATGTGAGTTCGCTGCCGTAGTCCTGTGACCGGCAGTGACAAAGGCAAAGTATCGTCTCCTCCGAGACGGCATTCACCAGGCTGTCGACCGTAACTCCGGTACTCCAGAGCCACTCCTGTACGCAGTGAACTTCCTGTTGGCTTCCCTCCCCCCTCCCTGGGGCGGACAGCCTCTTGCCGCCCCGGTGGCACTCCCGGCCAGAGCCGACTCTGGCATGGCTGGTGAAATTTAACCCCGGTCACAGTGGCCAGTGTCAACTGTTGTAACGAATAGATCACTCAGGAGGCCGAAAAGATCTGGTTTTGATATCATATTCATTGTTTTTCATAATGTCAGAATCACACCAATAAAATATATTTTGGCGTGCATTTGTGCGTCCATGCTCATGACCTTTCATGCTATTAATTTTTCAACAAAGAAAAGCTAAATAAATGTTTATTTTTCCTATAGTTTAGATTGAGATTCTTTGGCATTTTAATATTGGAAATATTAATTAACATTATAAACATGCATAATCCATGTCTCCATTCAGGAGGCTCATCCAGACAATTAACTCCTCCTGCAGCTGGCCCCTCGTTAGGGAGAGGGAGGGAGAACATGCTCCAGTGAGAACCGTGAGAAATACAAATGCACACACACACACACAGTTTCGCTCTCACTCTTAGATGGAGTGTCATTTTTAAGCCATTGAAGGTAAATATTCTGGCTTATCCAATTCCTCAGATCACTTTGCCCTCTCAGACTGCCATGGCCTGCCAAGCCAAATCGCAGGTCTTGCATAACTCTCAAATCCCTGTAGCATCACTGAAGTCTAAAGTCGTCAGGAAAATCATTCCTAATTGGCTATAACAGGGCAAGGCACAATAAACCACAACCATCCGCAGAAATTTCATGTCTTTCTCTCTTTCTCCACCATATTCCAGTCCCGCAACATGGGCATACCCCAATCCTTTTGACAGGTTAGGAATTTTACTAGACTAAATTACTGGGGGGAACTATTACAAAACATGTTTTTTATATACAAAACATTTATATATATATATATATGGCTGTGCAGCTGTCCTCTCATTAGGGCTTGGTGTTCGGCGTGGCTCTGGCTCTGTTCATATACAGTCGTGCCATTACAGTACATTACATGTCATTACACTACATTACAGTATATCACCGGTGTGGAACCTGATTTAAGCAGCTATTGAGGGTGTGCAGAAGGAGAGCAGAGCTTGAGACACACTGAAGTGTAAATTCTAACAATGGTACCCTATGTGGGGAGAAAATGCAGAATCCAGATTTGCAATTTGATTGTATGCACATTAGATTACATCTAGCAACCCGCTGTACCTGGTCAGGTACAGTAGTTGCAATGGAAACAGTGAATCAGTAATAGCTGTTGACATTGCAAGAAATGATTACATAAAAATAAAAAACCCATTTAATTCTGAATAAATTGAAGCTGCAAAAATAAATAAATAAACCTATACAAAATAATAATAAATAATAATAATAATATAGTAATGTTTCTACACTTGTTACAACATCCATACTTTCCTGTCTTTAAACTGTACAATTTTGTGCTTACATCCTCAAACATATTCATTAATCATTATTAGCAACACGATACGTCTGCAATAAAAAGAGAATATATGAACAGTAAGGTTGCCCACAAGCTGCAACTATCTCAAGTGAGAAGTGTGGTTTAATTTGGGTTTTAAACTGAACTCGGCAATTTGTTGAACCTGGTATTCTTTTATGGATCAGCAGTTGTGAGAAATTACAATTTGTGCAAAAACATGTCTGTGTACAGCGTACCACGTAATTATTGAATCATGTTTTTTTTCAAGGAATGGTCTTTGTGCATCTTAGCTTCCATTATCAAAATACTCTACTCTCTTCCATCCATTTAGTGCGATCATTTGTTCAGTTGCACCAGACTCATGATTGGCCTGTCAGTCTAATTAATCACCCTAGTGTTGACTGATAGTAAAGATAAGGTTCCGTTAAACCACATATTTGATGTAGTAATGCAAGTCAGTCAGTGTAAGTAATGCAGTCAGACAGTGTTCAGTTGTTTAGACCAATTCAGTCACATTAGATCAGTGGTTTCTTTGAGAAATAATCTGGGACCTGTTTTACCTTTCATTATAAATAATGATAAGATTCTAGATCAGCAGTCCTACTCTGACATGCTTGATACATAAGCCCCCTAAATGTGGGGTGTCAAAACTTCTGTATATATACATATTCTGTTTTCATGTTCTGTATAATTTTGTTACACTGCATATAATTTATAAATGAGACATATGGTACAACTACTGAACTACAGTTTGATTTTAGTAACATGTTTTTGAGGATCACACTGAGGAAAAGTGTCAGAAGATGCGACGTTGATTGATTGAGACAAAACCATTTGGAAGGGGGGTGTTGGAGAGCGGAGTACTTTTAAAATTGATAAGGTGTATTTTTTCGTGGATACTACTATACATTTCCTTCTGATAGAATTTCAATAACAAATACAATTAAAAAAATTATACAATTAACACCAGCCAAAAAAGGCACTTTTTGACTCTGAGGGCAAAAGGGCAGGGACTCAAGCCCCCCGTGGGCCCTATCTGTGCACGTGCCTGAGTACAGTAATGCCTCCCCCTGAGTATAAGCCAGTGACATTGGGTTTGGGAATAACCAAGCTCTGTAATAAAACGTAAAAGATCAGAATGTCTTTCGGCACATTTATAGATTTAATAGAAACTTCAATGTCACCTCAAAAAGGGATGTCATTGAAGAATTGTTACTTACTGAATAGTTTTATAGAAATTATTTTAAATGAGTAGCAGTTATTACCTATTGTTACCACACAATTTATTAGGAAATATCAGGTACCTAATATACCATACTTACTTTGAATGTATTATCTAATTACCCTTTCTAAACATGTAGTTACTTGTAAATATTATTTAGATTTACCAATTAATTATCTTTTAGTTACATAGGAATTGATCAAAATAATAACTTGCCTAGTGGATAATTAGCATACTGTAAACTGCTACCCATATTCAATACTGTTATTGAAAACCATAATCTACAGCAGCCAAATAGCACTCATGTGTGGGCTGAAACATCCACATCAAATTAAGTCTAAAAGGACAGGCATAGGAGGCAAGACTCTGGAAACTCTGGATGATTTATCCTTTAGTATTTAGAAATTTTTAAAAAATATTCATTCTCTTTCAGGCTCTCAAAAATTAATTAAAGTTAAAATGAGACTTACCTTAATTAGGAAGACAGTGTGGCTGACATGACATCGAACAAATTAATTAACCAATTAAAAATTATTACGATAATCTTATGTATTAAATGTATGAACCAATGCAGGAACAATAAATAATTCCTTTATTTCAAAACTACCTACGGAACAGAGGGACCGGTTAAACGCAGTGGCTGTTAGTTGTAGTCTTACAGTAGTACTGAACATGTTGATTTGCGGATTGGATGGAGCAACAAAAAAACCCTCAATAATAGTTGAAGGTGGAGAAGTTTGGGACGGCTGGTGGTTTAGTGAACCCAAGCGCAGAGATGAGGCGGAGACAGATGTGATGAGAAATTAAAATCTTTACTGAAAAACTAAAGCTCTGGGCAGTACAATCAAGACAGGAGGTAACACAAAACTAAACTGCTATCAAACCAAAGTGGAACAAACACGGTTCCCAAAACATATAGCTCGAAAACAATAAACCAAAATCGCACAAAGACAAAAGGGTAAACACAAAAGAATCCTGTAAGCATGCAACTGCTGGCAGTAACACTGGTCAAGAAAAACTCAAGACTGGACACAGATCTACGAATGCAGACAACTTAAATAGTGAACGTAAACGAGACACAGGTAAAAACACTGAGACAATAATCAATTTAAACAATAAAGACCATTAAACAATAAAACCATTAAACAATAATGTACCGTCGCACTCTGAAACAGAATATCAAATACCCCCAGTGCCACAAAGCAGACCCGATTCAATCAACATTTTTGCTGTACTCTGACTCTCAACAAACACAGTTTGGCAGTTGTACAGTTGTACTTATTTGTTAAAGCAGAGAAGAACTATTTTGATTGTACCCAGGTCAATGCCCCCTTACTAGAAAATGCCTTCCTGCTTTCAAGCCACAAGTCACAAGTCCATTCTACCATGTAATGCACATAGCTTAGGGAAATCAAATGTTTATATATGTTTTTTTCTATCTTTCAAGAGCCCTGTTCCATATTTTTGTGCAAAGGAATGGTGGTATGTACAATGTAATCTGTCTAGTTTAAACAGGTATATATGGTATCTAAACAACAACAATATTTTTCAAAACTTTAATGTGACATTTATCACATCACCTTTTTGGTGGCCTATCTTACCACTGTAATATCCTCTCTCAATTTGGGAAGATGCACCCTAGCACAATATGTTGAGCAGTTTCCTTCTGTTCCATTGACTTGGGGGAGCTGTCCCCAATTAACACACAACTCCCAATTTAATATCTACAACGCATCCATTAATACTCACAATGTCTCAATTAAATTGTACATTACATTGTAAATTAGGGGAGGTACATTAAATTGAATATCCTCAACTCGTACTGCCATAAAATGGCCCCACATTCTGTGTTCCTTAGAAAAATATATATTTGATTGGGACAAACACAGTATGACAGTCTTAAAGCTAGGGAAAAAAACCGAAATGAAATGAAAAAGGAAAATGAAATTTCCCTTACGTGATTCTGCCATGGTGGTGTGAGACAGTTTCACCATTATAATCACCAGCTTCACGTTGGCACAGAAATCATAATGTGCTTCTCTTCTCTCCCTCTATTACACTACATGAGAATGTGAGAATGCAATTTTGCATTGAACAGCTGCAAAATGCAAAAGTATTACAAATTTAAACCATTATAAAGTAAAATGGTCATACTTCGGCAGTGTAAATAAGCCAATAATTATAGTTCATCATTTGCCCTGGTTCAGGAAGAGATGAAGGCATTCACTACTTGCACAGTAGATGGCAGCAATGGGCCAAAATGATCGACCAGAAATCAAAATAAAACATGAGTGATATTGGGAAAACTGTGTCTGAAGCATTTATTACAGTCACATCCTTCTCAAATTAGGCCACTAATGTAAATACACAGAAAATAGCCATCAGGATCAGTTATAATGGAATAATATATAAGTATGAACTTGTTTTTGTTTTTTCAGTCCATTTACAGAGCAAATTGACCCCAAATAACACTTTTGTATACAAAGTGCCATCAAAATGCCTATTTTCTGTCTAGGTTCATTACTCCAAATTATGATAAATCACCAAGTTTCATGCTGAAATAATGTTAAAGAGATTTAAGCGGGGTCAAATTCTTTCAGCGTCATGCCGCATCACCACTCCAGGCATACGTATATATATATATATATATATATATCCATAGAACGCATAGCTTGTCATGATTTATTCCTTGTATGACTGATCCTGATGGCTCTTTTCTAGGGGGTTAATGCACTTTGTGGAAAAAAAAACACAAATCAGCAAGAATATAGAAGTGGTGATAAGCACTATAATACCTGTCAAACGTCCTCATGGTTTTAAAAGTTGCAACCATTGCTATTTGCTTTGTAAATTTGAAAGTGAAGGCTGGAGTTTCCATTTTATTCATCCGTCACCACAACGAGGGAAACCCAAAAGCAAAAATCACCCCACAATTTCAAAATATCTACTTTCAGGGAAGCATAAATGGGCAGACAAATGTGAAACCAAACTGATATTTCATATGAGGATATGAAGAGCTTCATATTATTTTTATTTAATTTTATTATGGTTTGGTTCCAAGAGAAGGAATGTAGAAATATTCACACGAAATCATAAGTCAGTCATTTTGTTCTTGTACTGACCAATTGCAACACACATCTAACTTGTTTTGGTCACATGAACAGCCTATGTGTATACGTATATAGGGTGGCAAACATCTAGTCTAACAAGACCATAAAACTCAGTCACATTGCTTAATATTACAATTGACAACATTGTGAAGGTACAGGTGTTGTGTCCAGTGAAAGTACAGGTGCTGTGTCTCCATGCACCCTACAATCTACCCACAACCTCCATACACCCTACAATCTACCCACTAACTCCATACACCCTACAATCTACCCACTAACTCCATACACCCTACAATCTACCCACTAACTCCATACACCCTACAATCTACCCACAATCTCCATACACCATACAATCTACCTACAACCTCCATACACCCTACAATCTACCCACTAACTCCATACACCCTACAATCTACCCACTAACTCCATACACCCTACAATCTACCCACAACCTCCATACACCCTACAATCTACCCACAACCTCCATACACCCTACAATCTGCCCACTAACTCAATACACCCTACAATCTACCCACTAACTCCATACACCCTACAATCTACCCACTAACTCCATACACCCTACAATCTACCCACTAACTCCATACATCCTGCAATCTACCTACAACCTCAAAATGGCAAACTTTCAATCGTCAGATACCAGTGGCGTACTATCTAGCAGAAGGTAGAAGGGCTCAACATGCATTTCTGCCACTTCTTGTTTGTTGTCTCTTTATATCAGTCACAATTTTACTGTTGTTTTTGATGTTCATCTTTAGAATTTGATTCTTTATTTTATATATTATTTATATATTAGATTTCTTCTTTCACTGGACACAGCACCTGTACTTTCACTGGACACAGCACCTGTACCTTCACTGGACACAGCACCTGTACCTTCACTGGACACAACACCTGTACTATCACTGGACACAACACCTGTACTTTCACTGGACACAACACCTGTACTTTCACTGGACACAACACCTGTACTTTCACTGGACACAGCACCTGTACTTTCACTGGACACAACACCTGTACTTTCACTGGACACAACACCTGTACTTTCACTGGACACAGCAGAGCCCGCCAGAGCCAACAGATGGTGATTGGATGCAGCCAGTGAGAATGAGGCATTACAAAGGATTCATATTTTTGTATTAGCTGGCTTTATCATCAAGTAGGGAGAAGGGATGAGTTTACCAAACCAAAAAATTGTGAGTAGACATCTGTGCTTATAATAGATGATTTAATTTCCAATAAGTCGCAGTATTCATAAACAATATATTACATTTGCGTTACATTAACGTAATAAGCTGGAGATACTTGAGGGTAATTAAAACTCAGTGGATATATAATGGCACAAAACCTATGAATATCATGCTCTACAATCAACATATGTTGACAGATGTGTTATAAATTCTTTATCAGACATAGAAAAAATGATATAAATATTATTAGTCAGTCCCACAATTTTTTTACAATTTTATTGTGCATCGGTTTCAGAGATAGGGGGTGGGGCATTTTCTTGACAGTCCAGAAATCCAGCACATTTCTACATGTTAGGACCGACTGGGATGATGACACACACACACACAGTGAAGCAATGGAAAAAACAACATTTTTAATCATGTAAATTATACTGCTACACATGCTGCACAACACACACACATATAGATAACACACACACACACATATAGAGATAACACATAAAACAAACAATGATACACAAAGCCTAAAAATAATGACTAAAGGCATCTTATATAAATAAGTGTTACCATCAACTGAGCTGCAGCTGGCACTTCTAGGGCATGACATTTGGAATGAACCTTAATGAAAAAGATGAATGAAGAAAGACCATGATTACAGTAGTACTATAGTTAAGGGTTTACAGTACAGAGGTGGTTCTGTGTGGCTCAGTAGGTAGAGCATGGCATTGGCAATGGCTGCTAAATGGCATATATATTGGTAAAAGACTCCAGTGAATTTCGCCATACAGACAAGAAAAATTAAAAATGATCTTTACCATGTCAAATCAAACTGCGGTACAGGTTTCCTTCATTTGTACAATGAATGTAATATTACACAATATTATTTGTTTGGTGGTTGATAAAATAGAATAGCTGCTTGAGCAACAAAGTGTAACTCTTATTTATATTTGCTACTCAGTTGAGTACAAAGTGGATAATGTTCAATGTTTATAATGCTTTCTATTGCCATCCTGTATCTCATTGCTGAAGTGTAACACCTACCTGCAGAAGACTGGTATCCCTCTGATTCATTGAGTTCTCTATAGGAGCCGTTGAGCCCACCTGTGCACAAAAAGATGAAAAACAACCTAATCGCATTTCATACATATTCGATTCCCTGTCCCGCCAGAGTTGGCTCTGGCTGGGAGTGCCACCAGGGGCAGTGTTTGTCCGCCCCAGGGAGGGGGGAGGGAAGCCAACAGGACGTTCGCTGCGCCTAAGAGTGGCCCTGTAGTACCAGGTTACGGTCGACGGCCTGGTGAGTGCCGTCTCGGAGGAGACGATGCTTCGCCTTCATCACTACCAGTCGCAGGACTATGGCAGCGACCTCACATTACTAGGGGGGATTGACATTAAAATAGCAAGTCTAATTGGCTACTAAATTGGAAGAAAATGGGATAAAATCAGAAACAAAATCTTAAAAAAAGAAAGATTAAGATAAATGTGTACTAAAACCTTAAGGACTGTGTGCAGTCAAACCTAAATATACGTACATTGCTTATTTAATACTAGGGGTAAACATGAAACTTTATTTTGTCTAAGTATGTCAAACTTTACAGTCTGGAAAAACAGGACAAACTTGTACATATTGTGGCAGCCCAAGGGGCTGGCCAAGGAAATGGCTGCCTGGCCCTTCAACACATTGGAGCCACTGGAGCTGGAAAGACTACATTACCCAGCAGCCTGCAGTCGAAGCCAGAACGAAGTCAAGCGATTGGAACTACGGACAGCTGAAGGCCATTTGGAGGCTTATTTAAAGGACTAATTCCTGTCACACTGGGAAGGAGTAGGTTGGTGGTTTTTGAGTGTGTCGCGGAGAGTGTGTTGCGGAGAGTGTCGCGCAGTGTGTCGCACAGTGTTTTTGGGAGAGTGTTTTGGGATTGCTTTTTGTGTTTGACTTGGATTGTTTGAGGACCCCGCTTTGTGTACCGACTTGTGGACTGCCTGAGGAACTGAACTGGATTTGTGGACTGAATTATGGATAACAACGACGAGATAAGGATTGTGGACTTTATGTACTTTTTTACAATTACCCCACCCCTTTGTGTTTTGTCAAGATTTGGTTAATAAAATTATTGTTTTGTTTTGAATACTGCTTCCTCCGGGTTATTTAACTCCCTATGCCCTCTACAAAGGTCCGTGAATGTTGCCCCACCCCAAGGAACACCACAATATGTACAGTGGTCTAAACATCAGTGATCAGCATTGCTCCAAATAACATGAACCAATGCCAAACCAGTGCTGAACAGTGCACACACACATACATTACTGTAGTAGTACTCCGGTAGATGTTCAAATGGATTTCATTTATCTCATTTAATTTAATTAAGTGTGTTAGGAGGCATCCTCTTACCATAGTTGGAATTTTGACGCTGACATTTTGTTACTCCCACAACACCACAAATGACTAAAATCCAAAATACACAACAAGCTATTCCTCCAATGAAGATGCCTGCCAATCTTGGGTATGAACCTGTAGACCAAAAAACATATATATATAATTCACTTCTGCATCACTGAATGCCTTCTGTATACTGTAAGGGGCTGTAGCTAAAGGCGTGGTTAGGCACAATGCCCACTGGAGTGCCCGCAAACCCTTTAGCCACAACTTTACTATATTAATGCTACACCACAGCATCGAGGGCCTTATTTCTTTAATGTAGCGGTTACTATATGTTTTTTTAAATGTCAAGGACACTGAAATTTATCCGGAACTATCCACTTCATAATGTGTGTTATACACTTTCCATTTACCTTTACAGCACATGCAGTTGTTTTGAAATATGTTCAAAACATTTTAATTTCATATTTATAACAGAACATTTATAATAAGGGGTGGGTCACAGACATTGTATTTGCTCATAAAGCGGGTCAGAGTTTGGGAACCCCTGCCATACTGTATGAGACCTTAGACGTACCTATGTATGTTATAACAACGACACTCTACACCTGATTATAATGACAATCCCACCTGGAACCATTGTTTTTGCCTGATTATAATGACAAATCCCATCCTGGAACCATTGTTTTTTGGTCAGGAATAAAATCCAATGGAACGACAAAGAAAGTCGCGTCCTTCCTTTAACATTTTAATGTAGTGATTGTAATGTAGTGATTATTTAGATAAAAGTTATCCAGAGTATTGGTGGAAAGAAAAAACACACCATTTCAGTAATTTCCCATCACTGATCTACAGCTCTGGAGAGGAGAGGTGGAGAAGTGGGAGAGAGGGCATTCTCAATTCACATTTAGAACACAAAATTATGTATAAAGGTGGAAAATATATTTCATTTATTGAAGACTGGGGTTGGAAAAGTAGGCTCAAAAATTAATACCAACCATTCCCCATGTAAAATATCATTTCTATTTTTAATGTGACTTTCTTGTCACAAATCCACATTTAGCCATTTTCTTTTGTTGCCTGTGTTGTGAAATGTTATGACATGTTCTACAGCCCTTTGAAGTATTCACATAGATTTGCTAGGGAGCAGTACTGTTGACAGTTATAATGCCTATTTGTTTTTTTAAACGATACTACTAACAAAAAGAATACAAATATAAAATAAAACAGGCCTTAGGTTACTGTACCGTGGTGGTGAGAGGCAGTAACACTGTAAGAATAGCTAGCTTCACCTTGGACATTGAGATCTGAATTCCCTCCATTTCCACCCCTCTCAGCCAGTTACACTGCAATACACGCAAGATTCTAATGACCTGAACACCTGCCAAAATATTCCAGATGATTAGTGGTGTCAGTCTCTAAATTGTCAGTCGCCCTGCACTTGTGTCTCTCTGAAGATGTTTAAGTCAACGGACACCTTGTCTTTTCTCTCACTTCCCTTTCTCATCTCTGTAATGCCAGTGCATCTGGAGAAGGAGAAATCAAAAGAGGAAATTAAGTCACATGGCCTTAAGTGGAATCTGGGGAAATTCAGAGTGAAGAAACATTAATAATAATAATAGTAATAATAAGTCACCCAAAATAAAGGGGAGAATCCAAGCATCCCCAAGAAGGGAAGGGGGATGCAACTCCCCCACCTGCATAACCATAAACTTGCAGACCTGGGACAAGAAACAAAAACTATGAACAGAACTCTATAAACGTTATGACCTCACAAATGTTATGAAAATCCATTGTGTCTTCTCCTTCCATTGATATCCATTCAGATACGACTTATATACGATTATAACAGAGGAACTAACATTTACATTTTACATTTTACATTTTAGGCATTTAGCAGACACTCTCATCCAGAGTGACTTACACAGTTTACATTTCTTTACATACAATCCATTTATACAGCTGGATATTTTACTGAATTCAGGTTAAGTACCTTGCTCAAGGGTACAACAGCACTGCAACCTCTGAGTTACAAGCCCAGCTCCCTAACCATTACACTACGCCCCCTAAAAGGGGGTTAGATCCAACTCCAACTCCTTGGTCGTAACCAAGCTTCTGCACTGTACCACAACCTCACACTGTAAATATCTTCAGTCTGATACCTGTTGACACCTGTCACAGTGATCAGCAGACCTCTCCCCGTTACAGAGGCGCAGTGCCTCCGAGCCCCTCGAAAATGGGACCAGAGCTTGTGGTGGCGAGGAGGAGGAGGGGGTGCAGAACACAGCAACAGCAGTGGAGCTCAGAGGCATGGCCTTTTTTAAGTAGGGGCTGCTGCTACCATCGGCTGCGGTTAGGTTGGAGTGACCCCAGAAGTCTTCCTGGTAGGACTTTTGCTCAAGCTCCCATAACAATGATGGAGCAGGTCAGACTTTTGAAAGGTTACATTTGAAGTGATGTGAAGAATTCTCTTAGAAGAATATTGGTCTCTGTGACACACTAGAATCGGTGTAAACTCTGATTCTCAGACTTACAAAGAACAGAAAGAACTGTCCCACGTGAACATTATTTCAAATACATGCATTTATTTTGGAATTGAAACCATGACCCGGAGATCAAATCTCCCAGGACTGAGAAGTGATAGTAAGTAATGGCCATGCAATTCAAAGAGATGTAAATGCCTGTAGCACCATATCACTGCTGTTTGTAGAGAGGTTTTAAATGCTGTAGCAGCAATATAAATATTTAGTTAATATTTACATAAAGGCATGACAAATATTCATATATGCATGAGCTTTGTCAAGCACTTAACAAATAAACATTCAAAACATCTGACTCTACATATCTTATGTAAGATAGCTGGAATATGACTGTGTCTCAGGCACGTGCACAGATAGGGACCAAGGGGGGCTTGAGCCCCTGCCCTTTTGCTCTCAAGGTCAAAAAGTGCCCTTTTTTGGCTGGTGTTAATTATATTTTTTCTTTATTTGTTATTGAAATTCTATCAAATATAAAGAGGGAAATGTATAGTAGTATCCACAAAAAAATACACCTTATCAATTTAAAAAGTACTCCGCTCTCCAACACCCGAATACAACTTGTTATGAAAAGCACCGCATCCCCAGCCCCAGTTCTGTTACGGTGAATGATATCACTCAGGTAGGCACTGTTTTAATTATGAAACCACAATTAAACAACACTTACTTACTTTTTATGTTATATATCTGTTAAAAAAACTATGAAGTAGGTCAGTAGGACTTGCCACCTTCACGCTGTAATTTCGTCATTACTAGCCTCGGTACTCGCGAGCAAGTAAGCTAATCTAATTATCAATAAAACGATGTTATCTCCGTCATGCAGGACAACCTACAATTAATTTGCAATACAATTAATTTCTGAAGTAGGTAGTTACGTTTTGCATAGTTTTGCTAGTATAGTGTAGTCACCCCCATTTATTTATAGCCAGTTTTCTAAAAACGTGATGTTTAAAAGTTATTTTTTCTGTCAGCCCCGATCGGAGGCGGCGTTTGGCTGTCCGCCTCCGGGGGAGGGTGAGCCGGCACGAGTCCTTCAAGGAGCAGGAAAAAGGTGTCCGTGGTAGAATTCCGTCTCAGAAGAGACGGATAAATCGGCCCGGAAATAATGTCTAGGGTGTCTCGACCCGGAGGACAGGCGGCAGACTTGTGGGGGAGGGTGAATTGAGATAAATAGAGGGTATAATTGGCAACCAAATTGGGAGAAAAACAGAGAAAAATTTGATCTGTGGTTTCTTCATGGAATAATGTGTTTCAGTAGAATTTAAACAGGTCCCATTTTATGAACATAGTGTGTGATTATGGATGGCGGCGGTGTGACAACATCGGGGTGGAAATAGTGAGTGTCGGTGGGGTGAGTGCCATTTTTTTAGCTTGAGCCCTTGCCCCCCAAAATGTCTGTGCATGGCCCTGCTGTGTCTTATGAATAAACCCAAAGGGCCCTATTTTGGTGAATTAGGATGGTGTCGGTAATGCAGACGCAAAGCAAAGACGGTGGCGCTTTAGGGCGTGTCTAACGCAATTTCGGTAATTTCGTGAATTCGGACGACAGTGCACCTCCGGCGCAGTGGATTGGAGGTTGGATTAACTCTTTTTAAAAACATGTGGGTGTGGTGGGGGTTTGGTTTCATAATGGCCAATTAGAACACCTATTTTCTATCCCTTTAAATATTAGTGCGCTAACGCTATAGCAAATTGGCAATTTCCTGACATGACAGCAGCGCTTCTCAAAAGAGGAGAGCGAGGAGGTGCCGAAAAGTTGGTGCGCGAATCGAAGGGGGAAAACAAGGCGCACATTAATTTGTCATTTTCATGATTTGAGTTTATATTTTGAGACCTACATTGTTAAAAGAAAGTGTTTTATTTTACCATCTCTTTTTTTCCTTATTTGTAGGCTTTCCAACTTAAAAAAAAAAATTTACTAACTTAACTTAAAGCAATAAATAACAAACTCACAACTGCAACTGGGCCTGTTTCATTTATGTTTGTCATGCAGTAGGCCTACATGTGTCACCCCGGAGTGTGCATCACAAACCACCTGGATATTAATGGAGTGGACCCCCTTCCGATTCACATAAATGATACAGATGGTGCGCGCAACTGCACATGTGTGCAAACCCCAGGGAATCCACATTGCGTATAAAAATCCTGTTTATTTCTCTGCTGGCTGTCGGGTGTAGGAAAAGTATTAAACTAATTAGCATGTTGACAAGACTGGAAGAAACTGCATGTACAGCCGAACTGATAGCCGTCTGGCAAACACCGGCTACCAAACCCAGGGTGTCGCTCACGGTATCGGCTTCGATACCGTGAAAAACAATGTGCATGCAAACACGTGTATCTTACTGAACGGTAGCGATGGATGGCCTGCTGGCTAAAGTCTTTCATGTCCGTGCATTGAATAACCACAAGCTCTGGGGAAATCGTTTTTAGCTTTATTGATTACGCTTGCAAGTTACCCATGGATTGGACGATTTGCCTCAACATGGGGGGAAATTCACAATATTCACAAAACATTCTCATGTGATTTCAGATAACCTTATGTTCATATGTGCGCATCAATAAAGTCACCAAATTGCACAGAGCGCCAGCGTTTGTGCTAAGAGGTGGTCTAGTTGGACGTTAACGCAAACTCATTATTTGACACCAAATTTGCGCTGACTGTTTTCATTGTCACACCCCCTATTGCGATGCCCAACCCATAGTCGCGCAAACGCCTTCATTTCCCACTACGAAATTGCCAAACTTGGCGGAGACGGGAAATATTCCATTTGTGACAGATTAAACTGGCAATTCGCCTGCGCTAGGGCATAACGCCGCTTACCGCCGGCACGAAAATAGGGCCCTGTCTGTTTAATGCATCGCCTATTATATTGTATGGTGCAGGGTTGTTTTTTATGTTGCGTGATTTTTTTATGTTATTACCTGGCCACATCTCCTTTAAAAATAGATTTTATTTCTCAATGGGGCTCGCCTGGAAAAAGAAAAGATAACAAAATATATTGAAAAAGAAAAAATATATATTTATATATTATATTTTAAAATCTACAAATACACAATTAACAAAAAGGATAACAAAGAAAATAAATGTTAATTTATTACAATAAATATTCTATTCTAACTGCAGCGTCTCTCTATTTCAGTTATACTCAGTGGCTCTGCTCCTCACCGACACAGAGACATGACTGCAGCTGAGAGATTCATCCTCATTGGCTGCCTGCTGCAAGGTGGGGCTCAAAGGGGCAGAGTGTAATAGTATAGAGTAGAGGCGTACAAAGACCCAAGAGGGTATTGAAACCATTCATAATTCCACAATTGTATGCATTAATGTGCTCTCTGTGTTATAGGGGCCCTGGGCAGAGAGTGGGGAATCTGGATGCCTCAGAGTATAGAAGCTCTGAGTGGATCCTGTGTGCTGATTCCCTGCAGATTTGAGATTCCATCTAAATATGACAAACATCTGAGAGCTGGAGTTAACGTGATATGGAAGAAAGGTGGACATAGGGGTACTGCAGTGTTTGATTCCAGACTACCTGAGTCAAAGATCAGAAAGAATGAAATTGAAGGAGAGTTAACCGGAGACTTGCTGAAGAAGAACTGCACAACAATCCTGGACAATTTTCCTTTGGGGTATAGTGCTGAATATGCCTTCAGATTAGAATCTCAGTCTCTCAATTTTAATTTTCAACCAGATGTCCAAATTGATGTACAAGGTAGTACATTTACTCTTATGCTTTTGAAACCTTTTATTGATTTTTACAAGAGAAATACACTGTGGATGAAAGTAAAGAACGGAAATAATGAAATGATGAGTGCCATGTTCCTGATAACTCTATTAAATCCAGTTTGTATGTATGGCTGTCAGGCTCTGTTGTGATGTGGTGATGCATTGAGTTCTGTGTGAGTCTCTCCAATCCTGAGACAGACAGTAACCCATCCTCATGTCTCCATGTCTCCTAGACTCTCCACCCAAACCAAAGTTATCCTCAGTGAAGGTGGAGGTGACTGAAGGGAGCTCTGTGAGTTTGAACTGTTCTGCTGCAGCCCCCTGTCCCACACTCCCCCCAAATCTGACATGGACCCCCAGGCTGAGTGACAGTGTGGATCAACTGCAGGAGAATCAGGATCAAACCAAATATGTGTCTTCTGTTCTGACCTTCATTGCTTCACACCTCCACCATGGGCAGAAGATCACCTGCACAGCACTTTACAAACTGCAACAAGGAGACAGCCAGAAGATATCTGAAGCCAGTCTGACTCTCAGTATTCTATGTAAGAGAAGTGGAGTTTGAGTGTGTTCTATGAAGGAAGGAGTTCTTTGCCACACTCGCTGGCCTTTTGGGTTTCAAGCCCGGTATTTTCATGTTGTCATATTTTCTGTTCTCTGTAAATCGTGTTTGTGACTGTGCTCTGTAAAAAGCTTTAAACAACTAAAATTGAATGGAATTGATTTAAATTCCATAATTATAATGATAATATGACTTCAGAATAGTGATGCCCACCTACCGATCTCCTGTTATGGTCAGATGATACCACATTTGAGCTTTTAAGCCATGCACACCAGCAATGGCTTTTTGTGTAAAAAAAACGTTTATATTGAAAAGGTCCTGGGGCCTACCGGGTAGTGTAGCGGTAAGAATATCCGACGTTGCCCAGTACTACGGCAGCAAGCTCTTAGACGAGGGGGGATCATTGACATGAAAAAGAGGCTATAATTGGCTTCTAAAAGGTCCTATACATACTGGGAAAAATGGTGGTGGTGATCTTATGGGTTTTGAATTTGTATAAAATAATATCATTTTATCATTTTCTTTTGCATACAATATAGCTCATAACCTGTATTGCCTATTTTATACAGTCTTTTTGGCTTATGTTCATCAAAGATGCCAATAATTCTGGACCTGACTGTATGATTCAAATTTTAAATTAAAATGAATTTTATAAATTGATATCCTCTGTCATTGTCTCTGTGAAAACTATATCCATCCTCAGACATGCCTCAGATCTCTGCCTCTGGGAGCTGCAGCAGAACTGCAGCAGAGATCAGCTGCTCCTGTGAGAGCCATGGGAATCCCTCTCCCAGCATGGAGTGGTGTGTGTCTGGACTGCGGGTCACTAACTCTACTGACAGAGTCATCAGGGAGGAGCACCTGGGAAACACAGGTCTGAGGAGCTCCCTCACCATGCGCCACTCACAGGGAGACACGCCCACTCTTCTCTGCCTCAGCACCAACACTCTCGGCTCCTCCAGCCTCCAGCTCCTCATCCCATCTCCAGAGCAACACTCAAGTGATCACAGATTTCTATTATTTCCTTATTCATACATCATGCACTAATGGACAGAGGTGTGAGTTTTGGAGCATTTGTTTAAGAGTGGTGGTTATTATACTGTACCTGTATTATTAATATTTCCTTGTCCCACAGTTCTGCTCTCCACTGGACTCCTGGTCATTGGAATATTAGTGGGGGCACTAATAACAGGCTTGCTGTGTGGTGTGACACAGTTCTCTAAACGAAAGTAAGACCCTGAAATGTTTTAATGTTTTGTTCACTGAGCTTTAGCTTCCACAATAAGAACAAGAATAAGTCTTCTTAGAAATAGATTTCACAACTAAAAACAAGTGTTAAAAGAGTGTGAAATTAAGAGTTTTAAAATGTATTTTATTAACATGTCCTGGCAGTTATTTTCTCCTGTTTTTTAAAACAAGATGGCTGATTCATGTAAAAATTTTGTTTTTTGGAAGACGATCAAGACTGCCGTCTCCTGATAATTGCAGTGATGTCAAGAAAGACGTTTCTACAAGTTCCCAGAGTGAATTAATGCCATCCTCTTCGGTAATTGTGATACTGTGTGTATTATGTATACTCATAACTAGGAATGTGTGAGGGCAGGTTACCACACAGGCAATAAAGTGAAACTTGTTTGTTTTGCAGAGTCCTCCACCAAAACCAGATGAGGATATCTATGCCAACCACATCATGGTGACCGAGAAACAGAGAGAGGGAGAAGACCATGGCAAGATGGAAACACAAACACAGATACAGATGGAGACCCAAAGCCAAGCAGCTGATGACTTTCTGCATTACGCCTCTGTGAAAATCACAGGACGTAAAACCAACCAGGAGCCTGCTACAGCGACCAATAACATCTATGGCAATGTGTCATGTGACAGGAGCAGGACGGATTGCTCCTCTAATGACAGTCTGATCCATCCCCAGCCAGCAGAGCCATGTACTCAAGCGTCAGAGATACAGTCAGGACGGTCATAACCGTGCAGAGACAGACATCCCACAGCAAGCAGGTGAAGGGGAGGATGCAATGTTCTCGCGCGTAGTGAAGAGGAAGATGATGAAGGTGAACATGTATTAGCAGGGGGAGGGGCTCCCCTGAGATTCTGCCCTGCCAGAAGTACAAGTAGTATCCCTTTTCCGGGTTACTCCTGACATACTATGAGTGAAATTTGGTGAAGATTGGATAAATTGTGTAGAAGAAGCAAAAAAATGGTTTTTGACAAGATTCAAAATGGCAGAAAATTCAATATGCCGGAAAGTGAATATATTATATAAAATAGATTTGGCTTCAACGGAAAAATAATTTTGTTTCCAGACATCACGGTTCAGGAGTTATGGGCCAGAATGTAAAATTGCATGTTATAGCACCACCTTCTGGACAATCGGTGTAATTTTTGTTGCCTGAGTAGTGGGTAAGATTTGGAACCTGTAGGTTTTACAGTTTCAGAGCACTAGACATTTTTAGGGCAGACAAATAATAATAAAAATGAAGCTTCCAAACTGAACAAAGTAGCTAGCTAGATAAGAAGACATCTGCAGAAATATATAGCTTTTTTTTCATTAGCTATCAGACCATAAGGCCTTAGCTCAAACTTTTGTAAACACTGATCTTGCTTGTCACACTCAAATGCTCTCTGACATAATCCTACCGTGTAGTGTGCAGTGCATCTCAAATACATTTCTTTATGAGGTGCCTTATCAGTTTCTACTACTTCTAGTTTCTACTTCTATTCAATTAAAATAATTGTATTAAAAAATATATATACAGTACTGTGCAAAAGTCTTAGGCCACTTTGAAAAATTTTTAATTAAAGCCATTTATCTGAGTATTACGTGTTTATTTGGTCGGAGAAACACTATATAACATTTAAGTAAACATAAAAAAACATGAATACAATGAAAAGTAGCATAAACTTCTTGTGTTTTTAAAACAAGTCAGTATTTTGTGTGGCACTTGTTTTTGAATAAAATAAGTACAAAATAATTTTTGCAGATAGGTGGGCAGCTGCGTACCATACCTGTAACACTGGGAAGGAAAAGGTTAGTCTTTCTTTTCTTTTTTTTTTATGGAGTAAGCAGGAATACATAGTGTTGAGCAAGTAGGCAGTGGTGATGACAATTAGCTAGATGGACAGAGTTCAGTGGTAGTGGAGTCTGAAAAGGTGGGTTTTGAGTCTCTTTTGGAAGATCGCAAGTGATTCCATGGTCCTGATTGATTGCGGAAGGTTGTTCCACCACTGAGGGGTCAGGACAGAGAAGAAACGAGACTGCGAGGAGCGGCTGCCAGGCGCCCAGAGGGATGGGGCAGTCAGTTTGCCAGAGGAGGCGGAGCAGATGGGTCTGGCTGGGGTGTAGGGAGTGACGAGTGACTGGAGGGATAGGGGAGCAGTACCTCTAGCCGCTTGAAAAGCAAGCACCAGTGATTTGAATCTGATGCATGCTGCAATGGGGAGCCAGTGCAGAGAGGAGAGTAGAGGGGTGACGTGGGTGAACTTCGGCTGGTTGAATACCAGACATGCGGCAGCATTCTGCACTAGTTGCAGTGGGTCCAGTCTAGTTCTGCTGTACACTAGTTGCATTTTATATGTTCAGATGCCTAGTGTGGGAAAATACATGAAGCCTTAGGGCAATCAGATATTTTTGATAGAGGAAGGTTGTAAATCGTGCAAATTTGACCGGAAAATAACAGGACGGTTAAGTTGAATCAGGTGTGCTGGTGGTTAAATTTAACAAATACATGGAATGGTTGGAGTGCCTGGAGGAGAGGTTTGGGAACCAAACCTTTGTTCTTCTCATGAGATATCAATAACTTTTGGAAAGCACAATAAATTCTTGTCACTTTTTATTGCATTAGTGTTTATTTGTTTCCAAGCAAATAAACACTTGCTGCCCAGATAAGTAACTTTATACATAATTGTCTCGGGTGGCCTAAGACTTTTGCACAGTACTGTATATACAGTATATTTGTTTCCTGGCTGTGTAACATGGATTAAGTCACATTGTTATATGTGCGTGAATGTATTCTGAATGAATTAACTTACGCTTTATTGAATAAAAAATGAATAAATAAAATTGGCAGGATAATAAAACGTCAATGCTAAATACTTTCAGTGAGGTTGCCAAAACCACTCTGCATTCTATAACCCTGTTTAGCAATATGGTACTAAATGCTGCTAAATGCTTCAAATGTAAATGTAAATGTAATGGTACAATTCCTTTTGGCAGTCCATGAATTTCTGAAAGCAGTTAGGATTTTTTTCATCCCAAGCAAGTATGCAATATTTGGTGCATTGTCTTTCCCTAGTAATAAAGCGTTGGCACACACTTACTTCATTTATGTCAATCCGCTTGCCCAGAAGCTTCCCTTGTGATATAGAAGATTAATTGCGATGATTAGTGTACTGATGATTGCTTAACAAGATGCTTCAGAAGAGACTTTAGTGGCCACGTAGTGCTGAGAAGAGGAAACTGCTGGTTACAAAAGAAGTCAGGAATTCCTAATGCTCCTACCCATGGGACGTGCCTGGGCCAATCATAGAAGAGTGTATGTAGCGGAGTTCAAAGACGTGACCCCTGGAGAAGCATTAAGGATATTATTAGTTCCCTTATTGAGCTAGTTGAGCTATCAAGCTGTTGTGCTGGGTGGCTGGCTAGGGCCGTGGTTCGAACCCCACAGCAGACCTAACTCTGTAACAGTGGTGCCAGTGACTTGGATAATGCGACTGATGCCTATAAGTCGGCTGAGGTAGCTGCAGGAGTTTAGTGGGGCAGAATGTAGTAAAGTCCAGAGATGTGGGCTAGCATAAGAGATAAGATAAGAGCTGAGATAAGAGACTGACATAAGATAAGCAATAAGGGTATGATTAGTTCCCTCGGCTGCGGACCTTTAGCTCAGCGGGCTCTTCACATCTCTTGTTGAGTGGAGCGGACGGCTCCATATGGTTTTACTTGAAATGAAAAGCAGCAATTTACCTCTCCACATTATTTTTTTCCCTGTACCAATCAACATTTGTGTTTAGCTGTTTAACATCTCATGATGAAATGCCAGTTTTAGATACTTGTTCTTTCAAATCACACAACCTGGTGATTTAGCAATCATCAAATAGAATTTGCCAAACAGTGTTTGTGAATTTAAAAAAGCTGAAACTGAATTTATTTGTAAGTCAAAGTTCAATCAGCAAGGACACATGATTGAACCCAAGGCTTTGTGTCCCTGTATGCCATGGTTTAGATATAGGGGTTTTGTGCCTCTCTGAGAGCCTGGGTGTAATACGGAGAATGACCTCAATAAAGGATCTTTCAAGTAGTAACTGCTTTGATATTTTGTTCATTTTTATTCACATTGTTACTAATGCATATTTACATTTCTTGATGAGTTTAGTACTTTTGAGGATGTTAAAATGTATATCTTATTGATGAAAGTGTATAATTTCTGAGTCAGAACAGACATGTTGTGAGTTTAAGTGATAATTTGGCTTATATGTTTGTTATCATGGCACACAGGCACTGGCCCCATGTACAGTAGCTGAGAGGTTTATGACTTCTGCTTATGTGGTTGTGAGTCTGGGGCCGTATGTACAAAAATTATAAGAGTAGGAGTGCTGATCTAGGATCAGTTTAGCCTTTTAGCTCATAATGGATATGGTTAGGATATGGACAGGGAAAACCTGATCCTAGATCAGCACTCCTACTTTTAGAATCTTTGAAAATACGGCCCCTGGTCTTCCACTCTAAACAACAGCAACACTTAAGGCCTAAATATACTTCACTTTAAATACGCGTACGTAAAATGGCTGCCACACATATCCTGCGGTCGTTGGATGCGTATGTTGTGCACGTCCTCAAGAAATGAACGTTACGCGTGTACGCGAGGTGCAATGCCGACGTAAAATGTGGGAGCAGGCAAGAAAGTGGAGGGTGACGGCAAGCCACTCTGCTTTACCCACTGGCTCACTGTGAGTGTTTTTATGTGTAATGAGCAGGGCCACTCGATGAAGCAAGTCATCAAATGTCCTGGCGGACATAGGGAAATACTGATTATGCTTTTCATCATCAATATCTCTCATCGATAGAATGAGAGAAACATACTGGTCAAGCCTGCTTGTTTAAATTATTGGGCACTGTTTATCACAGAGCCCTGCACTTCATTACATTTCTGTTGATCAGTGGCAAGAAATTCCATTTAAAACCATTTTGATTCCATGAAGTAAGAATACAAAATGTGAAAAAAGGGGGTGAATAATTGTTATACCCACTGTATTTACCTACCGTGTCATTAACTATTTTAACAGGTTATGTGAGTCTCACCTGTCCTGAACTGTTGGATCTACAGCACTCACATCATTGTTTTAATTTCAATCAGGGTTTAGATTAGACCCTGAGTACTGCTGCCCCAATTTATAATACAAAACCGAACAAACATAAATACCACTAATCTAATATTGAATAGTAAGTGACTCAAAGCACTGATCATGGGAAAATCAGGAAACCCTCTTTTAAGAAACGTGACACTTGTGTTGCAGAGGCTCAATGTCATCCCTGTGGCTGTAAGGAGCCACACAAATAAACCCACAAATTCCAACAGTCAGCATCTCTCCACTCTGAAACAGGCACACATCTTCATCCATGGTCCATCTACTAATAAGGTAAAGTATGATTCATAACATTATACAAACTTTGATCTCTTCACATGTGTAGCATATACATTAAATGGGGGAAAAAAGCTTTTGTGCAGGTGAATGTAAATATTGAAACAGGATATGGGCTTGGTCATAAAGACAGATAGCACAACTCATTGTTGCAACCCTTTATAATATTACAGTAAAGTTGTGGTAAATAACAAAGTTGCAGCAACATTTTTACAATGTTTCATTTTTTAACCACCGCTTAATCATAACTGTAGAAGGATGACAAGCTTTTTAAAATGGTATTTATTCATTTATCAGGTACATTGCACAGTGTTTGTTGTTACAATGTAAAAAAACAAAACAAGCATCAGATGCATTGCTTTAAGTGTTCCAACACCTGTCCCCAATAAAGTACAGAAAAGAAAAGTATGTATAAAAAAAAAAAATCTAAACATACATGCACAAACACATATAGGTATAAACCCACAGTTTATCACTCAATATAGACAAGCAGTTAAATAATGAAAAGTAATACATTATGCTGCTCTCTTTCAGGATCACAAAGCTGTTTAGTGTTCTCTGTGATCATAGCAGCACTGATTTGCCTGTATATGGTGACTGTCGGATTCGCTATCCACAAAATTAAAAGGTGAGCTGATTTTAGATAATGAAGTAAACATTTGAACTTAGTGTTGTTCAGAATGTACCTTTATCACTATAGTTGTTCATTCATTTATTTAACCAAATAATTAAATTGTTATTTAACCAAATCGGTCAACTGAGAGCTCAATTCTCATTTTCAGTGACAACCTGGGGAATTAAAGTGGGTGGGGGATGCAAAGGAATGGTTAGCCAATCAGATTTAGGGTGAATATTTAGGTGGACAGGTAAAAAAAGGTATTGTATTGAAACATTATTTTATTAAAGCCTATTCCATACTGTACAGCATTGTTTCTCAACCGGGGGTACGCGTACCCCTAGTGGTACGTGGAGGAATTGCAGGGGGTACTTGGAAATGTTTTTTGAAACCTCAAAATAAATATAAATTAATTGTATTTTGCAAAATAAATAAATAAATAAAATAAAAAAGAATAATGAATGTTGAAATAATATTCTATATAAGGCCATCAAAATTAAGACAACGTGTTTTTAAAATGAACCAACCGGTCCTCCATATTTGCGCCACAACTGAAATATCAAAATATCTTTTGTAATTATTAATGGTGAATCTTAATAAAATTGTTTTTTTAAATCAAAATATCTGTGTTGGCTGCTTACACGTGAGGTATATGCCTATATATATATGTATATATATAGGTATATAGGCTTCATATATGTATATATAGGCCTATATATATATTATGTAGGGGGTACTTGGGGATTGTTGAAAATATTTTAGTGGTACAGAGCACAAAAAAGGTTGAGAACCACTGCTGTACAGTATAGACATCTAAGCAACGTATTGTAAAAGCAGGGACACTAACCTGTTCTCCCTCCACTCTGGTTTTCATGTCTCCAGGTTGTCCAGGAGGCTGAAGGTAAGTCTCACATGCTTGTTCTCTTCTTCCTCTTCTGAAACACTCTGACTGCAGCTTGGCCTGATTTCATCTGTATTTTACATTTGCACCATGTGTGTCACTTTACCTTCAAAGGGAGGGAGGGGCGGTGCAGGGGCATCATAGCGGGAAAAAGGGGAACTGACTACCTAGGGCCCCAAGTGGGGGAGGGCCCTTGAAAAGCCTGGAATGAAAAAAACATTTTAAATTTCTAAGTAATTTGTGTCATTACAAAAGAATATTGGCTGAATAAATAGGTTGAGAGACTGAACTTTGTATCCATAAAAATATTGGAGGCTCTCTGGGCCCCCTCCCATCTCGAAAAGCGCAAATGGTTTAGTCCGCCCCCTGCACTAAGTAGGTATGTTACAATTACCGTGCGCAGCAGCGGTCTAGATGTGCCTGTGTCCCTGTGCGAGCAATTACGAGACACCATTTTTTCACCATATGTCTGCAATATAACGTAGTTGAAAACTCGATCCTCCATCTTGTTTCCGAAATTTGATTAAACATTGCTCGGTTTGGTCATATGCTACACTTCAGACTCAGACTCGTGTTTAGTGCTTTCAAAATGATATATCACAAGTTCAGAACTAAATAAAAGGTATCCAGGACGTTAATTTAACATTTTATCTTGTTTCTGGTGAAATTTCATTGAATTCTGTTGATGCGAAATGCAATATTTTTGACCCGGAATGTGAGATCTTTGCCCAAATGCTCACTGCCTGCCGTGGTTTTTGCCGTGTCGCGGCGTGTGCGCAACATGTAATTATGTGATTATTAATTGATTATGTAATGTAATTTCAGATCATTCAAATTAAGATATATCATATCTTTTTTTAGAATACTTCAATCTGTAATTATTGAAAATGTCATGCAATTATCTTTATTTTTAAGAAAGTTATGGCCATTTATGTTATTGAATCACAGCTTTTGTTTCAAGATCATTGAAAAGCAATAAGGGTCAATATGCACATTTCCGAGTGTAAAAATGACCATAACTTCCTTAAAACTTAAGATATGAGAGTGAATAAGGTATCAAATTAAAGGTATTTTCATGCTCTATCTGGTGGGACACGTTTCAGGCTAGATTTATAACATCTCAAATACTTTTAACATACCCCTACACTAAGATTCGTCGCCAAACACGGCTAATCATGCTGACTGGTGCTGATGCTGTAGCCCGCAAGTTTCAGTCAATCATGTCTTTCCAGAAGAAAGTGAAGTCGGGGTATCAAAAATGAAAAGAAAGGGCAAACTGAGGGAAAACAACTGCTCACTAATTTCTTTCAAAAGAAAGGTAAGCAACTTGCTAACACTGTTTAAGAGTGGTTTAAGCTAATATCGTACGTTGTTTCGATTGAACTAGGGCTGTCAATGTTAACACGTTAACGCATGCGATTAATTTAAAATCGCGATTAATCTAATTTCAGTTTCACTCTCACTACTGGCTGAAAGCAATCGCAAATGCGGGCAAACATACTACTGGTGATGGTGAAATGCATTGAAACTTTGTTTTTGAAGACTCATTTGATCCAGTTCTATAACAAGACAAGCTAGCGTAGCAAGCTACATTATGATAGTTAGCTAGTTAGCTGGTAAATTAAGCAGAATCTAGCCTGTAGCTTGTTTCATTGTATATTAGGTTAAGAGGCTAATATCAATCCTGTATGCTTCATGCTTGTAGAGGGCCTGTCCTTGTAGTAGAGTGAGCAGGAAGAATATGTGATCGAGGCAGAGAGTAGCAGTAGGACTAGTGAAGAGGATGATGGAGGTGAAGAGAGCAAGGAAAATGAAGGTTGCTCTGAGGGTAGTGAGAAGGATGAGGAGAAGACAGAGGAGGAAGTGGAAAAAAGTGAGGGGAATGCAGAAGGGTATTTGCCAGAGGACCCAGGACTAGGGCCAGAGAATCTTACAAATCTAACAAATTATTTGTTTAAATGTGGTATAAGCAGTTCATTAGCGATTACCCTAATAACCACTACAGATTCATGTGTATAGTTGTTGAGTCAATTAAAAAAAATTCTAAAGATACATGAGAGTCATGGATCAAGGGGAAGGGGGCCCACAAGACTGCATATGTATAGGGCCCAGAATTGTGTGCTATGCCCCTGGGCAGTGATGACACATACGCCAGTCTGCAACTGGTCAACGTCACCCCTGAATATGATGTGCTGCAGCTGAATAAGTGGGACACATCACTGGGCAATATACAGTAGGGGGCGCTGATCACTACACTGATTATTCATGTTTTTAATTAAATATGTGCAGTATCCCTCAGTATCAGAGATGTGTGTAGTATAGAGGACTCTAATGCAGAGCTGTATTTGCCTTTAATCACTGATTTTCAAATGGAGGAATCACTTGGATTAAATAAATATTTGTCCTTAACTTTGACTAGGCACTAAGTGGCGAATGCCACCTGATAACAATAGAGATTAATTTACAACTCACAGGTCCTTCCCACTACTCAGGGAACGCTCGACTACAGAGATGGATGTTACACCTGAAACAATTAAAACCAATTGTAAGCAGCTAAGTACGATCAACTTTGAAATACAACTTCTAAGCAGCGATTAATACTAACAGACACTGGAACACCAACAACAAGCTCATAATTAAGATAACCAAGTAACATTAACTGCCACTACAACCCGTGAAAAGGTAGAGAATGCAGCAACTAAACAGGAAATCTAACGACAGGTTACCTACGATTCCTAGCACGATGAGACGATTCCAAACACGGTAAAATGCACACTGAAAATGCACGGTAAAATTAGATCTGATGCAGCCCCTCACAGATAGCCATGAGAATACGGCATGTCTTTAACAACTGAGCTCTTTTAATCAAGGGCACTGAATGTGGAGGGTCACTTTCAGCTATTTATCATATGCATTATTTTACAAGAGTAGATGGTTTTTATGCTTTATGTTTTATTATCCTGGAGAAAATACCCCAACGATTGCCATGTCTTGTTCAAGGGAGATGTACTCCAGTGTTTTTTTGTTCTTTAAAAATACGTTTTTTTTTGTATATATTTTCTAATGTGTTTTATCTATCCTGCTTTTTCCTCTTAGCTTCTCTGTGTCACGGTTTTACCTTGTTCAGCCACTGGAGGGCGCTTGATCATGTGATGGTCTGTTTTCTTTTGTTTTGCGTGAGGAATCATTGTCATTTCCACCTTCTTTATATGGTCTTTTGTCTGTGAGTTTTCCGATCACTTCCAGCTGTGGATCATCAGTGTTTATTCCGCCTCCTATTTAAGGTCTGTGTTTTCCTCATACAAACGCTTTAAGGTCTGTGTTTTCCTCATACAAACGCTTCTGTGTAAACCATTGTTACGCTCTAGCATCAATACATGGTAGGAGCGGTACTAAGAACTAAGGTATTAGTTTTCCACCCTGTGGTCTCTCAGTTAAAGAGAGAAGGTACTTCTTATCATCTCATTTAAAGGTTTAGTGTTACCACTCTGTGGTTGCCTTTTTAGGAGGAATATTTATTTCCTATCTAAAGGTTTTATGCTCGCCACTCTGGTGGTATTTCCTTTCGAGATTCATTCTTTGTTTTTTGGGTTAAAATTCCCCAGAGCTAAAATCATTTTAGTTTCTTACCTCTCCGTTGAAGAGTCTCATCTCATCTCATCAGGATCACGGTTGTCGAGGAGAAGGAGGACGGAGCTAAGCCGATGTGAAGAGCCTCTGTATTCCAGTCTGGGAGTCAACCCAGATTGGTTAGGATCAAGCAGGGGGCTGATTATAGAGCCCGCTCTAACGTTTTGGAGAGGAATGGGAGAGAGAGACCCAGCATTCAGAGAGGGTTTTTTGAGGAGGGGGACAACCTGAGCGCATTTGAGGGAGGAGGACAGAGCCAGAGGAAAGAGAGGAGTTAATGACATTAGAGACAAAGGGGAGGATGTCCAGAATGGGAAGAGGGGGAAGGAATGGGATCAGTCTCATCTCATCTCATCTCATTGTCTAAGCCGCTTTGTCCGCTGAGTCTTCGTTCGGTTCCTGGTCAAGGGTGAAGCTAGTAATCAACTAATAAACCGTGGGGGCTGGAGCCTATCCCAGCATGCAAACAGTTGGCTGGAGAGATACTCTTACCGTGGTCAGATGAATAAACCCTGGACAGGTCACCAATCAATCATAAATCTTCTAAGCAGGGCACACATCTCATCTCATCCATTCACTCAGCAGCACTTGATTCACTCACCTACGGGCAATTTAGACTCTCCAATTAGGCTAACTGGTGGTAGTGTATGAGGCTCAAATTTATTTAATGCTTTTAGAGGAATTGGGGTAATCCGAGCTGTGTATTGAAAGATTAGCAACAAAGTTCAATATGTATGTTTGTTTGCATTTGTGTGTGTGTGTGTGTGTGTGTATGTGCCTGTGTATTTGTTGTGTATGTTGTGTGTGTGTGTGTGTGCATGTATGTGTGTATGTATGTTCTGTGCACATCACAAGCACAAGAAAGGCAATACAATGATGATTAATGAAGGATGAGAGCAGATGCAGCCACGAGGATATCACAGCTGATGTCTTTTACCCAAGGTCACTGAAAGAGGACGGTCATTTTTATCTGTGTACCTAGCAGCTTGGTGAGACATGGGTGGATGTATTGTAAGGTTTTTACTTCATTCCAAATATTAAGGGCCTCTTTGCAGTGTTTTCTCACATTGACTTTAAACATCAGATTACTAAACAGTGTTATTTGCATCGATGTACAGTAGTTCCGCTTTTCTCATTTCAGTTTTTCTCTGCTGACTGTTTGTGCTTTGGGCGTTAGTGCATACTAGCTTCTTTATACTAATTCTACTTTAAATGTAAAGGCAGACTGTGACCTGGATTTACTCAACATTTTCCTTCACTTTAAATTACAATTATATATAATCACAAGTATATATCACAATTATGTGAGAATATATAGTATATACATTTGTTTCTCTGTTGCATTGGAAGACCTGATTTTGTAATGTTCTGATTATATTTATTTTCTGGCCTCTATAATACGATATAAGGTATTATTGTTATTTATACATTATAATATAATATTGGGTATGTCAGCAGTTTTCTTGTAAAAAAGAATGGTGTGCAGAATGACTGCTGCTTGTATTAGAAAATACTAATTTCACTGACAAGGTTTAATGTTCTGGTGATACTGAATTCTAACCCATTTGCAACTTTTCAATGCAGTTTGTGCTTCAGCATAACATTTTTATGAGAAATTCCATATCTCTGCATGTCCACATTATTATGATTGAGAAAAAGAAGTTGATTTCCAGTAACTGTCTCAGAGATGAGTGCAAATTTTGCTTATAGCCGCACGTTCTCTATTAATATTAACCAATAATATTCACAGCACCATGTCGTCAGTATGTTGCAAGAGGCCAGAAAGCCTGTGTATGAGCACTTCCTCTTTGGTGGGAGTTTGTAGATGTGATCTGCAGTCTGCAGAGGAGAGTGAGCGGATATTCCTCTGTTCCACAGTAAGTACCTTTCCACCTGTGTAACGCTGAGCTCAGTCACACTACGGAGTTATCATTCTCCGGCTGCCACTGGCACCGCCATTTCATAAAAAAATAAGTTCTGGGAAGTTAATTTATCTTCTCAATTATTGTAGCACTTTTAGAACATTTCTGTTGAGGACACATTGTGGTCATCAGTGTTTTATTTTTACTTCTTTCTTTTGTGAAATCATGAAATATGAGTATACATACTGTATGTCTCTTATATTTATAGATTAAAGCAGACTGCTGGCACCACTAGTAGCCTTTCCTCAATTGATATATTGGTGTGCTAATCCTGCCGTAAGGTCATATGACCGTGTGAGGTGGTCCGGCAACTCTGAAAAATAAAGGATCTAATACTTGCATCATTTAAATGATTATTTACTGTGCAGTTCAATGCCAAGCATTTCAACAAGATGTATTCTTCTTTACAGAAAGAGAGAGAGAGAGAGAGAGAGAGAGAGAGAGAGAGAGAGAAGAGAGAGAAGAAATTCACATTCATACAGGCAACTTCATGTGTTTTTATGATTTATTTTCATTAAAGGCTATTTCTAGGTAATATTATTAGCAAATATGTAACTTGAATTTGGTAAGGATGTCATGTTTTCAATCATTTTTCATCTTGTTGCACTGAAAGAGGTCCACAATGGAAATAAGTCATTTTCACTATTTTCATACATGGTTATTTGTAATGTATGTACTTTTATGTTATCCACGAGGGAATCATGTGATGCTGTGGTTCTATGTCTATTTGGAATGATCAAATAAAGTCTAATTAAATGCTTGTCTGAAGGCCCATAGGTTCAGGCAAGGAACAGGCCAGGTTTTTTTCATTATTGGAAATGTCCATCAACCCCAGGATTAACCAATCAATCAAAACATTATTGTCATATAAACTGGAGGAATATGAGTTTGTACTTGCTCACATATTTCAGGCCAAAACAATAATAAAACAAAGCCACTTTTGAAAAAACACTTATGAACTTGTACATATATCCACACACAATACAAGCTGGGAAATATATGAAATACGATTAAAATTGATAACAGAGTGAACAATGATTCTGGTGCCATTCTGTCCACTCTGAAAATCACTGCTGAACCTTCAACTGCACCTTTACAGCATGAGAAGCACAATGAGAGCACAGTAAGGGGCTTTGGGAAAGTTTTGTAATTTTATAGTTTTAAAGTGAATGCATATTCTTACAAACATTATTTTTGGATGACCGTTAGCTCAGACCACAACCACTAAGCCTCAGTGACAGCTCAGTCCATTGGATACTCACAAATGAAATGCAAAGAAAATATGGACATTATTATTATTATTATATATTATAATTATTACAGTATTAACCAGATAGAGCAGTCATTCAACTGAGCGGGGGTTTGTTAATTAGCCATCTCTATGCTAATGCTCGGGCGGTTTCTTAGCTCCTCTTGTATTGATTATTAATTTCCCTCTTTAGTTTACACTAGGTATAGCTAACACATAAAGAGGAGACTATTTTACTTATTGCTTTTGTGTTTGTACTCTTTGCAGCCAGGTATGCTTCTCCCATGTATATGTTTTAGGATATTAATGTGTTTCTTATATACAAAACAGGCTGCAGCTTTCTTTTAACAAGTGACGCTCTCTAACTATACAGACCAGTACATTGAATATTGCATAATGGCTGGGGCCATTTCAAATCATGGACATATTTGTTTATCTTCTATTTACTTAGTCAATGTGTAGTTGTACTTGATGTGTTTTTATGTGATTGTCTTGCTGAGCTCCTTCAATTCACTTCAAGGGCAAGAAAAGGATCTACCTAAGTATCTATTTAATCATTAAGCCACACTGCAGCTGTTTGAGTACAGGGCGGAATAGGGCTTTATAAAAACATCTGTCTATTGATGCATTTGATAAGTGTGTTTCTCCTCTTCAGATCAGTTCCACTCTGTGCTGTACTCACTGATACTGAGACATGACTGCAGCTGAGAGATTCATCCTCATTGGCTGCCTGCTGCAAGGTGGGGGTGGGGTTATAGAATGTTTGTTGGTACATTACAGGGGAAATAAACAATGTATACGTTTGATTACATATTATTCAACATGTATGTTCAACAAAATGTCATTTTAAACATTTTCAACATTAAACATATTTTCAGTTCTGATCTATCAGGAATACAAGGGTTGTTATTTTGTTTATCTGTATTTTAATGTACCCTGTGCATATACAGTACAGGGTATTTATCTGTGCAATAGGATCACTGGAGCCATATTGTGACAGTGCTGTGTTCTCTGTGTTGTAGGGGCCCTGGGCAGAGAGTGGGGAGTCTGGATGCCTCAGAGTATAGAAGCTTTGAGTGGCTCCTGTGTGCTGATTCCCTGCAGATTTGAGATTCCATCTGAATATGACAAAGATCTGGCAGAGTATCCAGATTCTGTTCATGGATTATGGAGGAAAGGCTCAGTTAACGGTTATACAGTTTATAATTCCGGTACAAGATCTCCAATTACAGGAAAGATAACTGGAGACCTGCTGCAGAAGAGCTGCACTACAATCCTGAATAACTTTTCAACAGATTATAGTGGCAAATATTACTTCAGATTAGAATGCCCCAATGTTCTCAAATGGACTTTTGAACCTGCTGTGCAAATTAATGCCAAAGGTATTACAATTTCCTGTCATATTATATTTCTGTTTGAATTTCCTTCGGTCTGTGTGCCCTAACTGTGATGTAGGAGAGCACAGGTTCTGAGGAATGAGGAGTAAATACAGGGGGTCAGTTTAGACTGTATGTGTGACAGTATGTAATGGTTACTGTTCATTCTCCTGAAACTAAAGGAATTGTCTACATACCTCATGCATGTGTGGCAGATTCTTGATCATTTTGTATAGTTGACTTTGTATGTATGGTTGGTCCTACCATGTATTAATGCACATCTTGTAAGTAGCTCTGGATAAGAGCGTCTGCTAAATGCTTAAATGTAAATGTAATGTAAATGTATGGCAGTCAGACACTGTTTATTTGGTGACTGGCTGATGTTTTGAGTTCTGTGTGAGTCTCTCCAATCCTGAGACAGACAGTAACCCATCCTCATGTCTCCATGTCTCCTAGACTCTCCACCCAAACCCAAGTTAACCCCAATGGAGGTGAAGGTGACAGAAGGGACCTCTGTGAGTTTGAGATGCTCTGCTGCAGCCCCCTGTCCCACACTCCCCCCAAAACTGACATGGACCCCCAGGCTGAGTGACAGTGTGGATCAACTGCAGGAGAATCAGGATCAAACCAAATATGTGACTTCTGTTCTGACCTTCACTGCTTCACACCTCCACCATGGGCAGAAGATCATCTGTATGGCAGTTTACAAACGTCAAAGGAGAAACAGTCAGAAGATATCTGAAGCCAGTCTGACTCTCAATATTTTATGTAAGAGAAGTGGACTTTGAGTGTGTCTTATATGGCCAGTAGGTGTTACGACTGATACATAGGTTGGACCCAAACGCAGACTCTGACACAGAGGATATGGTGAAGTAGGATATTTATTATTTACAGGGACTGGCGCAGGGAATCGATGATGAGGGCAGACCAAGCGGGCAGGCAGGCAGGACAGTGGACAGTGAACAAGGCAGAGAGGGATAGGCAATGATGAGAGTTGAAGGAGGCTGGTCCGTGGGCAGGCAGGCAGAGGGCTGGTCCGTGGGCAGGCAGGCAGAGGGGGTAGGCGATGATGGTAGATGAAGGAGGCAGGCGGAACAGGCAGGGAAGCGGGTAGCGGAGAAACAAGCTGGCTGGTCTGTCGGCAGGCAGGCAGGATGACAAACAAAACAGGCAGTTGAGAAGTGAACCTGAACACGGGGAAATAAATGAAAACACATAAAACTCACAAAGAAATAAACACGGAGGCGAAATCACGATTTCGAGAGAGGTCAAGAGTCTTGTAGCTACCACTGACGCAGAGACAACGATCAGACGGTGAATGAATGAGAAACCGGGGTTGATATACACTGCAGGGCTGATGATAATTGATGGCAGGTGAGTAGGCAGCGCAGGTGTTGCAGATCCGTAGTAATCAAGGAGGGAGCCAGAGAATGCAGAGGAGGAAGCCGTGCCCACATCACACACGGACAAACACAAAACTGACAGGGAGAACAGAAACACAAGGAAAAGGGAAGGGAAAACGCAAGGAAACAAAAAAATAAACAAAGTAGCGGCCGTGGCCGTGACAGTAGGAAATTTATTTTAATAGTTCCATCCAACCATAAATTACTGTTATTGTTCTACTATGAATGCGATACTTTAAATCATTTTTGTGTCAGATTTTGTTTTTTAAGGCACAAATTTATGCCATAATCTATTTGTCTTTTAGAACATGATTATATCACATCAAGTATAGATGCCCTAAAGTGTATATTGCATAAAAAGCCACATCTAAAGATTTGTTTATTAATTTCTTCTAGATTCACCAAAGAACACCTCCGTGTCAGTGAGTCCCTCTGGTTCAGTGTTAGAGGGCAGCTCTGTGACTCTGACTTGCAGCAGTGATGCCAACCCACCAGTGCAGAACTATACCTGGTATAAAGTGAATGGGAGAGAACTGAACACTGTAGGGTCTGGACAGAAGCTCATCTTCAATGTGACTGAGCCCAGTGACAGTGGGCAGTACTATTGTGAAGCACAGAATGAACATGGCATGGAGAACTCAACAGTACTGCTCGATGTAACATGTATGTTCAGTTTTGCTTTTACTAGATAATTCCATTAATCACATTATTGATCAATGATAAATATTATTTGTTGTTTCGCTTGTTATAGGAACATACATTTGGAACTATGAATATCATTTCTTAAGGCCAACTTGACCCAAAAATTGAAATGGGAGGTTTTCTCCATCTTTCCACAATCTATAATGAAAACATAAAATCACTCGACACCATTTTCAGAGATCCTGGATCTCAGTTTGAGAATTTGGTGTGTTTCTCACAAATGATGACATTTATGATTTTGAGTCAGGGAAGAGATATGAAAATGCATAGCTGCAGGTGCATTCTATTTGAATCATTTTTAGTTAGTTGCAATGTGAAGTTGCAATGTGAAGTCTCGAAACACGAAAATTCAATTGTGTAGTGTGCATTAAGCAATTTATATTGCAATGACAACAGTAATGTTTTTACATTTTACATATCAACAGATGGTAATCCTTTACACCAGCAAAGAGATAGATATTTAAATATGTGTTGTGTCCAGTGCTTAATGAGTTAGGTGTATTAGGCCTGAAGACAAAAACTGAAAAAAACTGCTACTTTTTTCTCGAATATAATAAAAGTAGTAATATTCTAGTGTACTAACATCAGTGTAATACATGAGGCAGGATTCTGTTGAGCATTTGGATACTCCTCCAGAGTCAAAATTCTCCATTGGTGTAAGCTTACAGGAGGTGTTTAAGGGCTTAAAAACAGTGAGAGCTGCTGCGTTGTAGTTTGTCAGTGTTTGGTCTTTTGGCTCTTTGGTTCTCTTGGTTAGTGAGTATTTAAGGTGAAAAGTGTGAAAGATGTTCCTTTCCCCCTCTCTGTGTTGTCAGATGGTCTTCAGAACACACATATCACAGTGGTCCCCTCAGGCCCCTTTCTTGAGGGACACGATGTGACTCTGAACTGCAGTAGTGTTGCAAGCCCAGCCGTGATCGGTTACATCTGGTTCACAGGCAATGGCTTGAGCCTGGGTTCAGAAAATAACTTTACTGTCCACAGGGTTGAGTCCAGTAACACTGAATAAGTTCTTCTGTATGGTCACCAACCCTCTCTGCTCTTAAGGTTCCCCACCACTAAAAACTGAATGTGCAGTGTGAGAGCCACTGTGTGTCTAAGATTCCTGCTGGACTACTGACTCACCAGCTTTGCCTTTTGTCCTGTCATCACTGTGTCCAACCCTTGAAATGACTCCATAGTTTTAACAAGTGCTTATTTGAGCTAATTAAGCCTTATATATATTGTAATGTTTTATTAAAAGCTTAAGGCTAAATATTTACCTGAAATGATAATGCAGGATATGAGTTATAGTTAAAGTTAATTATCTGGCACATATTTATATGATTTGTGTCACGCATAACTGATTGTAGATGATCAATATGATACGTCATTTATTTACTTAAATAGTCTATTTATTTAACCAAGAAGGTCAACTGAAATCTAATTTCTCTTTTCAATCTTGGGAAACAAGGTGGGCAGGAAATGCATTGAACTGTGTAAGTATTCAGGTATGTGCAAGATTATTAGATGGTCAAATTGAAAGAGCCAGTATTTGTAATTTGACCAGGACAATGTGGTTAACACCCCTAATTGTTTGAGAAGTGCTATGGGTACTTTAATAACCACAGTCAGTCAGGATCTTCGTTTTACATCTCTCCTGAAAGGCCACACTTCCTACAGCACAGTGTCACTGTTTCTGTCCTGAGGCAGTGGCTTTTATACTTGGTTCAAAGGGAATGCTGTAAGGCAGGTTAGAGCTACATGGTCATTTTGTTGCTAGCAATTTTAAATGACTTGCATCTTGCTGCATCATTTGAAATAATACTGCATAGTATTACATGTTATTATTTATATCCTGAATTCTATTGATTGATTATTGTCCTTTCATATGAGCCCCCATTTTGTTCCAACAGGACTGTTGATACATTTGAAATGGATTGCCGATGAATATGTTTAAAGAAAATCTCATTTCAGATGAAAAGTTACAAGGATTTTAAAGCCAACCCAATGCAGAGTTGCCAGTGACATCTATGTTTGTAAAACTTCTGAAAGATTAATTATTTTTCTTCCAGACACTCCAAAAAGCACCTCAGTGTCAGTCAATCCTTCTGGTTCAGTGTTAGAGGGCAGCTCTGTGACTCTGACCTGCAGCAGTGATGCCAACCCACCAGTGCAGAACTACACCTGGTATAAAGTGAATGGGAGAGAACTTAACACTGTAGGGTCTGGACAGAAGCTCACCTTCAATGTGACTGAGCCCAGTGACAGTGGACAGTACTATTGTGAAGCACAGAATGAACATGGCAAGGAGAACTCAACAGTACTGCTCGATGTAACATGTATGTTCAGTTTTGCTTTTACTAGATAATTCCATTAATCACATTATTGATCAATGATAAATATTATTTGTTGTTTCGCTTGTTATAGAAACATACATTTGGAACTATGAATATCATTTCTTAAGGCCAACTTGACCCAAAAATTTAAATGGGAGGTTTTCTCCATCTTTCCACAATCTATAATGAAAACATAAAATCACTCGACACCATTTTCAGAGATCCTGGATCTCAGTTTGAGAATTTGGTGTTTCTCACAAATGATGACATTTATGATTTTGAGTCAGGGAAGAGATATGAAAATGCATAGCTGCAGGTGCATTATATTTGAATCATTTTTAGTTAGTTGCAATGTGAAGTTGCAATGTGAAGTCTCGAAACATGAAAATTCAATTGTGCAGTGTGCATTAAACAATTTATATTGCAATGACAACAGTAATGTTTTTAAATTTCACATATCAACAGATGGTAATCCTTTACACCAGCAAAGAGATAGATATTTAAATATGTGTTGTGTCCAGTGCTTAATGAGTTAGGTGTATTAGGCCTGAAGACAAAAACTGAAAAAAACTGCTACTTTTTTCTCGAATATTATAAAAGTAGTAATATTCTAGTGTACTAACATCAGTGTAATACATGAGGCAGGATTCTGTTGAGCATTTGTATACTCCTCCAGAGTCAAAATTCTCCATTGGTGTAAGCTTACAGGAGGTGTTTAAGGGCTTAAAAACAGTGAGAGCTGCTGCGTTGTAGTTTGTCAGTGTTTGGTCTTTTGGCTCTTTGGTTCTCTTGGTTAGTGAGTATTTAAGGTGAAAAGTGTGAAAGATGTTCCTTTCCCCCTCTCTGTGTTGTCAGATGGTCTTCAGAACACACATATCACAGTGGTCCCCTCAGGCCCCTTTCTTGAGGGACACGATGTGACTCTGAACTGCAGTAGTGTTGCAAGCCCAGCCGTGATCGGTTACATCTGGTTCACAGGCAATGGCTGGAGCCTGGGTTCAGAAAATAACTTTACTGTCCACAGGGTTGAGTCCAGTAACACTGAATAAGTTCTTCTGTATGGTCACCAACCCTCTCTGCTCTTAAGGTTCCCCACCACTAAAAACTGAATGTGCAGTGTGAGAGCCACTGTGTATCTAAGATTCCTGCTGGACTACTGACTCACCAGCTTTGCCTTTTGTCCTGTCATCACTGTGTCCAACCCTTGAAATGACTCCATAGTTTTAACAAGTGCTTATTTGAGCGAATTAAGCCTTATATAGTGTAATGTTTCATTAAAAGCTTATGGCTAAATATTTACCTGAAATGATAATGCAGGATATGAGTTATAGTTAAAGTTAATTATCTGGCACATATTTATATGATTTGTGTCACGCATAACTGATTGTAGATGATCAATATTATTGATCATTTATTTACATAAATAGTCTATTTATTTAACCAAGAAGGTCAACTGAAATCTAATTTCTCTTTTCAATCTTGGGAAACAAGGTGGGCAGGAAATGCATTGAACTGTGTAAGTATTCAGGTATGGGCAAGATTATTAGATGGTCAAATTGAAAGAGCCAGTATTTGTAATTTGACCAGGACAATGTGGTTAACACCCCTAATTGTTTGAGAAGTGCTATGGGTACTTTAATAACCACAGTCAGTCAGGATCTTCGTTTTACATCTCTCCTGAAAGGCCACACTTCCTACAGCACAGTGTCACTGTTTCTGTCCTGAGGCAGTGGCTTTTATACTTAGTTCAAAGGGAATGCTGTAAGGCAGGTTAGAGCTACGTGGTCATTTTGTTGCTAGCAATTTTAAATGACTTGCATCTTGCTGCATCATTTGAAATAATACTGCATAGTATTACATGTTATTATTTATATCCTGAATTCTATTGATTGATTATTGTCCTTTCGTATGAGCCCCCATTTTGTTCCAACAGGACTGTTGATACATTTGAAATGGATTGCCGATGAATATGTTTAAAGAAAATCTCATTTCAGATGAAAAGTTACAAGGATTTTAAAGCCAACCCAATGCAGAGTTGCCAGTGACATCTATGTTTGTAAAACTTCTGAAAGATTATTTATTTTTCTTCCAGACACTCCAAAAAGCACCTCAGTGTCAGTCAATCCTTCTGGTTCAGTGTTAGAGGGCAGCTCTGTGACTCTGACCTGCAGCAGTGATGCCAACCCACCAGTGCAGAACTACACCTGGTATAAAGTGAATGGGAGAGAACTTAACACTGTAGGGTCTGGACAGAAGCTCACCTTCAATGTGACTGAGCCCAGTGACAGTGGACAGTACTATTGTGAAGCACAGAATGAACATGGCAAGGAGAACTCAACAGTACTGCTCGATGTAACATGTATGTTCAGTTTTGCTTTTACTAGATAATTCCATGAATCATATTATTGATCAATGATAAATATTATTTAAAAATGATATTTGTAACTGTGGCATCCAGACATGCCTCAGATCTCTGCCTCCAACTGCACCAACACTCTCAGCTCCTCCAGTGTCTACAGGGCAAGACTGTGGAGACAGGATGTGGAGAGAAGGTGGGAGAGCAGAACCATAGAATGCACATTTGGAACTCCAGCTCAGCCTGTTGTTAGCCTTGCAACAGATATCCTTTTTTTATTCATTATCTTCCTCAAAACATGTTTTGATTCTTTTTGTCATAGAGCAAATGTTTCAGAATGGAAAAAAATACACGTCTAGAATGTTTTAAAAATATATAAAAATGCAGACATACAATATGCATGTTCATTAAAGGGTTACATTAAAAACATGTATTAAATTGGAGAGAATTTAATGAAATTTTTAAAAATTATTATTTTGTGATTACCTGAATAGATGTTTGTTCGTTTGTTTGTTTTCAAGGGTGTTGCTTAGTCTCTGTTTAATCTGATTGATCCTCTGTTCAGGTTTCAGCATTGCCTGGCTGCTGATTGGTGTTGTCGCTGGTGCTGGTGCTATGACATTTATGTGCCTCTTAAAGCAGCTCATTCTAAAGTAAGAAGAACAGGGGCCCGAGGTTGTCAGCTGTAACCTGGGGTGGGATCTAGAAAAATGGTTTCTCCTTCCATAGGATTGATGATCACAGATTACAAACCATGTATAATAGGGAAGTGATTTGTGAATTGTGATGTGAGCCAGGGGGCAAGGGGTTGTGATGGAGGAGAGGGTTGTTTGCTTAATCTCAGGAAGGGGAGGCTGCAGTTTGCATTTGCAGTTTTTTGATTCGGTAATGTGTTCCAGGTGTTTACTTAAGTAAAGTGCAACTACCTGGTGCTGAAACACCATATTTTAAAATATATCGGGAAAGCAGGTCAACATGTTTAAGAAGTAAAACTGATCTCCGTAGATATTATAATGAAAGCACTGTGTGTCTTAAGATCTGCTGTGATGTTGTGTGTTGTTTTTAGGAAGAAGAGAGGCAAGCAGTGTTCTGGCAACAGTATGAAGGACACTCAGGAGCTCATACTGAATGATGGGGTGAGTCTGAGTCCTGTGTCACACACACACACACACACACACACACAAATATGCGTGAGCACACAGATCACATATGCATGTGCGCACACGTACATACACAGACACACAGTTGCACACTGATTTGCAAAAATAAATTTATATTAGCAATGAATAGGTAAAGTTGATATGCATCGTCTTAGGAACGTTAATAGTTTGGTATCACCACAGAGGTACAGTAAAGGTCATGGATATTATTGGAGGGAGGGTCAGGGTCAATGAAACAGCATGTTTAATTACACAAAACAGCAAAGTAGTGATCCCTCCTTTTCTTTGTAAATATGTTCACTAACATATGCTACATAGTGTACTGCTAGTTACAGGGGAGACTGAAGTTTCAAAGTGATGCATTTTTGCCAGAGCTTGTACACTGGACATGCTCATTTTCAAACATTTATTTGAGTTCCTTCTTCTGAAAATCCAGTCAAGAGGAGAAACTAGTGGCACAATGTGCCTGTATCTGTGGGGGCATTTTTTATAAAAAGAGAAAAGTGTAGTTCACAGGGTTCTCTTTGACACAACGCAGTGAGAGAATGTTTCTTAGAGGTTCTCTTCACCACCACAAACCCACAACCTAAGCGTTGTCAGCACCATGCTCTATTTACCTGAGCCACCTTTCCATAGTTCAGATCAAGGCCGAAATTACCATATATATTGGGGGGGACACATCCCCCCCAATATTCAGATATGCTCAAAATGTCCCCCCAATATATAGCCTAGCTGATTTTTTTTTTTTTTTTTTTTTTTTTTTAAATGTCCCCCCCAATGTTGAATCCATGGTTACGGCCTTGGTTCAGATATCAATTATTTTTTACATTGACTGTACTGTGATCTCTTATTAAGTACCATTTTCATTCTGTGAAGTGCACCCGCAATACAACACAATTCACATTTTTTTAGGCAAATAAAACAACAATACATTTACACAAAGCAAAATACATAAATGAATTAAATAAATAATATACTAAAGTAAGATGATGCGCATGCTCCTGATTACTTTTTAAGTACAGCTGAATTATCTATGGAGCTTTAAGTAGAGAACTATGTTCTTATTAATTATATTAATGAAGGCAGTGATTAAGTGTGATTAAGTTGTGCAGGGTAATATGATTATCAAGGGTAAACCACAATACATTATCATTTATAATACAGGAATTCACTAATACTGTGAAAAGGTATGAGAAAAGTGTTTCTCTTTAAGTTCTTGGCGATATGGAGATATATTTTTTGTACACAGTCATGCTATTCCCTGCAATGTTAGACCATTTTTGCCCACTCAGTGTGCATTTAGTCTGCAGTGCAGTCAGTTAAATAGGAATTTTACTGCTGCTATCTTGGCCAGGTCTCCCTGGATAGAGATAGAGATTTCTGCCTCAAGGGACTTCCTGGTGCAATAAAGGGTATATTGTAGCAGGATGAGGAGTGTGGGGTTTCCACGCAGCTATGAATAACAAAACCTCACTTACAAAGGAGAAATTCTAAAAAAACATTTTATTTCGGGAAACTAACACGAGGAATGGAGGAGAGTCCAATCAAGTCCAATCCATAGTCCTTACTCGTTGTCAAAAGTTGGTTTCCAAGTCTGGGTTCTCAAACGTTCTCAAGAAGGAGAGAGAGAGAGAGGGGGAGAGAGAGAGAGAGAGAGAGAGACCCAGACCCTGTCACGGTTTTACCTTGCTCAGCCGCTGGAGGGCGCTTGACCATGTGATAGCCTGTTTTCTTTGGTTTTGTGTGAGGAATCATTGTTATAGCCACCTTCCTTATATGGTCTTTCGTCGGTGTGTTTTCCGATCGCGTCCAGCTGTGGATTATCAGTGTTCATTCCGCCTCTTATTTAAGTTCTGCGTTTTCCTCATACAAACGCTTCTGTGTAAACCATTATTACGCTCTAGCCGGTACTTCTAACTAAGGGTTAGTTTTCCACTCTGTGGTCTCTCAGTTAAAGAGAGAAGGTACTTCGTATTATTCCAAACAAAGGGTTAGCTTACCACTCTGTGGTTCTCTCAGTTAAAGAGAGAAGGGTCTTATTTAGTTATCTCTACTCTTTGTTTGTCGGGGCTATTGTTCCCCAGAGCTAAAGTCTATAGCTATTTGTTTTCCACGCACCTCGTTGAGGAGTGTTCGCCCTACTAGGGTTGTTTCTGTTGGGTTTATTCCCGTGGAGTTTGTCCCGGGGTTTTCTTTAGTCTGTTTTCAGATTTAGTGGCTGGTCGCTTGCGTCCAGCTTTTAGATACCCGTGAAATCTGTGTGTGGCTCTTCCACCTTCGACCCACACTACAGACCCAGATAGACTCTGTAATTGCTGTAATTGCAGCTAAAGGTGTTTCTACCAAGTCAAGAGGGGTGAATAATTATAGAATCAATAAGAGTTGTTTTTATTTATAATTAATTAATTAAGAAAGAGCTTTAGAGTTGTTTTTATTTGACATTACAGATTTTATTTGTTGATCAGTGGAAATCCTAATTTTGATTCCATGAAGTGAAAAAATAAAATTAGAAAAATGGCAAAGTATAATTTTTATACCCACTGTATATATGGAACATGTCTAGTGTTTTTCTCTCCAATGACAATGGTTAGGTTAACGCGGTGGGCAACCTGAACTCCAGGCGAGTGTCTTTACCATTGCACCCCACAGCTTATATTTTGATGAATATTTTGATAAGAGAAGGTCTATGTCATATTCTCCCTAACGTTCATACAGAGCACTCTACACAAGCTCCTTATCAGCATCTGTTAGAGTCATGTTCAAATAATGAGCCAAGCAAAATACTAAATGTATTCCTTGAGTGTATTTTCTTCTCAGGCTTTTGCTTCTGCAAATGGCCTCTGACGCATGTCATGTAGTTTCCTTCCTCTTACTCTTTCCCTGCCGCTTGCAGCCGGCGTGTCAAACACTTTCTCCTCTGTGAATTAAGTGTCTGTTAATGTTAACAATGTTACTAATCAAAACGTACAATCATGTGAAAGGATAATTTTGTTCTGGATATTGGTGAAAATAGATGTTTCTTTTAAAGTAATCCACAGGAATTTGTTTAAAGACTTAAAGTATGCCAAATAAAGTATTTGGCCCAAGTGTGATTCCAACTTTGATCCACTAGCACTAATCGCAAAGGCAGCATGCAAAACGTCTCAAAAGAGCTAGATCCATTGGTATGACACCTACGAACAGGTCGTTGTGTTGCATGGACCATCTTAAATTTGGCAACCAACTGTTTCAGTGGCTCCAGCTTTTGAATTCCCCCACAAGCCCTTCATATATAGGTCAACTAGAAGCTTGTTCTACTGTTTTCCTGCCTGATACAAGGCTCCATGTTTTGCAACAGGGTGATTTAGCAAAAACTGTGAAACCCCTTTTGAGTAACATTTAACAGTAATGGCCTGAACTATGTCATTCATGAAGACACAATTAGGATATTAGAATTAGGCTAAGGGACTAGGGACTAAAGGATTTAACTGTTAAATTTAATTATAGAAGGCATTTAATTTAATTTAATTGGGCTAAACAGTCCTGAGCCCTGATAGTCCCCCCTTTGTATGTAGACCTGTATGTTGTTTACTGTTGCTCATTACTTTACCCAATATCTTAATGAGCCCCAATGTCCTACCACAATGCAATGTTCTCTCCCTGTAACTCTCTGTGTCTCACCCAGGGGCGTAGCACACAATTCTGGGCCCTATACATATGCAGTCTTGTGGGCCCCCTTCCCCTCTTGATCCATGACTCACGCAACTTTAGATTTTCTTTAAATTGAATCAACAACTATATACATGAATCTGTAGTGGTTATTAGGGTAATCGCTAATGAACTGCTTATACCACATTTAAACAAATAATTTGTAAGATTAGTAAGATTCTCTGGTCCTCTGGCAAATACCCTTCTGCATTCCCCTCACTTTTTTCCTTGCTCTCTTCACCTCCATCATCCTCTTCACTAGTCCTACTGCTACTCTCTGCCTCTTCCTACTGCTACTCTCTGCCTCTTCTTCCTGCTCACTCTCTGCCTCGATCACATCTTCTTCCTGCTCACTCTCTGCTACAAGGACGGGCCCCTCTACAAGCATGAACCATACAGGATTGATATTAGCCTCTTAACCTGCTTATAATATACAATGAAACAGGCTAGCTAGCTATGTTAGCTTGTCTTGTTATAGAACTGGATCAAAGAACTGGAGTCTTCAAAAACAAAGTTTCAATGCATTTCACCATCACTAGTATGTTTGCCCGCATTTGCGATTGCTTTCAGCTAGTAGTGAGAGTGAAACTGAAATGAGATTAATCGCGATTTTAAAAAAATGAACGCGTTATCCATTTGAAATTAATCGCATGCATTAACGTGTTAACGTTGACAGCCCTAGTTCAATCGAAACAACGTACCGATATTAGCTTAAACCACTCTTAAACAGTGTTAGCAAGTTGCTTACCTTTCTTTTGAAAGAAATTAGTGAGCAGTTGTTTTCCCTCAGTTTGCCTTTTTTCTCTTTCTTCTCTTTCTTTTCTTTTTTGATACCCCGACTTCACTTTCTTCTGGAAATACATGATTGACTGAAACTTGCGGGCTCCAGCATCAGCACCAGTCAGCGTGATTAGCTGTGTTTGGCGACGAATCTTAGTGTAGGTATGTTACAAAAATGTGAGATGTTATAAATCTATCCCACCAGATAGACTGCAGGGGTGTCAAACTCATTCCATCGAGGGCCGAGTGTGTGCAGGTTTCTGTTGTAACCAATGCATTACACCAGGTGATTTCAATTAGGTTCCTTCCTTAGTTGAAGAAGTGAGCTAATTAGTGAAATCACCTGGTGTAGTGCATTGGTTGCAACAAAAACCTGCATACACTCGGCCCTCGATGGAATGAGTTTGACACCTGTGAGATAGAGCATGAAAATACCTTTAATTTGATACCTTATTCACTCTCATATCTTAAGTTTTAAGGAAGTTATGGTAATTTTTACACTCGGAAATGTGCATATTGACCCCTATTGTTTTTCAATGATCTTGAAACAAAAGCTGTGATTCAAGAACATAAATGCCCATAACTTTCTTAAAAATAAAGATAATTGCATGAAATTTTCGGTAATTGCAGATTGAAGCATTCTAAAAAAAGATATGGTATATCTTCATTTGAATTATCTGAAATTACATTACATAATCAATTAATCACATAATTACATGTTGCGCACACGACGCGACATGGCAAAAACCACGGCAGGCAGTGAGCATTTGGGCAAAGATATCTCACATTCCGGGTCAAAAATATCGCATTTCGTATCGACAGATTTCAATGAAATTTCACCAGAAACAAGATAAAATGTTACATTAACGTTCTGGATACCTTTTATTTAGTCCTGAACTTGCGATATATCATTAAACACGAGTCTGACTCTGAAGTGTAGCGTATGACCAAACCGAGCAATGTTTAATCACATTTCGGAAACAAGATGGAGGATCGAGTTTTCAACTACGTTATATCGCAGACATATGGTGAAAAAAACCCTGACAGCCCTTGAAAAGCCTGCATTTTTGGGGTACGGCCATAGTCTCTCGTAATTGCTCGCACAGGGACACAGGCACATCTAGACCTCCGCTGCGGGAATTGTAACATACCTACTTAGTGCAGGGGGGCGGACTAAACCATTTGCGCTTTTCGAGAGGGTTCAGTCTCTCAACCTATTTTTTATTTATTTTATTTTATTTGTTTCTGATTTTATCCCATTTTCTCCCAATTTGGTAGCCAATTAGACCCACTATTTTAACGTCAATCCCCCCCTAGTAATGTGAGTTCGCTGCCGTAGTCCTGTGACCGGTAGTGACGAAGCGAAGTGACGCCTCTTACGAGACGGCACCCGCAGGCCGTCGACCGTAACCCGGTACTACAGGGCCACTCTACGCAGCGAACGTCACGTCGGCTCCCCTCCCCCCTCCCTGGGGCGGACAGCCAATCGCCGCCCCCTGGTGGCGCTCCCGGCCCGAGCCAACACTTGGCGAGACGGGGAATTGAACCCCGGTCTCCGTGGCCAGCGTCGGACGTTGTAACCACTGGACCACGCGGGAGGCCCCCCAACCTATTTATTCAGCCAATATAATTTAGTAATGACTCTAATTACTTAGAAATTTAAAATTGCAGACAAATTGATTTTTTTTCTCCATTCTAGGCTTTTCAAGGGCCCTCCCCCACTTGGGGCCCTAGGTAGTCAGTTCCCCTTTTCCCCCCGCTACGATGCCCCTGGTCTCACCATTCTCTCCCTGGAACTCTCTGTGTCTCAGTGTTCTCTCTCTGTAGCTTTCTGTGTCTCAGTGTTCCCTCCCTGGAACTCTCTGTGTCTCAGTGTTCCCTCATCATAACTCTCTGTGTCTCATTGTTCCCTAATTGTAACTCTGTACCTCAGTGTTCCCTCCCTATAATTCTCTGTGTCTCAGTGTTCTCCCTGTGTAGTTCTGTGTCTCAGTGTTCTCTCTGTAACTGCATCTCAGTGTTCTCTCCCTGGAACTCTCTGTGTCTTAGTGTTCCCTCATTGTAACTCTCTGTGTCTCAGCGTTCTCTCCTTGTAACTCTCTGTGTCTCAGCGTTCTCTCCTTGTAACTCTCTGTGTCTCAGTGTTCCCTCATCTTAACTCTCTGTGTCTCAGCATTCTCTCCCTGTAACTCTCTGTGTCTCAGTGTTCCCTCCCTGGAACTCTCTGTGTCTCTGTGTTCCCTCATCTTAACTCTCTGTGTCTCAGTGTTCTCTCATCTTAACTCTCTGTGTCTCAGTGTTCCCTTCCTGGAACCTTGCAGCCAGCCCTCAATACCCTATTACCTGCTACAGAACTATGAGCCACAATGTTTCATCAGCAAACATTTTTGTGTACATAAATACATTGTGAATCACAATTGGGGTGTAGCCACTGAGTTTTTTTATGAATTATAAAATGTAATAATAACATCCATTGTGAACAAATAACAGCCATAGGTATAGCTACTTACATTTAAGCATAAACAAAATACTGGAATTAATTTTAAAAATGTTAATGTGAAAGCAAAATTCAAACAAAATCAATCAATCAAACAGAACTTTATTATCTCAAACTGGGAAATTCGATGTGCAGACAGGCCCCGATTATATATGTACAACACAAAATATACATACAATAAACACAGTAAGACAATAAAACATGATTAAAAACATCCTTCATTAAATAGTGGTAAAATTAAGGTAAAAGCAGTTGCAGTGCAGGTAAAAAAATATTTGAATGAAAACATGTCACCTTGGACTGACCATGATATGGTCTTTTTTGGACACACCCTGTGCCGACCAGAAGAGGATGGGCTCCCCCCCTTTTAGTCTGGTTCCTCCCAAGGTTTCTCCCTACCAAGAGAGTTTTTCCTTGCCACTGTTGCCATTAGGCTTGCTTTTGGATAGATAGATAGATAGACATAGATAGATAGTATCTATAGACAGCTAACAAGAATAAATAGTCCCACATACAGTATATATTTTGTTATTTGTGATTTTTGATAGTTTGTACTGTAAGAAAAACAAATCCTGGCCTTAAGTAAACTCACATCTTTCTTTCTCTTTGTCATTTGCTCAGGAAGAGCAATCAGTCTATGCTAACAAGACCGTGCTGTTGGGTGCCCAGGTGCCGAGCACCATAGAAATAGAAGACTCGGATGCCCTCCACTACGCCAATGTGGATTTTTCAAAACTCCGTGGCAAAGGAGACGAAGCAGGAACGGGGGCCATCTGGGGTGTTTCCGAACGGACGTCCGACTATGCCCTTATTCGCCACAAATCCAGGAAGGAAACTAGGGAGGAGGGCGGTGGAGGAGAGGAAGAGGAGAAGGAGGGGGAGCCAGAGAATAAGAGGGAGGGCTCCATCCAGTCTTCTACGGAGGCCCCGAATGGCCAGATCGAGCCGGACAGGAAAGAGCAAGGGGAGTCAGAGCCGCTCAAACCTGAGCCCGAGGAGGAAGCGACCTATGGGAACATCTGCCGCTCCCAGGCATCTATGCAGGAAAATCTGGGACAAACAGAGCTGTGTGGGGATCCTGCCCCAGCAGAGGAGCACCATGTGAGGGGCTCGGGGACCGAATCATTACGCAACAGTATGTTACTTTAAAGTAAGAGTTCTGTTAAAGAGTTATGCTATGGTACCACACAGAAGTAGTTGCTTTTCACAGGGAAAGCGCTGTGTTGAAGAGTCTCATTACAGCCTATTCATTAATGGTATGCCCCTTTACAATGTCTTATGTTACATTACAATATGTTATATTACAGGTAACTGCCCAAATAAAGGAAATACCAACATAAGATGTCTTATTAGGGTGTTGGGCTGCCAGAAAAGCTTCAATGAACCTTGGCATTGATTATACAAGTGTCTGGAACTCTATTGGAAGGATTGGAACAACATTCTTCCACAAGAAATTCCACCATTTGGTGTTTTGTTGGTGGTGGCGGAAAATGCTGCGTCAGCCGCTGCTCCAGAATCTCCCATAAGTGTTAATTTGGGTTGAGATCTGGTGACTGAGACGACCATGGCGTATGGCATATCCTGGAAGAGACCACTCCCATCAGATTAGAAATGCTTCACCATCGGACGAAGGTGATCACTCAGAATGGCTTTGTATTTATTGCCGTTTATCTTGCCCTATAAGGGGTTGAGTGGACCTAAACCATGCCAGGAAAATACATCCCACACCATAGGAGAGCAGCCAGAAACCTTCATTTTACTCAAGTGATTACTTTATTTCGGAATTTACCTGTATGTTACATTACGCCATGTTACAATGTTATGTTACAATACATCATGTTACCATACAGAAATGGCACTTTTTCCAAGTAGCTGGATGGGTTTGTTAATCCAGATTGAAGCCACTATCTTGGAGTGACACAGACTGTCTGGTACTGACAGTGAGAGGAAACTCACTCATTTTCATCCTCCTCTTTTTCATTAATGATTTTGTTTTGTAAGAAATATTGGCCATATGATTTGCTGAGTCTTGTTAAATGTTCTTGTATGTTGAACTGGCTTGGAGACAGTGGAAGGTGGTGTCTCACATTGGCTCATCTACATAGCTGCAGGACATTCAGATTACAGACAACCATTTGGTCTGGGCATTAGCATGACAGTGATGTCTGTTTATCTGATAGGAAAGTGATTAGGTCACTGTGGGTGGACGATCATGGGTGGTCCTGTAAAGTATACTATCGTGCATTTCAATATTTCTGGGTATTTGCCCTGCCTTGCTTTGTCCGGTGTACTTGTGCATCGTGATCCTCATTTGCTCTCTTCTATTATTCACACTTGAATGGAACCTCTCTGAGCTCTGTAATTTCACACAAGTTGGAATTCTTACCCTTTTATTAATCATTGTAAATACTAAACTGAAATGTAAAATAAACTGAAATGTAAAATAAACCGTTGATATGATGTTATGCACCGTTGTACTTGCTACAACTTTATTGTGTGTTTTAATATTCTTCTTTTTCATTTTCCCAACTGAGAACTTGTGCTCATACTCAGTTCTATATGTGTTTCATGTTTTAGCAAACGTGGATCGATGAATTTGACTATGTAATTAACATTATGTAATGCAATATCAGCATATCAGTTTACTGAAAATGATACTCACAATGAAAGGACGTTAATTTATTGCACAAAATGGCGGTTTATTGTACTGACAGATTAATTAAACTGTCACAAGTGTTTCCCAACAATATACTGCAACAGCACAATATTTGGTAATAATTTGGTATAATTAGTCAAATAAAGGTATTCTTCTATTTTGTTGCCTTCCACTGCTGGAAAATCGATTTGTTCATAAATATACCGTTTTTCAACAGTATACAGAGCAGTTTCTTTTTTAACAACACACATTAGTGGTTGCTGGTGCATGTAGAGAAGGCGTGGACTCGCTGTGCAGTTGAAAGAAAGTCCAAGTTCCTGTTTTTCATATCATCAGTGAACTTACTAACGCTTACTAAAGCCTGTGGCTAATTTGGCCTTGTGAAAGTAGGCACAGCACAATCTACCACAATGCTGTGCTTAGCATGTTGCGTTATGGCAGAAAATACATTGACTGGAAGAGAACCTACTTTTGGACATGGGAGGGTGGTGGCAGAGGTGCAAAACATATTCAAGAGTGTTAGAGAGAAACTTGTAAAAGTGAGAGGGAGTAATCGTATTTATGAAGAATAATGATAATTATGATAACTGTTAATTACAATATGATCATAATTTAAATTGTATTTAATTGGCTATTGAAAATTACAATGCAAATATTATAGGTTTCAGCTGGTCTCAGCAGAAATTACGAGTCATCTGAGTCAAGACCCAGTAAACATTCTTCAGATTCCAAGACGAGAACAAAACTTTCAAAATGTGGTCTCCAGACCAGTTTCAAGTACTACAACTCTGGCTGTCGCAGCTATCCTAAGCTCCAATTCTGAACGTCCACCCTACTGTATTTCTAAGGAGTGTACTGTGGGTGCTGTTTGTGTTCTTGTGTTGAGGGATCAGTGTCAAAGCCTAAACTAAAAAACAGCTGAAGGATATCCACACCTTCAAATGGAGTGGCCTGGATTCAATTAACATTAATCCTTTACTTTGTCTGACAAATAAATGCATGTGTTATCTTTTTTCACCCCTCACAAACAGTTCGGCGAGTTCAATTTTGTGATGCCCAAAATTGCCAAACTGTGTTTGTGTTATGGTTCTGCCAGATGTGCCGCAGAACTGTGCAGAACTGCAGCAGAGATCAGCGGCTCCTGTGGGAGCTGTGGGAATCCCTCTCCTAGCATGGAGCGGCGTGTTTGTCTAAGGCGAAGGAAAGAAAGCTAACATGTACTCTTAGTTGTCATGTCAGTTTGATTTGAGGAGATGTGTGGATACCGTTCTCGTTGCCTCCTTCAGCTTATCTCGGCTAGGGATTCACCCCTCATCACTCGACCCAAGAGCGCCCCAAAGCTGCACTCCACAGAAATCAGGGGACAAAACCGCCTGGACCCAGGCTCCTGGCACGTCAGACCTTGACGTCGGAATACTGCGTTGTGTAGTCGTCCTCGTCTGAGCTGGTGTCCTCACCATGCCGATGTCTACGCCGGCGTCCTTGGGGCCCGGCCCACACCGGGAAGGAGATCACACTGTAGCTGACGTCCCTGTCCTCTTCCTCTTCCTCACTCATTTCTGTGTCCGTACCCCTCTGCCGCAGGACCGCCCCCTTCATGTTCTCGTAGTCCTTCCCCTCCTCCTCCTGCGGGTTGGTGAAAACGCACCACTGAGCTGTTTGTTTTGACCAAAAGGCACTTTCCACATCCCCGCTTCCTCTTTGTTGACCTCTTTGAAACCAAGCTCTAAGCGGTCTGATGTCCGTGCTCTCTTCCCTTTCAGGAAAAGGACATCAATTTGCTTATTGTTGAGTAGCGGTCAGCGAAGGGATGCTTACTTACAATATACTCTGCTTAATGTACATTCTGCTTACATATAGTATACTTAAAGTACAGTTTAGTCTGCTAGTAAACATATTTTGTCTGACAGCCATCATACGCTGACCCCCTCTGGAGTCGTAAGAACGAAGTACTTCCTTCCCTCTCCTCTGTTTAGCAAGAGTAGATTTTATAACGGTTCCCGTAAAATCTATCTCTTTTTTTAATATGCCCTCCATTACACAATGGCCCATGGAGGGAAGTATGTGAGGGCCTCAAAACTTCCCCTTTTGATAGAGCTCCAAAAAAACTAAAAAGCCAAACAAGGCAAGAGTTAAGAAACTTCCTCAACAATCTTGACAGAAAGAAGCTTTTGAAATGATGTCCATTTGCTCAATTTTCGATGCACAATGGAATGGAGGCGTAGATACACAGCTAAATCGCACGAAACTGGTGCTAATCTTGTATTGTGCTGTTAATTTTACAGTATGCACTAAGGATTCTTGCTGTACAGTGAAGGTAAATCACTGGGACAAGCGGCCAGTAAATGTGTATAAACATGGTGCATAGCAAAAGCACTGTTACAGTGGCCTTAAATCCACCAGCCCCGCACCCCTTCATTACTCATCACTATTTACCTAATTTTGAACAACTGATTTTTAAAATTGAGGATATTGGGCTCAAGAGGAAGATGGCCTCTGGTTTACCTTGGGAGGAGTCTTGTTTCTCATAAGGTTTATTCCTGTTTGTTCAACCAATGGCGTTTTGCCACTGTCGCCCTAGGCTTGCTTTTGTGGGTGTTTAGGCCGGGGAATGCTATGAAGCATATTGTGACAAATGTTTTGTGAAATAAATTTGATTTGATTTATAAATATAAATATAAAAAGTATATTTATATTTATTTTATTATAAATGTATTATTTATTTATTATTCACGTATTTTTTATTTTCTTTCTAAGTTATCGGATGTCTGTATATGTATGTTTTTAAGATTTGAGCCATGGTTCTAGGATTGGCGTAGTCAACCTACGGTAGTGCTTTAGTGATGATGTGCTTACTCACTGTGCTCATATTACTCTTGTAGGTGCACTTCTGTTCTCTTGCATTGTAAGTCACTCTGGATAAAAGCATCTGCTAAATGAATGTAATGTAATGTAATGATTTGATCAGTACGGATTGGATTACATCGTGTGTGAGGGGAGGGTAACCTTATTTTTCCTTTTGGGCCTGGAGGCTTTGCTGTAGACACTGTCTGTGGACTGTTTTGGCTTTGGATCTGTGCTGTTCCTGGAAAACATACAATGGACTTGATCTTCAACAGAGCAGAGCAGAGGTCTACAACCCTGGTCCTGGAGTGCTGCAGGGTCTGCTGGTTTTCATTTTTAAAAATGATTAGTATATTAATGAGGTTCTGTGTGGCTGAGTAGGTAGAGCATTGTGTTGACAACGCGTAGGTTGTGGGTTTGATTCCCACTGGGACCGCATATACTGAAAAATATATGCATTCACTACTGTAAGTCGCTTTGAATAAAAGCGTCTGCTAAATGGCAAATATATGAATGACACTATGCCAGGGGTTCTCATTCCTAGTCCTGGGGAGCCACAGGGTCTGCTAGTTTTTGTTTATTTCTCAGCACATAATAGATCAATTAAAGCTTGTTGATTGTACACAGTTCACTCACCTCCCCTGGTTTCTTGGGTCTAAACTGGTTGCTGATATTAAGATGAAAACAAAAACCAGTGTACCCTGCGACTCTCCAGGACCACAGGTGAGGGCCCCTTGAATTAGAGCTACCGTTTCTGTAAGGAAAACATCCTTTAAATACGGATGCTGTAAATTTGCATACAAATTAAGTTAAGTGTAAGCTACAAAGCTTGTTCAATATTATGTCGTACCTTATTTCTACCTGTTTATCAAATATACAGGTAACTGCCAAGATAAAGGAAACACCAACATAAAGCGTCTTAATAGGGCGCTGTTATATTTTCTACAAGTGTCTGGAACAGACTACAAAAATCTGTCTCAGGCGCCGCTCCACAATCTCCCATAAGGGTTCAATTGGGTTGAGATCTGGTGACGGCGATGGCATATGGTTTACATCGTGTTCATGCTCATCAAACCATTCAGTGACCACTCGTGCCCTGTGGATGGGGGAATTGTCATCCTAGAAGAGACCACTCCCATCAGGATAGAAATGCTTCACCACAGGATAAAGAAGATCACTCAGATTGGCTTTTCATTTTTTGGCGTTCACCTTGCCCTCTAAGGGAGTTGAGTGAACCTAAACCATGCCAGGATAATGCACCCCACATCATAACAGAGCCACTAGGACTCTTCATTTAATCAAGTGTTTCCTTTATTTTGACAGCTACCTGTACTATACAGTATTATGTCAATGCCAAGTATCTCATGTTACAGAGAAAGCTGATTGGTCTGTAAATGTAACAAATGACTGCTCTGTGTGCATTTTTTGTCTTGTTCGTGCCCCTGTTTAAAGGCTCCAGCCTCACATTGTCCCCTGGAAGTGCAGAGAAGCATAGCTGATCAAGTTCTCGTCTGTGTGTCCATCTCGCTCTCTTTGGTGGAAGGTGAATGGCGGTGGCTCAAAAAGGTAACAAACAGAGACAAGCGTTACACACTCAGGAATGAAAGTGTAGTGATCTTCAGATAGCAATACAACTACATGTAATTTTTTACATTTTTTAACACAGGTTTAACACATTATTATTGCTTATTGTGCTTAATACAAATAAACAGTATTATTATTATTATTATTATTATTATTATTATTATAATATTAATTAATAATAATAATAATAATAATAATGTTTATTTGTATTCCAACAGAATCTTTTAGGGAGGGACTTTTTTGTCACTATATGAGTCTGTGTGACTGTGTATGTGTGCATGTGTGGGTGTATATGTGGGTGATTCTGTGTGTGGTTACCCCTCCCTCATACACATGTACAGAAATAGACAAGAATAATGAGCAAATAGGTCCTTCCCTCTCTACTCAGTGTGATGAGTGTTCTGGCACAAAATGGCTGTTCTGTGGATGTGAAAATATAGTGATGGTGGTGGAGATGGGGTTAACCCCACCACTCACCTCCTACTGCAATAGTTTTGAAATTCAGGTCCATTCCCTTGCACTTATATTTAGGCCTAATATCACGCTACAGGCCTCACTTTCAATTCTAATTAACACATGTATTATATTATCCATTCATTCTTAATAAATCTGCCCTCATCTGAAAACATGGTTGCAGTTTTTTTATTTCTGTAATACTAGAATGCTTGCAAGCTGTGTGTACCCTGTGCAATAATTCCTGTCAGAAGAGTGATTTGGAAAAATCATTATTTATGTTTATAAATGTATAACTATTTATAGCTGAATGAATGTGTTTCCTATTTTCTGAATATTGTCTAGTTTGGCATTTTTTTACTCTTTGGTCATTGTCTATAGTTCTTTACCTGCTGTGCCTCTCCAGAGACCCTCAGGACACTGTACACTGTATGAATACTGGAGCACGGCCTTGAAACAAATTGGAAAAAAACACCATGTTTGAAATGACCTTCATAGTTCACGTTGTTTGTGAGTAGTGCAGAGTTTCCTCACAAACGAGCACAGTGAAGCAGAAGCAGAAGCAGAGGGTGGCCCGTCTCTTTTGTTTTATCAGCCTGCAGCCTGTGTTCTTAACAGGGGTAGGCAACCCTGGTGCTGGACTGCTGAAGATGTTTATGCTTATTGTTCCAATTCCCAGTTTGATCCGTTATTGATTAAGAGTCTGAACCTGAATAATCAGAGAGTCTGAATGGTAAGTCCCCTGGATACGTTAAGCCTTATAATTAATTAACTTATGTAGTTAGGGGTTTGGATGGGGCAAATATCTGAAACATCTCTGCACCAGGGTAACCTCCCCCTGATCTGTAACATCAGACACGCGTGTCTTCCTGCAGCCTCGTGCACTATATTGATCCCTGCACCTGCTTTCCAGGTGCTGCTGGAATGCTGTTCATGGTGGTATTATTGGCAGTACGTACTGCTCTTATCCTGCGTTAGCATCAGTGTTTCTGTCGCCGCGGTCTGCCCACCCACCCCACCGCAAAGCTGCTGGCCCAGGGTTGGTCCTTACGTGCTGCCAGGACAGTGCTGATTGGCCGGGGGCTCCAGGGGCGAAGCCATCGCTGCTGACAGACTCTCCCTGCTCCTCTGTGTGTCCATTACCAATGTCTCCCGGGTGCCATTCCGTGAGTCCTGAGTGTGCATACACACAAACACACACACACACACACACACACACACGTATAAACACACACACATGCATACACACATACATGCGCGCACACACACAGAAGTGCAATAAGATGGTGCCTCAGCAACAGTGTTTTTCAAGCTTGAGGGCCTGACACATAGCATGGTTGTAGTTTGCTCGTTTTTTTTTACCCTTTGAGTAGTACTGTAACACTATGATGTTTATTCTAGAACATGCCGTAGCATTCTAGTTGATTCTAATTGATGGCATCATAAAGGGCCGCTAATGGCATCATGGAAGAACAGTAAACTTCCAGAATAAAGCGCTGGGAATTAGAACTAAAACTGTAAAAAAAACTCCTCAAAGGGTTAATTGATAATTATGCTCTTGATAATAATGACAGGCTTGGAAGGAGGGTTTCATCTCTGGTCTAGAGATGAGGGAGTGAGAGGGACAGGCGTGTGTAATGGGAAAGAGAAATTGAATGAAATTGTGTGATTGAGAATTCCTGCTGTACCAGAAAGCTGAAACGATGGCAGCAGGAGCGTTGAACTCCAGGGCCCTGCTGACCAGATATTCTCCTTCTTTTTCTGAAAAAAGGGCAAAGGAAAAATCCAAGTCTACTGTAGAGACAAGTGCAAAAACATTTTTTTTGTTTTTTTCAATTATACTCCATAGACAAGATAGTCGATTTAATCTGTGTCCCATAATTTTAATAGCTCCTCCCTAGCCTTGCTTCATTATTACTGTGATGCTGTATAAATGCTATTTCATTACAAGTAATACTGTTTTCAAATGACTTTTTTATCTTCAAACATGAGTGGCATATCTATGGCCAAACACTTATATAAATATATTTTAGAAAGCGACTAAAAACACACCTGTTGTAATTGCTTTTAAATTACCTTTGTTTTAATCTCAAATGTATAGATTTTTAAGCCTTTCTTGTATCTACACCTCCATCTTATATGTTCCTGGGTCATTAGTTTTTTTCATTATTCTACAATTTTTTATTCATTTTATCATTGTGTTTTATTCTTTGTATCATTTTTTTTGTGTGCAGACTTTGGGCTGAAAAACAGTGTATGAATGATGCTGTATAAATAAAGTTGATTGTAATTATTTATATTTTGTGTGCTTAGTTTGTAAGAAGTTGTAGCTAGATTTAGGTTTCATTGTTTTTAATTGACTTGGAAAGGAAGGACAGGGGTGGTACTCTGTTATATTTACACTGCACAAGCATCTTTTTCCAGTAATATTTATGTTCTTGACAATATTTATGTTCTAGTTTTAAGTATGCTGCCAGTATGCTGATGTTTACAAAATCCTTGTAATTTGTGACCAAAATCTTTGGACCAAAAAAGAGGACATTTCCAGGAAAAACTGAGGTATGGTCACCCTAACTCCACTTGGAGTTCTATACTGCCGTTTTTCAACTGTTGTTATGAGCACAGCTTTATGTCGAAGATAGAGTTTACCACAGTATGCTGGGAAAGCGAAAACGAAGTTTGGGACAGATCTACGTTTTAAAGTAATTTAATGGCACGTAAACTTTCACTCGTCCTGTTGAAGAACGTAACAATTAAAACATTTATAAAATGCTCTGGGCCCTGGTCGTTAGCCCCGATTGGGGATGGCATTTGGCTGTCCGCCCCAGGGGGAGGGGGAAAGGGTGAGACGGCTCGAGTCTGCCGTAAAGCACGTACGGGTGTCTCCAGAACGTGGATGGGCAAATTCTCAAATTCCGTCTTCTGCCCTTGGAGAATTAGCTTGCCTCATATAGACGAGCGGTGGACTCGTGTGGAGAGGGTGAATAAATAGAGGGTGTAATTGGCTACTAAATTGGCAGAAAAACAGGGGAATTTTTTTAAATAATGCTTGGGGGTAGCCTAAGCCTTCTTTGAATTAATTATAGATAAGCAAGCCCTTATATTAATTCATCTGATGATTCCTTAATTTGGCAATCTCCAGATTCCCTAATATAATGGTTTGCTTTATCTCCACATAATTTAAACAACAACCCCCAAGATTTAAAAAAATGTTTTAATTGTTACTTTCTTCAATATGATGAAGTTGCTCGAGTTCAGTTTCCGCTTTCCCAGCATATAGCGCTAAACTAAACAAGCATCTATTTGCATTTGGAGCATTTGGAGTGTTGTGTCTCCTACCTGTAGACCAAGATGATGATGAGGGTGATAATAAATATCGAGGGGAAGATGAAGGCCGGCATCATAGTGAACATCTGGGCATTGCTCTCTGGTAGAGTTGGGGGGGACAGTCACCATTGGTCAGTTTTCATTTTAGTTCTTCATAGCTTTTCACTGCAGATTACTGACAAGTTTAAATAAACTATTATTTTCACCAATATTCATAGCAGAATTATTTTTGATATGATTGTAAGTGTTTGGTTAGTAACATGTTTGCCGGATGTTTCCTTAATCATGGATCTGCGAGTGTGATTTTAAATTGTATCATTTAAAGTTTTAAAAATTACGTATTTGATCCATGTCTGATTTGAACACAGTAATTTAAGGACTGCAGAGGAGATGCCCATAAACGGGGCTTTTTGTAGCAAGCATTTGTGGATACTCACTGTAGAAAAGTATCTCTATTTTATCCGAGTTGCTGCTTGAGACACTGTTTTCCACCCTGCAGTAATAGATCCCTTCTTTGTCGGGGCCTATCGTGAGATTCTGATTGGCCGCGACGTATCTTTCTGCGTCGAAGGCCGTCTGTATGTACCACTTGTAGCTATGGATCAGGGGATAGCTCTGACTGCGGCACATCATGGCCACTGCATTTTCTTTAACAGGCTGCCCTCTGCTGGTCATGTTGTGAATAACTTCTGTATTTTTAGGGCCATCTGGGTAGGACAGAAAAATTGTTTAAAAAAAGACCTCTACGTTTTCGATGTAAATGATCATTGTCAGTAGTAGTATTATTGTTTTTCATTTAAATTTTAACAATTCAAAATCAGTTGAATTAATTTGAAGCAGTATCATCATGAGTGTTGTTGGTTTCTCTACACATAATCTCGTGGAGCTTTCCCAGTCCTATCACGTTTCACTCACAAATGCTCGACTTTGGCTTCACTCTCATACCCCCCCCTCCCCACATACTTTCTCCACGAGGGTTGTAATTATTGCAACTAACATCCAAAACAACTGCATCACATTCACACCACACTACATCCTTGCATATGAATAGGCAGTAAATATTTCAGGCGGAAGTTCAGAGATAGACGCTTACATTTTACTGTAATGTTAATGAAGTGGGAGCTCCCTTCTGCAATTTCATTGCTGGTCCTGCAGAGGTACATTCCACTGTGGGCCTCAGAAAGGTCCCCGAGGGTCAAGACTGGACCGTGTCCCACTTCCTCAACCTTCCCGTCCCTGGACTTCAACCAGATGTATGCAGTCACGTTGGGGTTGGCCTGAGCTCTGCAGGTGAGATCCAGGTTCTCCTTTTCGGTCACCTCACCGCTAGGGTTTGCTGTCACCCGGACGTCTCTGGGGGCATCTGCCGTGAGAATGAGAGGCTCACTAAATGTAACCCCTAAATCTAGGGGTTTGTGAGAATTGAATGGGGTAAATGAATGGGATGAATGGTGCATTTTAAAAGGAGTTATTAGGGAATAGGCTTGAAACTTCATATGGGAGTCAACTGAAGATTTTGAAGAATATTTTGAGGGATAAATCACAGGCATTTGGCAAGATTGTTCACAATCAGTTATCAAGGTGGGGGGGCTGTGTATCTGTACACGTGAATCCACACTCTTAGAAAACAGTCATGCTTTAACCAGTGGTCACAAAAATCTAATACGAATCCTAACAAAAAAAACGTGCACATACTAATCTCAGGTATAAATGATTGAGAGCTGAATCACTTACTTTTTTCAGCATTTTGTAAATGGTCCAAATTGCTTTAGAAAATTTTGAAAAGCATGACCATGTAATCACAATTAACGCTATTTGATGCATAATCTAATGTCTGATCCAGACTGTTCCTTGTGCCACAGAATACATTGCAGTCCACTGTATTCCACTTTACAGTCACAGTCTGGATTTATTCTAGGTTCTCACAATACACAGATTCTCTATGGTAACCAGATGGTCAGCTTCTTTTGGAAGATGGAGGGAACACAGGATTGGTAACAGGAGTTTATGAGTCCATATGGAAGTTTATTAATGTTCAGGAAGAGCCGTGCCCAACGACAGAACATCCATTCACTACAATGGCATTGTCCTTGGCCATGCCCCTTCATAAATACTCATGCAGGGATGTTAAGAATGTTAAGAATACGGTCTGCTCTGATGAAGGCCCACTGACCATAACGTTAACACTTTTCCAACGTGGCGATAAAGGGAAGTTTGCAAGACACACATTCTGAGGGGTCAATTTGGCCTGGTGTGCAAACCTTTTCACCGTAAAGAATACGGTGATGAACATCTGGTTAGTCTATAACAGTGGTTCCCAAACAGTGGGAGGGGTGGGTACATAAAAAAATATTATAACTTGCTGTATATTAAACGCTGTAACACACGTTCACAAGGTTTGGGGACCCCCTGGTCAGTAGGATTTGTGACATTGTACAGCATTGCACCCCAGTCCGGTTTGTACACACTGCCCCCATTCTCTGCATTCCCCCACTTACACTTCACCACTAGCTCCCGTGTGACTTCGTTGTCTCCCTCCGAGTTCCGGGCCTTGCAGGTGTACAGGCCCGCGTCCGTGATGGACGCATTGAAGGAGTAGGTGAGGGAGTTGGCGGAGCTGTGGTTTGAGTGGGTCATAGCCTTTCTCTCTCTGGGTTTGGAGTGCGGGGCCCAGGCCAGGGTGAGGTGGGAGAAGGGGAAGCTCTCCACCGAGCAGCAGATGGTCACGCGGTCAAACTCTCTCACCACGGGATCCAGGGTCAGTGCGAGGCCGGTGGGGCGGTCTGGAGCAGACATACAGGATGGAAGAGGAGAGATGGATGGTAAAAAGGGGCCTGGGTAAAGAGGGGGGCAGCTGTAGCAACCTCAGAGAGGAGATCAACACCAGCAGAACACGCAGCTCAGACATAATAGCTTTTTCTTTAATAGCAAAACACAGTGACTGAACAGTACAGAATAGTAGCCTAATACGGACCATAACAGCCCAGTACAGACCATAACAGCCCAGTACAGACCATAACAGCCCAGTACAGACCATAACAGCCAGTACAGACCATAACAGCCCAGTACAGACCATAACAGCCAGTACAGACCATAACAGCCGGTACAAACTGTGACAGCAGGACACAGACAGTGACGGTGGATCACAGACAGCGGCAGTCACAAACAGCAACAGCAGAGAGTGGGGTGGCAGCACTCACACAGCACGTCTATGCGGAGTGTGGTGGAGTTTTGTGTGGTGATGTTATTCACAGCCTGGCACATGTACTCCCCGGCGTCCCTAACGGCGATGAGCTCCCAGCTCAGGGTGCGCCCCCTCTGTGGGAGCGCCCCGGACGACCGCCCATCCCTCCATTTAGCCGTGTGGTACCAGGTGTAGCCATAGGGCTCAGGAAGGGCATCGGCTTCACAGGTGAGGGACAGTCTGTGGCCGGCCTTCACCCCACCATCACCACAACTGGCAGTAATTCTCATGTTTCTTGGTCCATCTGGGGGAAAAAAATATAAAAGGTTAATGAGGATTCTTTATTTACCTGATAGGCATATCACTATATGCCATATTTCCAGGCTCAAAATGTTGTATGCCTTTATATCCACAGTCAATGTACAGTATTCTATCACTTGCTTATGTTTAGTATGAGTACTAATATTGTAGTAATATCAGTAGAGGCATACTGATAAGTAAGAGTATCAAGTGGCGCATCATCCTGGTTTGATATGTAGTACAAATAGACACCCCTTAAATAGAGACACGCTCACCATACAGGCAAAATGGCGAGCCTAAATGGGCTGAATGCCCTGCTCTTGTCATCATGTTGTTGATGTAGTGTGATGTGTTGCTTGCAAAGAACCTCAGGAAGACGTACAGTAAACGTTGACTGCAACGTTAGCAGAATGTTTGTGGCCCAGAAGGTTATTGGCAATGCATTGGTAGGAGCCGCTGTCCTCGGGTCGTATTGCTTTGAAATGGTGCACTTGATGAGCCATGGTCAGGAGGTTTCCGTTGTGGTACCAGGAGTATGAGCTTACTGCTGGATTGCTTTTCTGGTATCCGCAGGTGAGATTGACTGGATCTCCCATGGTGATCCAGTCTAAACTCACACTCGAGATTATTCGGACCCCTTTGGGAGCGTCTGGAGAGAAAAAAAATTACAAAATTAAAAAACAAGGACTAGCCTGCTATCACCTGGAGATTGGACATACAATATTCCCCTGGATTCAGTCAACACCTTATCAATCAAGAGCTTCGCAGTGCAGTAACAACATCGGTTGGTGGACTACCGAATCGACGGAAGACATTGCTAGAGTTGCTAACAGTCCCGTTTTAGCCTGGAACACGGGACATCCTGGCTGATACGGGACCATTGGCAATCCTAACCATTGTTACAGTCAGAGATGGGCAGTATTTCTGTTACTTGTATTTGAAATACGTATTTCAATTACTTTTGAGTATTTTGTCATTTGTATTTGACAGGGCTGAAAAAATTCAAATGTAATTTGTAACAAGATACTTTAGGGTGGAGTAATTTTGTATTTTCAAAATACTCAAAATATTTTATCCATGATTCAAAGAACATAAAAAAGAACAACAACGGTACACTTAGACACACTCACACAGTGATTTTTAGACCCGTTCTCTGTCGGTTGGACAAGGCAGTGAATGCATGCACACGTGGATGCATGCATGTATCTGGTCGCAGGCAGCTATTGAGAATTCGGCGCTTGTTTTCACACAAGCCTACTCACAGTATTCTAAGTGGCATTTTGAGAAATCGTGACATGACATGAAACATTAGAAAAGACGATTTCTCAAAATGCCACTTTGTGGCTCCAGAAACACTAGCTAGCATGTACAATTCATGCTGATTTGTTTGTAAGTTTGTACTGTACTATTTTCAGTATTTTTCTTTTATATACAAATAGCATCAAAGATAATAAATTGGTTGTCAATAGCCCAAACAACCAAAATGGAGGGAGTAATGTGGGCAAACTAATTAGGAGATGCTAAAGATGTGATTGTGCCTCTAACACTTAACACACGGCGATAGCCTATGTGATTTTGGCTTTTTGCTCATATTCATACAGAAAGGCAGCCACCTATTCATATGTTGGCCTATGATAGCCATCTGGAGACAAGTTTTTTTTCCTGTATTTTGAAAATACAAAATACATGTATTTTATCTGATACATTTTCTGGAACTAGTATTTTGTATTTTGATCTGATACATTTATTTGAGGGGTATTTTGTATTTTGTAACAAGATACATTTTGATGTATCTTTGCCCATCTCTGGTTACAGTGTGACGACCTCCAATAAAAAATTCCCTGTTTTCACCATATGTGATGGTGAAGTGCAAATGGTGCTCACAAAGCTGTCAGAATCTACCCCCAGGCTTCATTTTCCCTTGGTAGCCATGGGCATGCTGGGCTCTTGATAGACAGTGGCTTGAGTTTAGCAGAGAAAGCCTGAAACTCACATTTGACATCAAGTCTAATGACAGTTGAGTTTTGAAGTCCATGCTTGTTTTCAGCCTGGCAGAAATAACCGCCGTCATCTTTGATCTGGACCGCAGGGAATTTCCATTCTGTTCCCTCAGTAGTGTCACCTCCGCCCACTTTGAACCAGGAGAAGACGGGTTTGGGATTTCCTTTACTCTGGCAGGTGAGGGTGACAGCGCCCCCTTCCTTTACAATACTAGGACTGACTTCAGATTTGGTATCTTTGGGGCAATCTGATAACAAAAAAACTAAGTTATTATAAAATATAATATATAAAATTATTTGAAAGATAATTAATACACCAGTAGAAATATTACACTTTTGCATGTATCTATAAGCAAGTCTTTTCGAAATAACATTCAGACGTCCCTACTTTCAGTTCAGGATGATTACATCAGCTGAGATATTTTAAAGATTATAAGGCAACTAAATCTCAATTTAACATTGCACTTTATGCTACGGACGATAACACAATGTCCCTGATACAAGCAAACTGGATGCTAGGGAGGATAAAACTATGTCCCTGACATAAGCGCTCAATGCTATGGAGGATAACAGTATGTCAGACTCAATGCCGTGGCGGCGAAGCTCACATTCCACGGCCAGCTTGACGTGCCTGGCGGCACACTTGTCGTTGCTGTACTGTGGCCAGCAGGAGAACATCATTCCATCATGCCACCAGGAGGTGCTGATGTTCAGCAGGGCCCTTTTCACACTCTGTCCGTAGGAGTCAGGAGTCTGTCCTCGTATACTGCGGGGCCACTTTGTGGTACGCCACTCAGGGCCGGTCTTACAGGCTAACGAGGTGGAGCACTGCAAGATCACTGTCGCCCCCTCCTGGACGAGTTCCGGCTCAGTAACGCTGACCTGGCAAGGGTTCTCTGCAGATTATGATGTAAATTGGAGGAATATGATGATGATGATGATGGTGATGATGATGATATTTTATCAATGATGTATTTATTTACTTATTTTACATTGTTTTTGTGATGTCTTGTGTTGTTCTGTGCAATGCATGTAAACCAACAACCCTGGGGCAATCAAAGAAAAGTCATGTTTGCCTATTGGGCAACTTAGTGGGTGCAATGCATCGTCATGAATATTAATAACTGTACACTATCCCTGATAAATGAGGAAGATTATATTTCTAACTGAGGCAAGAAGGAAGCAAGACTGACAGCTATAGCCATATTTTGCAAGTGGCAGGTTAAGAGAAACTAACCATTAGCCGTCATGTGGTACCAAACGTGTTCGATTTTTTAAGACATATGAGACATATGTACCATGTCATACAAACTTTCCAGTCTCACTTTATATTAAGTGGCTTTAAAACCTGTGTAATTACACTGTAACTACAGAAGGAGGTTGTTGTTTTCTACTACAGTAAAAATGAAGTCCCCACAGCCACAAATTCATTCTCCTTTTCTTCCACAATCATGATATGACCTTCAAACATGCAAATTCAGCATTCAACTGTTTTTACTATTGTAAGTCAAATGTAACAATGTGTACATACACAGCAGTTACACAGTACCTACTTTTGTAGTTACACTGTACTTACACAGGAATTAGAGCCTAGTGGGATCAACTTTTCCTACAGAAGACAAATTGCAAGTTTATTCTGTAAATGACAAGCCTACATGGGCCAAATGGCCTGTTCTCCATATATCCTTCATATATGTTCTTACGTTCTTATATTAAGATGGTTATTGCATAGTAAAAACGAGAGAACGATTATATAAATCATTGCAATATAACTTACCCTGAACCTGAAGAGTCACATTATTGCTTTGCCATTTATATTTATCGGATGGATTCGTAGGATCTCTGTAATATCTAACACAATATCTTCCACTGTCCTCCAGATTTAAATTGCTGATGGTCAGTTGGTAGACTGGATTATGCATGCTGGGGGCAACATACTTCACTCTGTTTTTGAATTCAATGTGAGCAGGTCTGTTGTCTATGAGGCTGTACACAACTGTGCCCTCAAAATCCATGATAGTGTAATTCCATGCTGCGTTCTTCAACCAGATAATATATCCTGGATTCTGAGTGTTCTGAGGGGATATACCACAGCGGATTGCAACACAGGACCCCTCTTCAGCGTCCATTCTTTCCTTCAGGTCAGTGCCATAACTGAAAGCTGAGTCTTACAGTAAAACAAAGGAGAGGGAGAAAGAGGACCAAACCCATTAGGACTCCCCTCTGCTGGAGCAAAATGTTCTGCTATTAAAGCCTTCGCATTACACTGTAGAATGACATGGCAATCACCATGTCATTTTTTAATTCAATCTCTACAAACATGAAAGGCACTCATATTCTGAGCTCGGACTCCGAGGCCCGGCATACTATCTCAAATTTGTGAATATGTGAAAAAAGTAACTTTAACCATTCAGTATTTACAAATTGAAGGTCCCTTTCTTTAAAAAAATGTGATGCTTTTATCAGTTTTTCTCCTGATTTGGAATGCCCAATCGTAATCTTAAATGGTGCTCGCTGCAACCCCCGCTGTCAATCCGGGAGAGCGCAGTCAAGCACGCGCCCTCCTCCGAAACATGTGATGTCATCTGTTGCTTACTTTCACACTGCAGTTCACAAGTTTACCTTGCACAGACCTGGGTCAGGGGAAGACTTCTCTTTAAGGCACTGCAAGCTTTATACCAGCAGATAATTGGTGCCCAATTGACCAGCAGGTGTCGCTGGTAAGCGATGAGACACCTACAATCCCTCCCTCCCTGTGTGATGCTACCTCAAATTATGCATCATCCCACAGGGCTGCTGGCCACAGTCGGCACTTGCACAATCTGGATTCAATACAGGCTGATGGAATTTGTTGTGGACTGAGGGAAAAATGTTGGTGTTTCCTTTATATTTTGCAGTTACATCTATATACAAATACAGTGTATACATTTATGGAAAAATCACATGAATTCTGCACATGTGAAGCGTGACAGCAACAACATGAGAGATTATTTTTATAATTTATAGGTACATACCAGCAAACAGAAACAGTATTGTTACCAAGAGGGAAATCATGATTCAGTTTCCTATTTCTCTTTCGCTCCAAGAGATCTGAAAAATAAAATACAGTATATATATATACATATATATTTTTACTGTAAATCCACTCAAAGTGTGTAGGTACGTGTGTGTGTGAGTATGTGTGAGTGTGTGTGGGTGTGTGCGTGTGCTTGTATGTGTGTGTGTATGCAAGCATTGTTTGTGTGTGTTTGTGTGTGTGTGTCTTTTCACAGGTGTATCACAGCTGTGGGTGAGTCATTCTCCCCTCTGTGGTTTTCAGGACTAATCAGATCACTGGTTTAACAGATATCCTCGCCCCCTCCACCCCCAGATAATGCACATGTTATTATGGCTCCCTTTGATTCCAAAGTAATAAAGCTTAGCTTGTTTTTAATGTGCTATGATTTTGAAATGTTTATGCATTTCCGTTAATTATGGGTATGCATGTACTGAGCTGCTCTGTACATGTGCATATATATATATATATATATATATGTATATGTATATACTGTATATGCAGATGTATGTTTGCAACAGGCCAAACCTTTAGAGAATATATAGAGCAGGTCAAAAGAGACTGGTACAGCTTATTGTCTCCTTTGACGTTTTTACTGCACTAAGAGGAGTGACCAGTTTATAAGTTTATTATAAAAACATAATCGCATACAGTAGCAAATATGAAATGTGATGCCTTTTATTAGATGGACTTAATATAACAGTTAATGTTGTTATTATTTATTTGTAGAAAGGCCATACCAAGGATGGCATAGAGAGCAGTGTACTGTCATAAAAGGTTTCTTCCCAGTAAGTGAAGAAAAGGCTGGATATCGTCACCCATCACAGGTGTAAGTACACCTGTATCCTATGAAGGGACAACTCAGTTTAATTGTGTATGTGCTTTGACGAAGACCTCCAGCAAAACACCATAGTCACCTGTTGTCATAGTGAATGTGGGTGACACCTCCTCTCCGTTTACTGGAAAGAAATATTTTATGACAATTTCTTTCCATTACAGCCAGTCTTATCCACTAGCGACTTAGACAGTGTACATTTTTTTACATACAATCCATTTATACAGCTGGATATTAGCTGAAGGAATTCAAGTTAACTGCCTTTCTCAAAGGTAGAACAGCCATGCACCATCTGGGGATTGAATCTGCAACTTTTGCATTACAAGCCCAGTTCCATAACCATTATGCTACACCTTCAACAAAATGATGGACTGATGGAATTTCTTGTGGAAGAATGGTGTTGCCTCCCTTCAATAGAGTTCCAGACACTTCTAGAATCTATACCAAGGCACATTGAAGCTGTTCTGGTGGCTTGTGGAGGGCCAATGCCCCTGCTAAGGCACTTTATTTTGGTGTTTCATTTATTTAGGCATTTACCTGTATATTGCCAAAGAAAGTAAATCTTTCATACTTTTTATTTTATTTTATTTAAGTTATTTTTTGTTCGTTTTAGTAAAGAAACAAAAATTATTAAAGATTTCCTTCATAACATCTCAATTTATTTGGTCTCAGTATATTTCAACAATAACAAACAAATATCACAAAATCATTTCCCTTTTAGACATCATCAAACATATTCCTGCATATGCATTTCCAAAGGTTGACATGATTGTAGGGCACACAACACACATTTTTACATTTAACAAGGTTAAAAACATACTCACAATGTTCATCAGGACTGACCAGTACACTTATAATACAAGGCTATTTTAATCATTAGTTAAATTTTATGTTTAGATGATAAGCTATTTTGATAAGAATGAGAGCAAACATAAGACAAAAAATCTGACAAAAAAGCTACTAAAACCATAATAATGAAAATTAAATATTCATAAGTATGCCAATAATGCCACTGATATGGATAACAGTGAGGCTAAAGGGACAACCCCAGCAGACACTGTTACCTGTGCCAGTGAGGCTAAAGGGATAACCCCAGCACACATTCCTGCCATTGTTCAGTTGTTGACCATGGAACCCATTAATTCAGCAAGAAGTTCCAAATGTTGCGACTTACCTATCAGTTGAATGTGGCAGACAATTCAACATTAGCAGCTGCTTATCTGAATTTTCATTCTTCCTTACCATAAAATAAGTGAGAAGTTAAATCATCCCCAGTTTCTCTCAGACACAGTGGACACCCAAGCAGAACTCTCCCTCTCTGTGGTGCATTTGCATAATTAACCAAGTGGCAAAAGAAAATAAAAGAATCTGTTTCCTGGTAAATAAGTTCCATTATCTTTATTTTTCACTCAGTACTGGATGGGCTCTCACTTCCTCCTTTGGCTGCCTTTTTTAAAGTTTAATTTTAAATGGATGCAGGTGTTACTGTGAACCCACCTCATTGTTGCTGGGTTAGAACAAAAGCCTGCACCCACACCAGCCCTTCTGCACCCACACCGGCCCTTCTGCACCCACACCAGCCCTTCTGAACCAGCACTGGCCCTTCTGTACCCACACCGGCCCTTCTGCACCCACACCGGCCCTTCAGCACCCACACCGGCCCTTCTGCACCCACACCGGCCCTTCAGCACCCACACCAGCCCTTCTGCACCCACACCGGCCCTTCTGCACCCACACCAGCCCTTCAGCACCCACACCAGCCCTTCTGCACTCACACCGGCCTTTCTGCACCCACACCAGCCCTTCTGCACCCACACCAGCCCTTCTGAACCAGCACTGGCCCTTCTGTACCCACACCGGCCCTTCTGCACCCACACCCTTCAGCACCCACACCAGCCCTTCAGCACCCACACCAGCCCTTCTGCACTCACACCGGCCTTTCTGCACCCACACCAGCCCTTCTGCACCCACACCGGCCCTTCAGCACCCACACCAGCCCTTCTGAACCAGCACTGGCCCTTCTGTACCCACACCAGCCCTTCTGCACTCACACCAGCCTTTCTGCACCCACACCAGCCCTTCTGCACCCACACCGGCCCTTCTGTACCCACACCAGCCCTTCTGCACCCACACCGGCCCTTCAGCACCCACACCAGCCCTTCTGCACTCACACCGGCCTTTCTGCACCCACACCAGCCCTTCTGCACCCACACCGGCCCTTCAGCACCCACACCAGCCCTTCAGCACCCACACCAGCCCTTCAGCACCCACACCGGCCCTTCTGCACCCACACCGGCCCTTCTGCACCCACACTGGCCCTTCTCAGATAAGATTGGAGCCCAGATGGGCTGAAAGACCTGTTCTACTCATTATGTATTCTTATGCTGCTTAGCTTTAAAATAAAATGGGTTGCTTTTTTTCCATCTGAAATGGATGCCAAGGGCTAGCCCCAATATTACCAGTATGTATTTTGAGCAATTTAACATTTTTTATTTGAGGTATTTTTTTAAGCAAATACAAATGACATAGTACACAAATGTATTTGAAACACATTTCAGAAGCACACAATTTAAATGCTGCGCGTTCTTGACCGGCCCCCCCTCCCCAACTTGTAGGGCCTCACTCCCCTTCCCCGATCGCAGCCACCAACACCTTTTCCGCGTCAGCAGCCATGTCTTCGATGGCGCCGTTGAGTGCCAGGAACATGGTAATGAAGGAGCGGGTGGCGGACTTTGCGGTCCTGGGCAGGGCCATCTCCGCCACCCGGGAGCCAGTCGGCTTCTCCTTCTCGGCCGCTTTCAGCAGCTTCTTCACCCCGGCCTTGGTGACCTCTAAGGAGAGGTCGCAGCTCCGCAGAGCCTTCAGCCGGGTGGGGTCCCACCCCCGCCGCCTGGCCAGCCCCTCCACCGATCCATCGTCGAGGCAAAGCGAGTCACGGGCCTTGCTCAGGATCCGCACACCCACACTGGTATCCACCATGGAGGAGACCAGCGGCACGGGGATGGCCGACACCCCACCAGAGAGGGTGGCCGCTGCCCACACCAATGCCTTGAGGGCGTCCCTCTTCCTGGCCACCACGGCGACGGACAAGGCTGGGAGGGCCAGGAGGAGGGCGCTGGCCTTGACCTCCGGGAGGTCCCGCTCCACCTCCTCCAGGAGGTGCGGGAAGTCCAGCCCCTCCAGGGCGGTCCCACGGACCAGGAAGACCCTTGGGGGGGGAGTGCCCTCTGCCGCTAGTGCCTCCAGGCTAGCCTTGCGTCTGGCATCCAGGGACTCCGGCGTGTCCCGCTCAGAGGCCAGCAGGGCGAAGTACACAGCCTCCCTCTGCGCCGCCCTGGCCTCCCGCCACACGGCAGCGCTGTTGCGGTGGAAGGCCTGGGAGGACGCCATGATGACGGCGTTGTAGCGTGGGAACTTGACCCCTTCCATGTATCCCTCGGGGGCGAAGGGTGAGGCGTCGGGGACCCCCGGGAGGTCCCACATGCGGAAATCGGGGTGTTTGGGGTTGGGGTACACCGCCAGCTCGTCAGGGGGCAGGGGAGGGGAATTGGGCTGCCCCGCTGTCCTCGGGCCCCAGGCCAAGGAGGGAGTTAATGAGGGTGGTTTTCTCTGCTCCCCTGTCCCCTACCACGCCGATATTGACCCTGCTGATGAGGAGGTCCTCCACAGCATCCTTCACCTCCGACAGCCTGTTCTTCTCCACAGACTCCTTCAGCATCTCCAGCAGCTTCATGCCCTTTAACACATCTGCCATGGCTCTGGTCTCAACTACACAAACAAAATAACAATTACAGTGTGCACATAAGACAGGGAGGGGTGACTAACCCTGGTCCTGGAGAGCCACGGGGTACTGCTGGTTTTGTTTTCACCCTAAAATCAGCAAGCACTTGAGGCCCAGGAGAAAACGGGGGAGGTGACTTAACTGTGTAATCCATAGCTTTCATCCATCCATCCATTATCTAAGCCGCTTATTCCTGGTCAGGGTCGCGGGGGGGGGGCTGGAGCCTATCCCAGCATGCGTTCCGGGCGAGAGGCAGGAATACACCCTGGACAGGTCGCCAATCCATCGCAGGGCACACACACCACACTCATACCTACAGAGCAATTTAGACTCTCCAATTAGCCTAACGTGCATGTATTTGGACTGTGGGAGGAAACCGGAGTACCCAGAGGAAACCCACGCGGACACGGGGAGAACATGCAAACTCCACACAGAAAGGCCCCCGGCCTGGATTCGAACCCAAGACCTTCTTGCTGTGAGGCGACAGTGCTATCCACTGCACCACCGTGCCGCCCCCATAGCTTTCACTGATCACATAAGTGCTGTGTGACAAAAAAGTCAGCAGACCCTGTAGCTCTCTGGGACCAGGATAGGCCACCCATGACATAGTGTCATTAATACGCTAATCATTCTATTGTGGGTAAGGTAATGTGGTAGTGAGATAGAGCAGAATGTTATTAAACTAAATGAATACATTGAAAGTCCAAAAAAAACTCAAGTTTATTAATGTAGTTTGACTTCTCACACAGACATACAGATATACAAACCTAGAGATATTTTCAGAATTTCCAGGTGATTACAATGAGTTAACAAGGATAAATTATAGTTAAGTATAAGTATATCTATATTAAAGTCACTCTTTCTTTGTTTGTTTGTTTGTTTCTCTCTCTCTCTCTCACACACACACACACACACACACACACACACACACACACACACACCACACACTAACATGTCCATGCTAACCTTACCTTTTCATAACAGCCTCAGAAACGTCCCTTTTGTCTTGTTCCTACAAGTGGCAAGAGGGTAGAGAGAATAAGTCAGAAGCAAGCGAGTCAAACCTTATGTACAATTACTGGGATGGTAATCTGGGAGGCTGTTACGGGGTGGGGTTCTACGAATGGGGTTCTACGAATTACCACAGGCAATTACTAACATGGCAACCAGGGTTTTAAAACAGGGGGTGCAATGGGCAAAAATAATTTTCTTTTAAATGTTTTTTGACATTGATTTGAACATTTTCATATTTTCATCCCAACAGTAGGGGGTGCAAATGCATCCCCTGCACCCGCAGTAAAATCGCCACTGATGGCAACCGAAGGATTGGCTGTTTTCAGTACTAGTGCTGCTGTTATGCACCATATCTGTTTGTTTGCACACGCTTGTCATGCTTTCAGAGCAACTTCTTCAGTTGTTTGTGTGAACAAAAAAAGAAAAGGGCCCAAGTGCAAGGAGCTACAGCCATAGTTTGTATGTTATTTGCCCATCCTGTTTAGAACAATACTCATGTTATGCTTAGCTGCACAATAAACAAATGATGCTCTTGTTTTACCGTACGCCAGCTGATTGACCCCTTTTTGTATATTTTATATATTTGTAATATATTTGTGTGCCCTTTTCAGAGCAGACTACGCCTTCAGCATTTCGGTTGTAAGTACAATATGAGCACATGTGGCCTCACGAGGCCTTTCACCCCTTTGGTGCTTGTCAGATATTTAGCTAATGATAACTGTTTCATTATAAATAATATATCTGGTCTTTAAGGCTTTATTATACTCGCAGTAAATATCTTACTGCATTTATTCTGTATGAAATGCTGACTGTGTATTAGTAGTGTGTAATTTCCCATTGAACTAATTTAGCATTACTCACCACTCCTCTTTCTCCTCCGAGCTACTGCCTCCAGTCTATAGGGATGCCAGCCCCAACTGTTGATTCTGGAACAGGATACCAACCAACTGTTGTCTTTTCCAAACAGCAATGGCAGTATGCTGACGGTGTAGATCTATGTGCTCTCTCTTGTGAACAGGGCGGCCTAATCCAATAAGCACATCCTCAATCCTTAATCCCCCCCAGACACACACAGGCACACACACACACACACGCACGCACGCATGCACACACACACACACACATACACACACACTCACACATGCAAATACAGACACACATATATGCGCACACACACAAATGCATGGGCACACACGCACACACATCTACACATGTTCACTCGCACACACACACATACACACACACAAATATGCACAGATACATACACATACACACACAATGTGCTCTTTGTATTAGAGAGAGAGAACAGACAGTATGTGAAAATAGGTTTCTTATATATGTTACATCAGATACATTAAAAAATATAGATGAGTTATACTTAGACAGAGAACATTTCTCACGAATTAGGCAAAGGATTCTGACTATAAAACTATTAAAACTAATGAACAATTATGCAATTACAGTTTTTTACAATCACATTGGCACTAATTTCAGAACCTTGAGGTCATTTTTCAAAACTGTAGACACAAAACTCAAAACGGATTATCAAAATGCACATTTTTCTAAACTCAATTGCCAGAATAGGGGTACACATAAACCTAAAATCATTTGTTCGCTGAAAAAACTTCTTCACAATGACACAACTTAACATCAAAGTATTAGCATTTCAAAATGCAACACACACATTACATATGATATGACTGTCTTTTAATTTCATTACAATGCATCTAACTATCAATTAATCCAACTGCTCAAAATGATAAGTAACTGTAGCATTACTCCTAATGCATAGTTTCATGGAAACTGATTTTTAAAAAATTGTGTTTAGATCATGAATGCTTTAGGATAAAGAAATCTATTGACACCAATTACTTTGGAACATGAATACATTTTACTACATTATCTTTGGATGTAATATACCATCATCACCCTTTATCAGACGCTGTTCCTATGGTTCCATGTTCCATGATGCAATATCGGAGGAGGGTGTGGTGGGATGCAGACCTCTTATGGGATCCTACAATGCAGATCTTCTTGTGAATTTCCTTGATGAGCTACAGCAGGTCTGTCAAGCTGATGGAGTGACTTATGTGATAGTGTGGGACAATGTTAGGTTCCACCATGCTGAAATGGTGCAGATATGGTTTCAGGCCCATCCGCAGTTTACAACCCTGTACTTGCCCCCATACTCTCCTTTCCTCAACCCAATTGAGGAATTATTCTCAGCATGGAGGTGGAAGGTGTATGATCGTCGCCCTCGCGAATGTGCCACCCTCCTCCAGGCCATGTATGATGCATGCACTGACATCACAGCAGACCAAGAAGGATTGTAAAAACAACTAAACAGTGAATCTATGTGTGTGGTTGATCTAAACTAATGTTCCTATAGTATTTCATGATAAATGAGTTATTTGAACCAATGATTTCTGAAGTGCAAGATTTCTTCAAAGATATGAATGCACAATGCAAGGTTTTGAACATAGGACAGGCTGTGTTACAAGTGCTGACTGTTTTGAGTGTTGTGTCTAAGGTTTTGAAAATTGAGCACAAACTTGTCAGATTAGCGCCAAAGTGATTGTAAAAAACTGTAAAACTAATGTCTAGAGGTTTTTAATGGTGCTATTTCTTCTTTCTTGTTGCGCTGGCTTCTTAGGAAAACCACCCCCTCCGTAAGTCACCCTGCATAGGAGCCTCAGCTATATGAATGGTACTGTTCTGCTTTCACTTTTGCAAAACTGAAAGTGGGTTTCTATCCCTGAAACACAAAAACCATCCACCAGCCACATCCAATAAACCGCTGATTAACAGCTGCGGCTGTCACGACGGGGACCAGAAAACCAGGCGCGGACCCAGAAATGCAGAAACTTCTTTTATTAGGTGAACAGGCAAAGGTCAGGCAGGAGTAATCAGGGCAATGCAGAGATCAAAGGATGGTCGGGGACAGGCAGAGTTCGTTGCGGGCTTCAGGGTATCAGGGGCAGGCAAGGCGTGGTCAGTGGGCAGGCGAAGGTCGAAACGAGAAGGCAGTCCAGGGAACACAGGGAGGAGCGGGAACGAGACTGGGGTAATGACGAACACTGGAGCACAAGCATGAACACGAACACGAACACGAACACGAACACGAACACGAACACGAAGCAACAAAACGCTGGGAAACAGAGATAACGCGGGAGAGTAATGTGAGCATAACGCAAAGCACAAGACAATCTGGCAACGACATGGGAAAACACACAGCTTAAATACATTTAGACATAACGAGAAACAATCAGGAATAAACATGAATGCAGCTGACTGCAATCAGACACATGAGGAATTAAGTGAAAACGATAATACAATAACGAGACAATCAGGAAATGAACATGGGAAACGAACAGCTAACTACATCAGACATAACGAGAAACAATCAGGAATTAACAGGAATGCAGCTAACTGCAATCAGACACATGAGGAACAGGTGAAAACGATAATACAATGACAAGACTGGGAACAGGTAAGTGAAAGTGAAAACACGGACCAGACACCAGGAAAACATGGAATAAATGAAAACACTTAATTCGGGGAACACGAACACGAGACGTGACAGTACCCCCCTAGGACGCCACCTGGCGGATCACCAACCTGTACCGATGCCGACGCAGGAATTCCTGGATTAGGGAGGGGTCGACGATATGTCTCTCGGCACCCAACTGCGTTCCTCGGGACCGTACCCCTCCCAATCCACCAGAAATTGGCGACCACGGCCCCCGTCGGACATCCAGCAGGCGGCGAACGGTGTAGACTGGGCCCTTCGATGAGCCGGGGGGAGGTGGGTGCGGACAGGAGGGCTAAAACGAGAGACAACATAGGGTTTTAGACGAGACACGTGAAACACAGGATGGATGCGGCGTAGGGAGAGGAGAGAGGCAACTGTATGGCCGAGGGGTTATAACACGAATAATGGGATAGGGACCAATAAATCTAGGGATAATTTCTTACAAGAGCCCGCGCAAAATGTCTTTGGCAGAGAGCCAAACCTTTTGGCCGACCCTGTAGCGAGGGGCAGGGCGGCGGCGGTCGGCCTGGCTCTTCATAGCCGAGACGTGGCGAAGCAGGGTGGCACGTGCTCTCCGCCAAGTACTCGGGCTCTACTGATGAAGGCCTTGGCAGATGGCACCTCCACCTCCTTCTCCGGGAACAGAGGAGGTTGGTACCCCAGCACAGCATTGGAATGGAGAGATGCCGGTGGAGGAAACGGGAAGGGAATTGTGGGCGTACTCTACCCAGGGCAGGGAGCGTGACCAGGTAGTAGGGTTTGTTCGGCTAGACAGCGCAGTCCCTTCCCCAACTCCTGGTTGTAACGTTCCGTCTGGCCATTGGTCTCTGGGTGGAAACCGGAAGAGAGGTTAGGTTTGGCGCCGATGAGAGAGCAGAACGCCCTCCAGAACCCGCTGGAAAACTGGGGCCCCGATCCGAGGTCATCTCCTGCGGCAATCCGTGGAGGCGAAAAACATGTTTGACCATGAGTTCAGCGGTCTCTTTAGCAGAGGGGAGTTTGGGCAGGGGAATGAAATGTACACTTTTAGAAAACCGGTCTACCACCGTAGGACGGACTGTTACCTTCTGATGGTGGTAGACCGGTCACGAAGTCTAGGGCGACGTGGGACCATGGGCGTTGTGGAACCGCCAAGGGCTGAAGGAGACCGCTGGGACGAGCGTTGGAGGACTTGGACCGGGCACAGGGCACACAGGCTGTCACAAATTCGACAGTGTCGTTCTTCATAGTGGGCCACCAAAACCTACGCGATAGAAAGGCTAGGGGTGCGTGAAACCCCGGGTGACAGGCCATCGGGGAGGAATGGGCCCACTCCAGCACACAAGACCGGACGGTCTCAGGAACGAATAGGCGGTTGGCTGGCGTATCCCTGTGAGACCGTGTAGTGTGAAGTGCCTCCTCCACCGTCCGAAACTTGGCTGCTGCTAACACGCAGCTAGGGGCAGGATAGGTTCAGGGCTACTCTCCTCTTCTGGAGAGTCGTAGATCCGGATAAGGCGTCGGGTTTGATATTCTTCGAACCTGGGCGAAAAGACAGAGTAAAAACAAAACGGGCAAATAATAGGGACCATCTAGCTTGACGAGGGTTAAGCCGTTGAGCTGAGTGGAGATACTCCAGGTTACGATGATCTGTCCAAACCAAGAACGGCACAGTAGCTCCCTCTAACCAGTGTCTCCACTCCTCAGCTAATTTAATGGCTAGGAGTTCTCGATCACCAATCGTATAGTTTCTTTCCGTTGTGGAAAGGTGTGAAAAAGAAGGCGCATGGGTGTACCTTATTGTCCTTGGTTCGTTGCGTAAGGATTGCCCCAGTGCCTGAATCGGAGGCATCCACCTCCACAATGAACTGACGTGTGGGATCCGGGAGTGCGAGGATAGGGGCAGATGTAAACCGGGACTTGAGTCTCTCGAAGGCCTCCTGGGCATCGGGTTCCATCGAAAATAAATCTTGGTGGAAGTGAGAGAGATTAATGGTGCGGCGATCGTGCTGTAATTCCGTCACGAACCGTCTGTAAAAGTTGGCGAATCCTAAAAAAGCGTTGTAGTTGTTTACGGTCGGTGGGTACGGGCCATTCCTGTACCGCCTGCACCTTGGTGGGGTCCATCTCCAGATGGCCTCGGGAGATGATAAAACCTAGAAATTGAACAGAGGTTTTATGGAATTCACATCCCGGCCTTGATAAATAGTTGGTTCTCGAGAAGTCTCTGGATGACTTGACACATGCTGTACATGTTCCTCCATAGTCTTAGAAAAGATCAGGATGTCATCCAGATAGACATATCGCAAGCGGACAGCATGTCCCGGAGTGCGTCGTTCACCAATCCCTGAAAGACGGCAGGGGCATTGGTGAGACCGAATGGCATGGCCAGGTATTCATAATGACCTGTGTGGGTGTTGAAGGCCGCGTCTTCCACTCGTCCCCCTCCCGAATCCGGACCAAGTGGTAGGCGTTGCGGAGATCAATTTGGTGAAGAATTGCCCCTCCCTGAAGGTTGTCGAACGCCGATGACATTAATGGGAGTGGGTAGCGGTTCTTAATCGTGATAGCATTGAGCCCCTGTAGTCAATACAAGGACGCAGGGTTCCATCTTTCTTTTGACAAAAAAAAATCCTGCGCCAGCAGGGGATGACGAAGGCGGATGATACCTGAGGTTAGAGACGTGGAGATGTACTCCTCCATAGCTTTGTTTTCTGGGGCGGACAATGAATACAGGTGACCTCTGGGTGGAGTAGAACCAGGAAGAAGGTTAATAGGACAGTCATAGGCGCGATGAGGTGGTAATGTGCAGGCACGGGACTTACTGAATGCCTGGCCGATCGTGATATTCGGGGGCACTAGTGACAGGTCGACTGGTCTCTCCTTAGCCATGGACGAGGGATCCCCAGGGTGGTAGCGGGAGCGCAGGCATGACTTCTGGCAGAAAACACCCACTCCCGGATGTTTCCAGTCGCCCAGTCAATGCTGGGGTTGTGGGTTGCCAGCCAGGGTCCGCCAAGCACTACAGGAGCAAGAGGGGATTCCATGAGGTAGAACGCCAGTTTCTCTCTGATTCCCAGAAACTAGCAGATCCAGTGGCTGGGTGATCTCCTGGATCTCGGCTAGGGCGTGCCCATCAGGGTCTTGGTTTGGAGGGGGTCGCTAAACGAGATACTGGGACTCCTATGCGACGAACCAGGGTAGGGCAGATGAGGTTAGCATCGGACCCCGAGTCAATCAGAGCCTGCACTGGAACAGTTCTCCTTGCCAGGATAGAAGGGCGTGGAGCATGGGGCGTTGAGGTCGGAAGGTAGAAAACTGAGAGGCGCCCGTCAGAACCTTCCTCTTCACTGACGGGCGCTGTCTTTTACCGGACAGGATAACCGGAAATGTCCCTTGCCTCCGCAGTACAGGCAAAGTCCTCCCTCCCGGCGGCGCTGGCGTTCGGTCTCGGACAGATGAGTCCGATTCACCTGCATGGGCTCCCGCAGTCGCCGTGGGTTGAGCGGGGGAAGTCGGGTCGTGTCGTTGGGCGGAAACGGGGAAGCAGGAGACTCCTGACGCCTCTTTCTCTCCTGCAGACGAGTGTCGATGTGGATAGCCAGGTCCACGAGTCTGTCCAGGTCCTGGGGTAGATCGCACACGGTTAGTTCGTCCAGAACCCGCCGGGAGAGGCCGTGCAAGAAGGCATCGTAGGTGGCCACGGCATTCCATCCTGCTGAGGTCGCCAGGGTCCGGAACTCGATGGAGTAGTCCGAGACGGATTGTCCTCCCTGGCGAAGCTGAAGCAGTTGGCCGTGTCGCCACCCGTCCGACCGAGGACCGGTCGAAAAACTTCTCATCTCCTCCGCGAAGGATGAGAAGGTCGTGAGTAGGGTGTCCAGACTCCCAGAGAGAGGTTCCCCCATAGGCGAGCTTTTCCCCCAAGGAGTGTGAGTACATGGCGACCCTCGCCGTTCCGTAGAAAATGAGAGGTTGGAGTTCAACACAAGTGAGCATTGACTCAAAAAGCGCGACATGAGTTGGGGTCGCCCAGGTAGCGTTCGGAGGGGGTAATCGTGGTTCGGACCCCTCTGATAGCCAGCTTGCGTCTGCACCTGGATAGCTGCGTTCTGTGCAGAACGGGCCCGTTTCAGACTCTCTGAGTGATCCCACCATGGACGAAAGCTGCTCGCCCAAACATTTGGCCGGTCTGCTGCAACGTCCGCAACTCTGCTTCGTGGATGCCAAGGCGAATTCGCTGTCACGACTGGGACCAGAAAACCAGGCGCGGACCCAGAAATGCAGAAACTTCTTTTATTAGGTGAACAGGCAAAGGTCAGGCAGGAGTAATCAGGGCAATGCAGAGATCCAAAGGATGGTCGGGGACAGGCAGAGTTCGTTGCGGGCTTCAGGGTATCAGGGGCAGGCAAGGCGTGGTCAGTGGGCAGGCGAAGGTCGAAAACGAAAGGCAGTCCAGGGAACACAGGGAGGAGCGGGAACGAGACTGGGGTAATGACGAACACTGGAGCACAAGCACGAACACGAACACGAACACGAACAACTAACACGAACACGAACACAGCAACAAAACGCTGGGAAACAGAGATAACGCAGAGTAATGTGAGCATAACGCAAAGCACAAGACAATCTGGCAACAACGACATGGGAAAACACACAGCTTAAATACATTTAGACATAACGAGAAACAATCAGGAATAAACATGAATGCAGCTGACTGCAATCAGACACATGAGGAATTAAGTGAAAAACGATAATACAATAACGAGACAATCAGGAAATGAACATGGGAAACGAACAGCTAACTACATCAGACATAACGAGAAACAATCAGGAATTAACAGGAATGCAGCTAACTGCAATCAGACACATGAGGAACAGGTGAAAACGATAATACAATGACAAGACTGGGAACAGGTAAGTGAAAGTGAAACACGGACCAGACAACCAGGAAAACATGGAATAAATGAAAACACTTAATTACGGGGAACACGAACACGAGACGTGACAGTACCCCCCTAGGGACGCCACCTGGCGGATCACCAACCTGTACCGGATGCCGACGCAGGAATTCCTGGATTAGGGAGGGGCTTCGACGATATGTCTCTCGGGCACCCAACTGCGTTCCTCGGGACCGTACCCCTCCCAATCCACCAGAAATTGGCGACCACGGCCCCTGCGTCGGACATCCAGCAGGCGGCGGTGTAGACTGGGCCCCCTTCGATGAGCCGGGGGAGGTGGGGTGCGGACAGGAGGGCTAAAACGAGAGACAACATAGGGTTTTAGACGAGACACGTGAAACACAGGATGGATGCGGCGTAGGGGAGGAGGGAGCGCAACTGTATGGCCGAGGGGGTTATAACACGAATAATGGGATAGGGACCAATAAATCTAGGGGATAATTTCTTACAAGAGCCCCGCAAGGGAATCTTTGGCAGAGAGCCAAACCTTTTGGCCGACCCTGTAGCGAGGGCAGGGCGGCGGCGGCGGTCGGCCTGGCTCTTCATAGCCGAGACGTGGCGAAGCAGGGTGGCACGTGCTCTCCGCCAAGTACTCCGGGCTCTACTGATGAAGGCCTGGCACCTCCACCTCCACCTCCTCCTCCGGGAACAGAGGAGGTTGGTACCCCAGACAGCATTGGAATGGAGAGATGCCGGTGGAGGAAACGGGAAGGGGAATTGTGGGCGTACTCTACCCAGGGCAGGGAGCGTGACCAGGTAGTAGGGGTTTGTTCGGCTAGACAGCGCAGTCCTTCCCCAACTCCTGGTTGTAACGTTCCGTCTGGCCATTGGTCTCTGGGTGGAAACCGGAAGAGAGGTTAGGTTTGGCGCCGATGAGAGAGCAGAACGCCCTCAGAACCCGCTGGAAAACTGGGGCCCCGATCCGAGGTCATCTCCTGCGGCAATCCGTGGAGGCGAAAAACATGTTTGACCATGAGTTCAGCGGTCTCTTTAGCAGAGGGGAGTTTGGGCAGGGGAATGAAATGTACACTTTTAGAAAACCGGTCTACCACCGTAAGGACGACTGTTACCTTCTGATGGTGGTAGACCGGTCACGAAGTCTAGGGCGACGTGGGACCATGGGCGTTGTGGAACCGCCAAGGGCTGAAGGAGACCGCTGGGACGAGCGTTGGAGGACTTGGACCGGGCACAGGGCACACAGGCTGTCACAAATTCGACAGTGTCGTTCTTCATAGTGGGCCACCAAAACCTACGCGATAGAAAGGCTAGGGTGCGTGAAACCCCCGGGTGACAGGCCATCGGGGAGGAATGGGCCCACTCCAGCACTTGAGACCGGACGGTCTCAGGAACGAAATAGGCGGTTGGCTGGCGTATCCCTGTGAGACCGTGTAGTGTGAAGTGCCTCCTCCACCGTCCGAACAATGTCAAACTTGGCTGCTGCTAACACGCAGCTAGGGGGCAGGATAGGTTCAGGGCTACTCTCCTCTTCTGGAGAGTCGTAGATCCGGGATAAGGCGTCGGGTTTGATATTCTTGAACCTGGGCGAAAAGACAGAGTAAAAACAAAACGGGCAAATAATAGGGACCATCTAGCTTGACGAGGGTTAAGCCGTTGAGCTGAGTGGAGATACTCCAGGTTACGATGATCTGTCCAAACCAAGAACGGCACAGTAGCTCCCTCTAACCAGTGTCTCCACTCCTCGAAAGCTAATTTAATGGCTAGGAGTTCTCGATCACCAATCGTATAGTTTCTTTCCGTTGTGGAAAGGCGGTGTGAAAAAGAAGCATGGGTGTACCTTATTGTCCTTGGTTCGTTGCGAAAGGATTGCCCCAGTGCCTGAATCGGAGGCATCCACCTCCACAATGAACTGGCGTGTGGGATCCGGGAGTGCGAGGATAGGGGCAGATGTAAACCGGGACTTGAGTCTCTCGAAGGCCTCCTGGGCATCGGGGTTCCATCGAAAATAAATCTTGGTGGAAGTGAGAGAGATTAATGGTGCGGCGATCGTGCTGTAATTCCGTACGAACCGTCTGTAAAAGTTGGCGAATCCTAAAAAGCGTTGTAGTTGTTTACGGTCGGTGGGTACGGGCCATTCCTGTACCGCCTGCACCTTGGTGGGGTCCATCTCCAGATGGCCTCGGGAGATGATAAAACCTAGAAATTGAACAGAGGTTTTATGGAATTCACACTTCTCGGCCTTGATAAATAGTTGGTTCTCGAGAAGTCTCTGGATGACTTGACGCACATGCTGTACATGTTCCTCCATAGTCTTAGAAAAGATCAGGATGTCATCCAGATAGACATACGCGGCGGACAGCATGTCCCGAGTACGTCGTTCACCAATCCCTGAAAGACGGCAGGGGCATTGGTGAGACCGAATGGCATGGCCAGGTATTCATAATGACCTGTGTGGGTGTTGAAGGCCGTCTTCCACTCGTCCCCCTCCCGAATCCGGACCAAGTGGTAGGCGTTGCGGAGATCAATTTGGTGAAGAATTGCCCCTCCTGAAGGTTGTCGAACGCCGATGACATTAATGGGAGTGGGTAGCGGTTCTTAATCGTGATAGCATTGAGCCCCTGTAGTCAATACAAGGACGCAGGGTTCCATCTTTCTTTTTGACAAAAAAAAAAAAATCCTGCGCCAGCAGGGGATGACGAAGGGCGGATGATACCTGAGGTTAGAGACGTGGAGATGTACTCCTCCATAGCTTTGTTTTCTGGGGTGGACAATGAATACAGGTGACCTCTGGGTGGAGTAGAACCAGGAAGAAGGTTAATAGGACAGTCATAGGCGCGATGAGGTGGTAATGTGCAGGCACGGGACTTACTGAATGCCTGGCCGAGATCGTGATATTCGGGGGGCACTAGTGACAGGTCGACTGGTCTCTCCTTAGCCATGGACGAGGGATCCCCAGGGTGGTAGCGGAACGCAGGCATGACTTCTGGCAGAAAACACTCCACTCCCGGATGTTTCCAGTCGCCCAGTCAATGCTGGGGTTGTGGGTTGCCAGCCAGGGTCCGCCAAGCACTACAGGAGCAAGAGGGGATTCCATGAGGTAGAACGCCAGTTTCTCTCTGTGATTCCCAGAAACTAGCAGATCCAGTGGCTGGGTGATCTCCTGGATCTCGGCTAGGGGCGTGCCCATCAGGGTCTTGGTTTGGAGGGGGGTCGCTAAACGAGATACTGGGACTCCTATGCGACGAACCAGGGTAGGGCAGATGAGGTTAGCATCGGACCCCGAGTCAATCAGAGCCTGCACCGGGAACAGTTCTCCTTGCCAGGATAGAAGGACGTGGAGCATGGGGCGTTGAGGTCGGAAGGTAGAAAACTGAGAGGCGCCCGTCAGAACCTTCCTCTTCACTGACGGGCGCTGTCTTTTACCGGACAGGATAACCGGAAATGTCCCTTGCCTCCGCAGTACAGGCAAAGTCCTCCCTCCCGGCGGCGCTGGCGTTCGGTCTCGGACAGATGAGTCCGATTCACCTGCATGGGCTCCGCAGTCGCCGTGGGTTGAGCGGGGAAGTCGGGTCGTGTCGTTGGGCGGAAACGGGGGGAAGCAGGAGACTCCTGACGCCTCTTTCCTCTCTCCTGCAGACGAGTGTCGATGCGGATAGCCAGGTCCACGAGTCTGTCCAGGTCCTGGGGTAGATCGCACACGTTAGTTCGTCCAGAACCCGCTCGGAGAGGCCGTGCAAGAAGGCATCGTAGGTGGCCACGGCATTCCATCCTGCTGAGGTCGCCAGGGTCCGGAACTCGATGGAGTAGTCCGAGACGGATTGTCCTCCCTGGCGAAGCTGAAGCAGTTGACGTGCCGCCACCCGTCCGACCGAGGACCGGTCGAAAACCCTTCTCATCTCCTCCGCGAAGGATGAGAAGGTCGTGAGAGTAGGGTGTCCAGACTCCCAGAGAGAGGTTCCCCATAGGCGCGAGCTTTTCCCCCAAGGAGTGTGAGTACATAGGCGACCCTCGCTCGTTCCGTAGAAAATGAGGAGGGTTGGAGTTCGAACACAAGTGAGCATTGACTCAAAAAAGCGCGACATGAGTTGGGGTCGCCCAGGTAGCGTTCCGGAGGGGGTAATCGTGGTTCGGACCCCCTCTGATAGCCAGCTTGCGTCTGCACCTGGATAGCTGCGTTCTGTGCAGAACGGGCCGTTTCTGCAGACTCCTGAGTGATCCCACCATGGACGAAAGCTGCTCCGCCAGAGCTTGGACGGTCTGCTGCAACGTCCGCAACTCTGCTTCGTGATGCCCAAGGCGAATTCCGTGGTAACGGGCAACGTCGCTGGGATCGGATCGGTCCGCTGGTTCCATCCTGGCCAGATTGTTCTGTCACGACGGGGACCAGAAAACCAGGCGCGGACCCAGAAATGCAGAAACTTCTTTTATTAGGTGAACAGGCAAAGGTCAGGCAGGAGTAATCAGGGCAATGCAGAGATCCAAAGGATGGTCGGGGACAGGCAGAGTTCGTTGCGGGCTTCAGGGGTATCAGGGGCAGGCAAGGCGTGGTCAGTGGGCAGGCGAAGGTCGAAAACGAGAAGGCAGTCCAGGGAACAGGGAGGAGGAGGGAACGAGACTGGGGTAATGACGAACACTGGAGCACGAACACGAACACGAACACGAACACGAACACGAACACGAACACGAACACGAACACGAACACGAACACGAACACGAACACGAACACGAACACGACACGAACACGAACACGACACGAAGCGCAAAACGCTGAAACAGCGATAACGCGGGAGAGTAATGTGAGCATAACGCAAGCACAAGACAATCTGGCAACGACATGGGAAAACACACAGCTTAAATACATTTAGACATAACGAGAAACAATCAGGAATAAACATGAATGCAGCTGACTGCAATCAGACACATGAGGAATTAAGTGAAAACGATAATACAATAACGAGACAATCAGGAAATGAACATGGGAAACGAACAGCTAACTACATCAGACATAACGAGAAACAATCAGGAATTAACAGGAATGCAGCTAACTGCAATCAGACACATGAGGAACAGGTGAAAACGATAATACAATGACAAGACTGGGAACAGGTAAGTGAAAGTGAAAACACGGACCAGACAACCAGGAAAACATGGAATAAATGAAAACACTTAATTACGGGGAACACGAACACGAGACGTGACAGCGGCAGCGGCTGATGTTACCCACAATCATTTGCAGTGACCTCAGTGTGTAATAGATGCTTGAGGTGAATGGGAGACATCCCTGATGAGCATCACTGAGTTTGACACTGTGGTCATTTTTAGTCCACTGGTCTCTTATCCTATGCTCTTTTTGTTTCCGCATTGCGGCTGCAAAACCGACTGAATTCACGTTTTCACTCAGACTTCACGCACAACTGTTCCCATGACCTATTACCGGGGGTGAGTTTAGTGTTTTGGAGCCTCCCCTTCTCCCTCCCCCCTGTCCTGTCATGTGTCATGTGATAAATATATTGTGGTGCAGGGAACAGGGACCCCACCCCCTCCCACGTATGCAGGGAGGAAAACTGCGTTCCCAACCTGAAGCACCTGCAGCGCCACGGACAGTGCTGGCATTCTCACCCTGCACTTCACCATGGACAGTGCCACAAAGGCCAATTATTCAATAATGAGACGGGCCTAAATCCCAGTGTGGCCAGTTGCAGCGGGTCAGGATAACGAGCTCCCTGCCTATAAAAGCAGCTCACCTTCCCAGAGGGAGTCTAACTGATCTGAGCACTAATGCTGTGATTTCTTTTAGAGTTGGGCTACAAGCTAAAATCTTTTAAAGATAAAGTGGTAGGTCTACCTAGAATGTCGTACTGTCTATGTGGTATTTGTATATGGTCGTACGTTTATTTATTTGTGCGTTGGACTGTGCTTGTGTTGTGTATTATACTGTAATCTTAATTAAAAATGGCAATTCCTGGAAAGTATACAAACAGTTAGTATTTATTTAAAACCAGTTTTTAAACTGAAAGAAGTATCCGTGAGAAATACTGTGAGAAATATCTAATCAAGATGTTTTAAAAATCCACCGCCACCACCACCAAAAGTCCAGTGGCTGTGGCAAAAAATATAAAATTTAATTGAATTCAAATTAAAAACGTGGTTTTCCATTTTAAATTTTAAATTAAAACTTAGGTTATGTATCTCTGTATAGTCGTGCAGACTTCATAATCTCTGTACATATGCATCTGTGTGATGTACGGCTGTGATATTACAGCATGCTCTGCACTCGTTGGAATTGACGAGCATTTTCACTTTGCTCATTTAGAATATACGTCTCCCACTAGTGGATGTCACCAGGAGAGCCGCTGTGTCTTTCCAGAAAGAAATTGGGCTGTGAATTAGTGACATCAGTGTTGCCATGGTTTATTTCAATACATGTACATAATAGATACAGTCATCAAGTAAACTCAAAACTCACTTAATCCCACCTATATCATTTAAATCACCACAGTACACAATTCTACAGAAAATGCGTGAACTCTGATCAGTATTGGTCTGTTTTTGCAGATATTTTCCTTTTGACTTAATTTAATTAATTTGATTTAACTTAGTTCAATAAGATTCAAACAAAAACATATACAACTCAACCAAAACCTGGTTCATTTCAAGCTTTGGGTAACATACACAACAAACTGTTTCACACACCTGATTATGAACTTTGCATTCGTTGCATTTCATGTGCGTGAAAGTTACACAGATTGAATACAACTGAATACAGTCAAAAGCTCAAGTTAAAAATCTGCTGATGATCTTCACTCAAAGACATGGGCAAAGCACATTACAGTTCAATTTAACAAAGGCCTTTTCAGTAGTTTTGGAATTTCCACTAGTTTTGACTTATGGACGTGCTGTCAGCACCCTTATGTGTCTTTTTCTCAGTGACCTGTCTCCACTTTCTCTGTGTATTTATTTGTGACTTCCCCTTTTTAAACGATCTCAGAATATGCCGCAAACATCTTAGGGTGAACAAAGTATGAAAGAGGAAATATCATCACCATACATCTTAAAATGTCAGTGTGAGGAAACAGAAATGTATTTTCCTGTTATGAAACTGTCAAGCTCAATCGTTCCCACGAGAAAGCTAACTATTTTTTAAAATGTCAAAGGCTCTGCCACAGCAAAAGGCAATGTATTATTCATCATTATTATCATTTTTTTTAATTGATAAAGTTTTTATTTAAATGATTGATTATTAATCATTGTACACTTGAGCAAGGTACTTAACCTGAATTGCTTCAGTAAATATTCAGCTGTATAAATGGATTGCGTGTAAAGACATTCTGCTAAATGGCTAAAATGTCAAATGTAATGTAATGTGATGAAGTCACGTTTATTTACAGCGAGCTGGCACGGCCTGGTTTAGTTGACCATTTTAATTGATGTATAGATAAAAATGTTAAAAATGAGAGTAAAGAACAATTAAGCTTGCTCTCCTATTGTGCCCCCTCCTCTCCTGTCTAGTTTTGGCTCCTATCACACCTCGTCGTTCACCTCCTTAATCTCTGAATAAAGAGAGGCGTCATTCTCTTCCGGCCCGGTGTGCCACTGTCCCACAGCCCCCAAGTCCTCACTGTGCTCTGCCTCCATTCCCCCCTCTCCCTCCCCCTCCTCATCCGCCATCTCTGTCTCCCCTCCGCTGAAGTCTCCCTCCTTCTTCTCTTTTCTGATTTCAGCATAGTCCGCCTGCGTGCTACACTCCCCCTCCTCTGCCTCGTCCCTCTTCTTCAGGTGGTTGTAGTCGATGGTGGCGTAGTCCACCTCTCGGGCTGTCCCCCCCCCCCCGCCATCTGCCGCCCCCTTGTCTCCACGGCTTGCCCGCAGCGGTGTCTGCTCGTCCTCGGCGACTGACACGATGCTGTTCCACTAGGATAACATGAGGGGAAACAGTGGCAGCGGTCACTGCCGGCTCTCCATTAACCTTCGCTAACCGCTTACCCCGTCCTTTGCAAATCCCCCCCCCCCTCTCCAGCACTGACAGCTTGCTACGAGATGCTAAGAGGAAGTCTTTCTTTACACAGATACAGTTTTTTAATACAGAACAACCATAGAATTGTTCCTTAGTCTATGTCATGTTCTTAGTCAAAGTCATGTCCACAGTTAAATAATTCCTTTACAGCCATGGACAGAGCGGCATGTCTCCTTAGACAAGCTGTGCCAAAGTATAACATGTTGTAAGCTTTTTTAACTCACTCATGTAAGCCATTAATTCATTCATTAACAGCAATAAACTGCTTTACCTGTTGGTCGACACTCGTCAACGTAACCAGGGCAGCTCCAGATTTCTCCGTGTCTTGGTCCTTCGGTTTCCTCTGCTTCCCACTGTACTGAGACACATTGTCAACTCTCATACAATTGTCTCTGTTCTGTTAAATTAATGCATGGTACTGGTACAAGGTCATTTAATAGCATTCAACATGTTTGGTTTCAAATGTATGTACAAAAGAAATACTGATATATAACCCTAGCCTGACTTTGACAAAGAAAAAGACAGTTGATTGTTAGACAAGTTTTCCAGTAAATTCCTGGAGAGGACCTTAGATGGCCTTGTAAATATATAGGTAATTGCCAAAATAAAGGTAACAGTTACCCGGGGTAACTGTTACTAGGAGTCCCTAATTTACTCGCTAGGAGTCCCTCATTTACTCAAGAGTTGCCTTTATTTTGGAAGTTGCCTGTATGAACTCAGTGTGCTGCCGCCCAAAAACTTTCCTGGCATGTCCAGCTCATTCATACTGTACCTTGCGCATGACCAGATCACACAGAAAATGACACAGCAAAAGATGGTGGAGAGAATGGCTCCACCCCCAAATGCAATGCTTGTGTGCAGAGTCAGAAACTCCTCCCACCAGACTGCGGTTTCACATGGAAGAGAGAGAAAAGTTTGTAATTTCCTGCCTTTCTGTCACCCCAAAACCAAATAATCCCCCCCCACCCTCCACCCCCACACACCACCCATCAGAAGTGTCAGTACAGTGCACTGAAGGGAGGTTTTAAAGCAGGTCTATTCAATTCCAGGCCTCGCAGTGTCTGCAGACATTTCCTCCAACCACACTACACTACCTGATTTCACTTATTAGCTCACCTCGAGGAGGTAAATTAATTAGTGAAATCAGGCGGTGTAGTGCATAGTTGGAGCAAATGTCTGCAGACACTGCAGCCCTTGAGGCCTGGAATTGAATAGGCCTGTTTTAGAGTTAGGTGTATAAAGGCTGCCAGGAGAAGAAAAAATCGTAAGTTCATTCAGTTCAAAAACAGTTCATTGCAACTGTATTGGGTTTGTCCTTTCTGTTTAAACCCTTTGGAGGTAGGAATAAAGAAGAGTTTGGAATAAAATGTTCATACATCATTCATACTCTGACCTCCCTCCCCTGTGTCCTCTTTTTCAAAAGTTCAACTGGTACCCCAATCCCAACATAAAAGGTCCAAACTCAATGCTCTTCTAATGACGGAAACCTGAACTGCAGTGTAGACACATATGAACACATGGTGAAGGGAAGGGTGTAGGGGAAGGGGGGCGCATCACAGAGGGAAATGTGTTGCCGATACAGACTGGTGACGGTTTGCACAGTGCTGAGGGATGTGTCTACTTTAATTAACTTTGTATAGAAGCTTATGAAGAGCAAGAAGAAATTGTACTTACCCTGATTTGTCTTGTTGTGTGACGGTCTGTCATTCCCATTATTGGAAGTATCTAAAGGAAAAAAAGCGACACATTAAAAGATATACAGGTAACTGCCAAAATAAAGGAAACAGGTGAGGGATCCTTTAAACGGGTGTCTGCGAGTATCACAAGTAATGCTCCCCCAGGTGTTGGCTTTATTTTGGCAGTGATGGCAGTTATCTGTGTATAGACATAGCTGTAATTATGCTGTAGTTTTCAATGTTGACAAACATATGCATATGCATGGTGAGGAAATGGCACAGACTGTAACGCTGAGCTGCTATATACAAGTAGAACAGGGGTTCCCCAACTTTCTGAACCTATGACTTAATGAGCGAATGTCAGCAGTTTTTGCGGATTCCCTGGAGCGTGATTTTGAGACGGTCCCTGGAGTGCTGTGCAGGGAGTTGCTGTGCAACAATAAATGACATTCGCAAACAAACTTCCCCATAAAAACGGACGAGAGTGTTATTGGTTTTGAATGAAATAACACAAATGTGACATAACAAAGTTCTATTTTTCTAAAGAAGTGATGAATTTTAGGTTGCACCAACCTCCAAGCTAAACAATTAGTTTTTTCTGTACATTCGTATATCATGCAATACATGTGAATATATGCTTGATATACACATTACAAACAGACGCTGGGAGAATGGTTTTGGAGAATTGGCCCCGTGGGGCTTTTGAGATATCGGCCAGTGCATTGCTCTGTTTTACTGTGCTTACATTACATTGCAGGCATTTAGCTCTTATCCGGAGTGACTTGCACAGTTGATATTTCCTTACATACAATCCATATATACAGCTGGATATTTACTGAAGCAAATCAGGTTAAGTACCTTTGCTTAAGGTTACATTGGCGGTGCCCCACCTGGGAATTGAACCTGCAACCTTTTCTACATGAGCTCTGTACTACACTGCCACCCTACTACATGAGCTCGTGGCTTTAACCCTATCCCTTAGATCACCAGTACAATTCCTGCAGATACTGACAGTTTTAAAGGGGACATTGTTTTTCACCAATATTTAGAGCAAAATTCCTCTTTGATATGTTTGTCCATTTTGCTGAGTAACGTTTAATTGAAAATGTAGGAACTGCCGGAGTGTTAAGAGCTAAACACATCTGGTCCGCTAAACACATCCAGTCCGCTACAAGAAAACACTTGGAAAAACACTTCTGCAGATCCCCGGGGCATTTTTAACAAAGCGTGAAAACGGGACAAGGACGGAACGTACTTGCGTCATTGGATGACGACACTGTTCCTGCCATGGTGAAGAGCAGCACTGCACAGACAGTCCCAGACATCCGGCTGAGGCTGCAATTGCGCAGTTGAATCTGCGCGTGCGGCTCAGGGGAAGGCGGTGATATCACTCCCTTCTGATGGAGCCCTGGGCAGGTTGGGAGATAGAGAGAGGGAGAGGGAGCAGGTAGAAAACCCACCACACACAGTTCGGCAAAATATGCTCAATTCAACTGATCGGTCAGCATCAGTTTCAACAATATAACGTCCTTACAAGTTCTTTACTGTTAATGCTCTCTGTAATCAACAGGTAGAAACAGGCAGCAAGTTCGTGGGGGAGGGTGAATAAAAAGAAATAGGGGGTGTAATTGGCCACTAAATTGTGAGAAAAACAACAACAACAACAAAAACAATGGGGGAACAGGTTTTAGTCACACGGATTGCCCTGTAAAAAAAAGGGATGTCAAGTTTATTTGCCTGGGCTGGTTGAAATAAATGCATCCACAAATAAATACATACAGACTCCATAGTGTGCTTCTTGCAGCCAGAAAAAAATGATTTTAGAATAATCAAAACTAAACATTAAAGAAAAAACTAATAAAAGAAAAAATGAAATCATTTAACATTATCTTGTGTATTTCGGTTGCAGTTTTTTGAGAACAGATCATAACACCTTCTCACTCTCTCCTAGTTTATCATAGTTTAGAACCTTTCATATGACAGCAAATCATTTTTCATAAAATACGCTTCTAAGCAAATCAGTTCTAATGTAATTTGAGCCCTGCTGGTTATTAATCATAAAACTTTAGCATCTTCCAAATGAGTTTTTTCAATTGTTTCACCGAATGTGAGAAGATGAGAGGAAACTCAGAAGACAAAAATATGAGAGAACAAAAGGCACCAGGGTGCTCCACTGTAGCATGTCCAGATGATGTCACATTAAAAAAAAAAAAAATCTTGAGCTATCAGGTGCCATGAGTGGGTTTATTTAATAAAATATTGCTAATTTTGTTATGATAAATATCATGGTGATAAAATACATTTTATAATAATATTTTTTCACCTCTATATTTAGCATGACGAACAGGAACGTTGTCAATTAGAGACCCGCGGGAATATTTTATTAAATAAGCCCACTCACTTCAGCGTCTTCTTAGAAAATCTCTTCTAATCAAGATTACCGTACTGTATGTCACCATTGCCATGATTGCAGTCTAGCATGTTTATCATTCTGAAACTTAACCCAATTTTTTGCAGAGCCAGGCAAAGAGAAAGTGAATGAGCCATACCTCTGTTGAGCATGTCCGTGCCGGATGAGAGGAAGACTGAATTCTTCAGCTGAAGACTCTGTACTGAGCTCATCTTGCTAAGCTGCTTGCAGCTCATCATCTCACCCAGGCAAAGAGAAACTCTGAGGCTCACTTCCTCCTGCTTGCCCTGCCCTTTTTACACCTCCATCGCAACTTGTCTGTTTAACCATCAGCATTTTTAACGAATCGCTATTACAAATCTGCGTGTCTGCTTGTGTCCTCTCTGGCCTTCAGTACATTTTTTTCAATCTTGCTAAAGCTTTTTCAGCTCACTTCCTGTTTCCATGTTACGCTGTGGGTTTGAAGAGGATTCAACATGACAGCAAACTATTCCCCTACATCAGTCTGTATAACTTTCTCATGAACGGTTTAGATCATGTTTCATTCACACGGGTGCCCACACACATGCATGCACGAACACACACACGAACATGCACACACACACCAATGCACACAAACACACACACACACACATACACACAAATGTGCACACACACACATATACACGTACACATGCATGCATAGACACACACGCACACACACACACACACACACACACACACACACACACACACATGCATGCACACACACACACAAATGCACACACACTCTTAATCTTAATTGCAAATATATAATTTATGATGGAGTCTCATTTGCCACTTTTTAAAGAAAATAATCTGGCAAATGAGTAGATTTCCTGTTTAGTTGCTGCGTTCACTACCTTTTCACTGGTTGTAGTGGTAGTTACAGTTTTTTACAATCACTAAGCTCTAATCTGACAAGTTTGTGCTCAATTTTCAAAACCTTAGACACAACACTCAAAACGGTCAGCACTTGTAACACAGCCTGTCCTATGTTCATTCTATTGTGCATTCATATCTTTGAAGAAATCTTGCACTTCAGAAATCATCGGTTCAAATAACTAATTTATCATCAAATACTATAGGACAGGGCCAGCTCTACACATTTTTGTGCCCTAGGCGAGATTGGCATTTGGGTGCCCCCCCCAACAAACATCAATCAGACATCACCATGGAAGCTAGCCACATTACAGTTTTTTTCAATTGCTAACAAGCATCGGTCAATACTGAAGACACTTTTTCAAAACTCTTCATACAGTCTGCATTACCAACATGCATCTTAGCCAAACAGTTAATCTCACTCCCAAAACTCACTCAAACCACCAAAACACTTCATACATGTCTCAAAATAAGGCAACAATTCTCACTCAGAAAGCATACATTGTCACTCATAACACACTGACCTAAAAACACTAACAACAGGGAGCATTACATAAATTATGAACTTTTATCTTTGAAGTTTGAATGATTTTCACATAAATCAGTATTTCATTATAGAATAAGAATAACACCTTTTCACTTTATTGACTGTACTAAAGTATATGTAACAACAATGAATCAGAAATGCAGAAATTTGCTTCAATATCGTTTATTTTTTCTATATCTCCGCATATAGTAATTTACTTGTGAAAAATAAAAATTTGAAACAAAAATAGCAATTTCCTGAAATTCCAGGGCTGCAATAATAATCACAAAAAAACAACATGTATAGTATAATCACTCATACTGTACAGTACTGTGAGGGTTCTAGTTCTCCCTCTCTCCTGCATTTGGCCACAAGTTCTCATCAACATCACATCTTATGTCTTCTCTGGCGATGCATCTTCGAAAGTATCTTTTGGAATGTCTAATCCAACCCTGGCAGTCTTTAGGATAAATGTCTCCACACCCCACATTCATGGCATCCAGTAAGGACATCTGGTCATGTGGACGGTGGTCATACACCTTCCACCTCCATGCAGAAAAAAACTCTTCTATGGGGTTTAGAAAGGGGGAGTATTGAGGCAGGAATAGTACTAACATCCTGGGATGTGCAGCAGAGTGGTGGAATGCCACATTATCCCACACAACAATGAAGGTAGGGGAGTTTCCTGCCCCTCTCTCCTCTGCTGGCACAAGTCGATTATGCAGGTCATCCAGAAAAGAAATGAGCCTCTCTGTATTGTAGGGGCCAATGAGTGGTTTGTGTAACAGCAAACCATCATTGGACAGTGCTGCACACATTGTGACGTAATTCTGTTTTGAATGCGTTTTTAACAGTTTTGTAAACAGTGTGTTAGCATTTGAAAAATGTGCTGCAAATATATAGTGTTTTGCGGGTGGTGGTGTATGAATGAGAAAAGAGTTAATGGATTTTGGAAAATGTGGTCATTGAATGCATTTTGTGTGAAAGCAATGAAAAATGATTAATTGTTTGGTCCACATAGACTTCTGGTTCGCTGACTGTGTGAAGAGTTTTGAAAATGTGACTTCAGTTTTGACCAATGCATGTTAGCAGTTGAAAAAAACTGTATTATCACTGATATAATGTTGTAGCCTACTACTAATTTTGGTAGCCTAATAATAAAGCTTGAGACTCAAGGCAAGCATGATGGTTTTGCAACTCTGAAATTCAGGTGTAGTAGCCTAGTTTTGGGAATAACTACAGGTGGGTAAGTACCCATTAGTACTTATTAGTACTAATAAGCTTCAAGCCAAAACGTGAGGGTTGGGTAACTCAGCATCAGCATGCATTCATCATTCAATCTGTATGAGTCTAGCAGTAGCTCTTAGCATCGCATTATCTAGCTAGCATTAGCTTGTTTATTACTTAGCTAGTTAGCTCCCTAGCCTCCTACAATAACACAGAAACACAATAAAACGGCATGTTGATGACATAGCCTACCTCTTAATTGGGCTCTCTTTTCCTCCTCCTCCTTCCTCCGTTTTCTCCCCTGCGCACCTGAAGGCTTGTGCCTTTTCAAAGTCATTGTGCAAATATAGAATCTATCATCGATCTGATATCTATTTTGCGTCGCGCTGATGTTGGCTCTCTGCCTGACTGCATCAGTAGTGCGTGCCTCTCTGACCCCGTCACCTGCGCTTGACCTGACAGGCGACAGCACGTCTCTTGGGTTGCCTGTGATGCGCGCACGTAACCCCCACTTTCAGCAAGCAGCCAGGCATCATATCCCCCACCTCAGTAACAGCATCTCTGTCAAAGTTAGTGGCGTGATCAACAGGACGCAGTTGATCCGTGATCCGTACGGATCACCCCCCACGCATATGAACCGCGGATTAATTGCTAAATTGAACCATCATAGAGAAATACAGTTTTTCTGCCGCTGTTACGTTTTAAAGTAACAATTCCCTAAATCTCGATGCAGAGTTACATGAAGAGATAGACAAGACAGGTGCATGCTGTGTTTTGCTCTGAAGCGCAACAATTATTTTTTGTGAGGGCGACCTGGCGCCCCTAGCGACATAGCGCCCCAGGCAGCTGCCTGTATTGCCTGTGCCTTGAGCTGGCCCTGCTATAGGAACATTAGTTTAGATCACCCATACACAAGATACCAATAGCTTCACTGTTTAGTGGTTTTTACAATCCTTCAATACTGCAGTAAAAAAATACTTGACACATGTTTCTGTCAGGAACGGAGTAGGAAAACCAGGCGCGGACCCAAGAATGCAATAATGTTCTTTATTGCAAAGACAGGCAAAGTTCATACGGGAGCAATCAGGGCAATACAGGAATCTAAAGAGTGGTCGGGGACAGGCAAAGTCTGTTCCAGGCTTCAGGTGTGTCAGAGGCAGGCAAGACATGGTCAATGGGCAGGCGGAGGTCGATAACAGGGAATCAGTCCGGGGCACACAGAGGAGAGGAGCAGGGCAGGAACCACAAGGAACACGAACAGGTGGATCGGGAACGAGACTGAGACTGAGACAGGACTGAACACGGATGCACGAACACGGAAGCACGCACACGGAAGCACGAACACGGAAGCACAACACGGAAGCACAATACGGAAGCACAACACGGAAGCACAACACGGAAGCACAACACGGAAGCACAACACGGAAGCACAACACGGAAGCACAACACGGGTAAACAAAGAGACCGCTGGAAAGTTGTGTAGGCATAAGCAAAGCACAAGACAATCTGGCAACGAACATGGGAAAGCGCACAGCTTATATACATTTAGACATAACGAGAAACAATCAGGAATGAACATGAATGCAGCTGCCACCGAAGACTGCAATCAGACACACGAGGAACAGGTGAAAACGATAATACAATGACGAGACAATCTGGTAACGAACATGGGAAAACACACAGCTAAATACATCAGACATAACAAGAAACAATCAGGAATTAACACGAATGCAGCTAACTGCAATCAGACACATGAGGAACAGGTTAAAACGATAATACAATGACAAGACTGGAAACAGGTAAGTGAAAGTGAAAACACGGACCAGACAACCAGGAAAACATGGAATAAACTAAAACACCTAATTACGGGGAACACGAACACGAGACGTGACATGTTTCAATATGGGTTTTTTTGTGCTTCTAAATAAAGGGAGCCTATCTTCTGGATTTGACCATAAATTTTCATTTGCCATATATCAGGGAAAAAACCTTCTGGCATGGCAAATCAAGGCTTTACATTGGTCTGCTGTGATGTCATTGCATGCATCATGCATGGCCTGGAGGAGGGTGGCACATTTGCGAGGGCGACGATCATACACCTTCCACCTCCATGCTGAGAATAATTCCTCAATTGGGTTGAGGAAAGGAGAGTATGGGGGCAAGTACAGGGTTGTAAACTGCAGATGGGCCTGAAACCATGTCTGCACCATTTCAGCATGGTGGAACCTAACATTGTCCCACACTATCACATAAGTCACTCCATCAGCTTGACAGACCTGCTGTAGCTCATCAAGGAAATTCACAAGAAGATCTGCATTGTAGGATCCCATAAGAGGTCTGCATCCCACCACACCACCCTCCTTCTTCTTCTTCGTTTGGGTATATTCTTTTCCTGCTCCCCTAGGCTCGGGGCTGAGGGGCTATCCTTTTACCACCTCAAGCCTAGGGGGGGTTCACCCAGGCTATATTTCGGGGCACACCTCCAGCAGCCATGTCACCGTGTCGTCATCCAAAGCCGACAGACCATGGATCCCATTGGGTGCCCGATAAATCGGGCAATCAGGATGACATGGTCTGCGGTTTGTTCCTCTGCGCCACACTCGCAGGCCGAGGCATGGCAAACACCTTCTCGTGGTGCCTCCTGTCAGTAACTTATGACCTCAACCCATAAGAGAAACAGAGTTTGCCAATTAAGGGCCCTCACCCGGGCTGGTGCTCGGCAGCAGTCGGGGAGGAGAGCCAGTGGGGCTTGCTCCACTGGCCTCCAACCCAGAATACTGCAGCTGAACACCGAACACTGAAGGGCTCACCACCACCCTCTGATATTGCATCATGGAACATGGAACATAGAAACAGCGTCTGATAAAGGGTGATGATGGTATATTACATCCAAAGATAATGTAGTAAAATTGGTTCATGTTCTAAAGTAATTGGTGTCAATACATTTCTTGCTAATACTTTGATGTTAAATTGTGTCATTGTGAACAAGTGATTTGGTTCAGGGAACAAATGATTTTAGGTTTATGTGTACTGTATTCTGGCAATTAAAAAAGTGTTTAGAGTTTAAAAAAATGTGCTTTTTGATTATCCGTTTTGAGTTTAGAAAAATGACCTCAAGGTTCTGACATTAGTGCCAATGTGATTGTAAAAACTGTAATGCCGCTTAGTGATCTTAATTATTAGCTTGTTGTTGGTGTTCCAGTGTCTCTTAATAATATTTACAGGTAGGTGTTAAACCTGCTAGGCATTGCTGCCTGTTGCACCTCCAACGGTGCCCTTAGGTCGAAACCGAACGCAAAGCTATACATGGCTCCAGTACCGCCCTCTTTGGTTCTGGACAGATCTTCAGTGATGATCCTGGAATCATTGGGTGTTTCGTGTTTCGGGTCTTTCAGCATCATACACCCTCTTCCAGGCAACCCAGCTGTGGTTGATCAGACCTCAGCTTGTGCCAGACAAAAAATTAAAGAAATAAGTAAATAACATAAATAAAATAAATAAATAGATAAAATAAAAAAATTAAAAAACTGCTAACTTTGATCAGTTGTTCCCCCACTTCCTATACTTCCTCCTCAGCCACAGCCAGAAACTGCCCTTCTCTGCTTCTTCAGACAGCTCTTTGGATGCCTTTCGTAGCTTGGCACCTGCCACTCCCATGTCCCTGAGTAGGCGTGTCATTGATGTGCTGACGAAACCTCTGCATCCTACTTCCACAGGGTAGATGACAGACCACCAGCCAGCCTCCTTGTACTCAACAGCCAGGTCTGAGTACTTCTGCCTTTTCCTCTCATAGGCGGCCTCTACGCCCTCCTCCTATGGGACAGTTAGTTTGATGAGGAGTACGGTCTTGGCCGTAGCGGACCACACCACTATGTCAGGACGGAGAGTTGTGATGGCTCTGGGGAGCTGCAGCTGCCTGCCGAGGTCAACTCTCATGCTCCACTCCTTGCCGGGGGAAAGGAGTCTTGCTGGAGCTCTCAAGCTGGTGGTGCTTTCAGCGCTCCCTCCTTGCCTGACGAATTGGATGTGGTGTTTTGTTGCTGGTGAACATTCACTGTTTGTATCCTCACTAGTTTCTTTAGGACATGGTCATGATCTTAATTATTAGCTTGTTGTTGGTGTTCCAGTGTCTCTTAGTGTTAATCGCTGTTTAGAAGTTTTATTTCAGAAGTTGATTGGTAGTTAGCTGCTTACAATCGGTTTAATTGTTTCAGGTGTAACGTCTGTCTCTGTAGTTGAGCCTTCCCTGACTAGTGGGCAGTACCCGTTAGTTAGATAATGAATGCAGGCCACTCCACAGAGACTGCTCTGCTTGCGGTCACTGAGGCTTTACAAATGGCTAAGTCCCAATCTCTTAGCTCCGTCCTCCTCCTCAACCTGTCAGCTGCATTTAATACTGTGGACCACCAGATCCTGCTCTCATCTCTCGTCGACATGGGAATCTCTGGATCTGCACTGACATGGTTCAAGTCCTACCTGGCTGATCAGTCCTACCAGGTGGCCTGGAGAGGATCCCTCTCCTCTCCCCACACCCTCTCTACCGGAGTGACGCAGGGCTCGGTGCTAAACCCCATCCTATTCTCCCTGTACACCAAGTCACTTGGTTCTGTCATCTCTGCTCATAGTTTTTCTTATCACTGTTATGCCAACGACACTCAACTCTTTCTCTCCTTCTCTCCTTCTGAGACCCAGGTCCTGGTGCGGATCTCTGCATGCCTGGGCTGGGTGACATCTCTGCCTGGATCTCCACCCACCACCTGAAACTGAACCGGGGGAAGACTGAGCTGCTCTTCCTCCCAGCGAAGGGCTCCCCGATGATTGATGCTTCGATCACTGTGGAAGGCTCCATAGTGTCTCCATTACAGTCTGCCAGGAGTCTTGGAGTGACCCTGGATGGCCAGCTGTGCTACTTGGGCCACATTGCAGTGATCAACCGGACCTGCCGATTCTCCCTCCAAAGTATCCGGAGGATCCGACCATTCCTCACCCAAGAGGCCACACAACTCCTTGTCCAGACCCTGGTGATCTCATGTCTGGACTACTGCAATTCCGGCCTGTGCCATCAAGCTACTGCAACTAGTCCAGATTGCTGCTGCACGTCTGGTGTTCAATCAACCTAAGTTTACCCATGTCACCCCTCTACTCTCCTCTCTACACTGGCTCCCCAACGCAGCACGCATCAGATTCAAATCACTGGTGCTGGGTTATCAAGCAGCTAGAGGAACTGCTCCCCCTTACCTCCAGACACTCATCACACTCTACACCCCAGCCAGACCCCTCCGCTCCGCCTCCTCTGGAAAACTGACTCTCCCATCCCTGCGGGCACCTGGCAGCCACTCCTCGCAGTCTCGTCTCTTCTCTGTAATGGGTCAGGACTGCAGAATCACTTGCAATCTTCCGCAAGAGTCTCAATACCCACCTTTTCAGACTCCACTACCACTGAATTCTGTACATCTAGCCAATTGTCATCACCACTGCCTACTTCTTCAATACTTTTTGTATCCTTGCTCACTCCTCAAAAAATGTTAAATAAATAAATAAATAAAAATGGACTAACCATAACCACCTAAATCACACATCATTCTTTCAGAGGTAAATTTTTCATTTCAGAAGAACTTTATTTTAGGGGCTGCTGTTAAGCAAGTTGTTCTAGTGTGTGGATGAGCCTCACAGTCTGGTTTTGAATCCGGACCATGCCAGTGTCGACTGTGGCCGGCAGCCCCACACAACACACAAAATCGGAGCGTCACATGGGTGGTCCTCCTCCAACTCAATGTCTGTGTGAGCTTAACTGGTGGACCTCAGCATGGAAAGAAGCAGCAGCTGACATCACGTGTTTCAGAGGAGAGCGTGTGTTTGTCTGCGCTCTCCGAATTGGAGGAGGTTGCAGGAATGAGCACAAGCACACACAAATTGGGCATTTAAAACTGGTAGAAAATAAATGGACATGTAAAATGAGATTTTAAAGAAAGAAGCAACTATATTTGTCCCTTTTCGACCGGGTTACTGTACGGCATGTGCATGTTCAGTAGTGCATTTAACGAAAGTCATTACCACACACCTGCATTTCCACGCCCTGACTGTAACCCAAAGATGGTCATGTCCTGGTGATAGTTAGTACCCAAGGGGTACAGTCTGCTCACTGATGCCCAGCAGCCTTCAGTGGCATCTCCTCTTTCCACCGGACGGATGTTGCGCTGAACAGGACGCAGATGGGAGAGCTCTTGATGTGGGTGTGTCAAACCCAATTCCCAGGGGGGTGATGTGTATGCTGGTTTCAGTTTCGACTGAATTAAATTAGCTGTATACATTTCCATTACTCACTCAAACACAAACACACACAGACACATATGAACATACATACAAGAACACACATGCACACACACACACAGACACACACACACATACAAGCACACCCATAAACACACATGCACGCACACACACACACACACACACACGTGCAGACACACACACAAACATGTGTGCACGCACGCACACACACACACACAAACAAGCACTTACATAAACACACATACAAGCGCACACACATGCATATATATGCACAAACACACAAGTACACAAACACATATAAGCACACCCACAGACATACATGTGCACAAACACACAAGCACACAAACGCACATGCAAACGCACACACACACACACATACACACCAATAGAGGAAGTGCATTTAGGGACGATGAGGTGAGCGATCTAAATTAGAACCGCATGCCTCACGATAGCCAGGGCCTAGCATAAACACTGTGGGTATTCTTGTCATGTTTGCATGTATATATTGGCTGAGCAACAGAAATACACAAGCAACTGGTGCACATGGATGACAAAAAGTGCTATGTTTAAAGCAATTAGCAAAATGTGTGTGTGTGCATGTGTGTTTGTGCGCTTGTATGTGTGTTTATGTGTGTGTGTGTGTGTGTATGTACATGCAGGTGTGACTGTGGCCTGCTGGGAAATGTAGTGTTTCCTGGCTCCCATGTGTTGTAGGCCAGGCAGCCATTTCCTTGTGCAGCCACTTAGGCTGCCCCTGTGACGACCGCGGTAAGGACCCAGACGCAGATCAGGGATTAGGCAAAAGAGTTGTTTATTCACAGGCAGGGGTCAAAACACGGGAATCAGGGGATCAGAGGTACAAAATCGCGAGGCAGAGAGAAGTAGTAATAGGGCAGTCAAAAGGTCGATACTCAGGAGTCAGAAGGGCAAAAGGACAAAATCGCTGGGCAGGCTCGGGGTCGTAATCAAAGGGTAGTCTCGGGAAATGCTAATAACTCTGGCTTCGGAAAGGTAGGCTCAGGGAAATAGAATCAACGTACTGACACGGAGAAATAAAAACACTGAGCATATATACTGGGAGACATAATAGAAATCAGGTGAGACAACGAGGAGAGAGAGGCTGGAACACAGGGAAGAGATAATTACATAACAAGAGGGAAACGTAAGACACGGACACTGAACCATACAAACATATAGACAATAAACGACCTGGGAGAACAGGCAGACACGTGCATAGTAAAGGGGAGTACGCAAGGAGAAACGTTGCGTGCGTATGAGGAGAGAACGGAAAACTAAGCAGGGATAGGATAATGAGAGAGAGAAATGCCGGTAGTAGGAAGCGTGAGATAATTAGTGATTAGTAGTGTTAGTAACTAAATCTAAATCCCTAACGTTAGTAGATTAGTTAGTTAGTACTGTACACATCTAACTAATATATACAAAGTGCGATCACGAAAGTAGGAAAGAAGAAAACGAGAGAATAAGCGAAGGCGGAGGAAACCCGGAAATTCTAAACACCCGAAGTGCATGACAAGACAGGGAGTGGATCACGAACTAAGACGGAACAGAAACAGACACGGAGCGGGACGTGACAGAACAATGAAAACACAATACAGAATAACAAATAACGAAAGGGAACAGATGAAACAAACAACGACCAAAAACCACAGAACAGGGACTCAGAATATAACAGCCACAATATTCAATTCTGTCACACACTGTCACATCTCCCTCACAGCTGCTTTGAGGCAGGTGTGAGGGAGCGACCTTCAACATACATTCAGTGAGGATGACTGGTTCTCGATGTGTGAAAGAGTTTACCCCAAATGTGTATCTATAAGTGTCCAAGAACAGAACTTTCAATTTACTCACAGAAACTATTTGCACAATATTCCCCAATGTTTCCCCATTATGCCACAAATGCCAGACCTGTGCGGGCACCCTCACTCATTTATTTTGGCATTGGTAGTAAAATCTAATCATTTTGGAAAGGTGTTCACTGCAAAGTATTATAGACAAAAGATTTGATATGTCTCCTAAATTATATCTTTTGAATTTCAAACCTAACATTGTTTTCAACCATGCCTCATGAGTGCTCTCATATATTTAGCAAAAAAATGCACATTGCTTCTATAGTCCAAACCAGAGGTGCCAACTATCAATATGTGGCTTACACAAGCCTCTACAATTTTATCTTTAGAAAAGTTAACATTTGATCTACAGCACAAATCTGACAAATTCTGGAAAACCTGAACACTTCTTTCTCATGTCTGGTGTACGTGTAGACAGTGGCGGGCCGTGCATTTCACACCTAGGCCTTCAGTAGTGCTCCGTCTGAATCAATCCACCCCTCAATAACTATTTTATGGCTATAAAAGCCATCTTATTGTTATGTTTTGAGTGTCTGTTCGGTTTGTTTTTGCACTTTGTTTATTTATCTTTCTTCAGTCATGTTTCATTCTCGTTCTGTCATGCACTTCGGGAAATTCTATGTTTCGGTTTTTCCGTCTTCGTTTCTAATCTCGTTTTACTTCCTTCTTACTTTCTAATTACACTTTGTATATATTAGTTAGATGTATATAGTACTAACCAACTAATCTACTAACATTAGGGATTTAGATTAAGTTACTAACACTACTAATCACTAATTATCTCACGCTTCTAACTATCGCTGTCATTCTCTCTCTCTGTACGCTTCTCACGTTCCGCTTTATTCGCACGCAGATTTCTTTATGCGTTCCTCCTCCTCCCTAAAAAACCGAAACATAGAATTTCTCGAAGTGCATGACAAGACAAGGAGAGGAACTCAAACAGGAGCAATGACAGACGGGGAACAGAACGAGAATGAAACATGACTGAAGAAAGATAAATAAACAAAGTGCAAAAACAAACCGAACAAACACCGTTGCCGTTGCATCGCAGATAGATAACAGAATAAATGCCTTTACTGAAGAAACAAACCCGGGGTGCTACAGCTGCGACACACATAACAAAGCATCAATAATAACCTCATAAAATTGCAATATTATTAAGGAAAATAGCAACATTTTACTCACCAAAAATCCTTATTATTTGTACACAAAATCCATCCTCCTTTCTTTCCTCAAAAAGAGTTAAATTACTCTGTCGTACAGATTATCCGTGTGTTTCAGTTCCATCAAGAAGTCCTTTTCTATCGCCATCGAAGCTAATGCTGAAAGTCGAGCCTGCCCTGTCGTATTTCTGGCATAAATTTTTATTCGCTTTAGGGCTGAAAATGTCCGCTCAAATGTCTGAATCACAGACTGATGTTAATTATATTTTGTCCATGAATACTTATTAAAGAATTCCAAATGGTCTGTCCGCTTCCTTTCATAGCTTTTCCCCTGGTTGCGGTGCTTCCAGACGTGTATTTTCATATTAAAGCATTTAACCAATCACATTACATCATAGTCAGACACTCTCTGACTATCCAATCAAAGGGTGTGAATACGCTGACGTTACCTAGGCCTTCTAGAAGGCCTTCGTGTCCCCATCTCAAAATCTGATTGGTTGAAGCAACAGTTTGATCAACACTTATTTTATGCTACAGGGCCTGCAGAACTGATTGTGAAGGCCTACAGGCAGATTTATTTGACCCTGGCAACAAATGATGGCTGAAATGTGATTGGTTAAATGCTTTAATATGAAAATACACGTCTGGAAGCACCGCAACCAGGGAAAAGCTATGAAAGGAAGCGGACAGACCATTTGGAATTATTTAATAAGTATTCATGGAAAAATATAATTAACATCAGTCTGTGATTCAGATATTTTTAGGCCAGCAGAGAAGGCCTTGCAGGCCCTGACGGCCCACCACTGTGTGTAGAGTATATGTATTGTGAAAGCCACTCTTGTGCGCGATGAGCTTATGCCGGTGTAGTGGATGAGCTCTGCTACAGAATGTGACGTAGATAAGAGTGTGATTAGTTCCCAGAGTTAGGGACTTGAGTCTTTAGCTCAGCAAGCTAAATCGCTCTCTTGTCACGTCGAAGATCCTCGGTCCGAAACTCGCTGCGGGCGAGAACCAACTCTGTTACACCGGTGTCCCTCCCCCATCCCCCTGGGGGCAGATAGCCATTCGCCGCCTCGAATGAGATTCCCAGTTGCTCCACCCAAGAGCCCAGCCTGCTTGTCTTTTATATTCCATAGAACTACTGGTTAACTGATTGCATGGGGAACCCCACTTGTTATGCCTATGGACCAGCTGAGTAATTAGCTACCTCAATATCCAGGTAGCTAGAAAACCTTTCAATACCCAAAAGTAGTATTACAAATAGATGTATGTGTATATGCTGCATTTGTAACGAACTGTGTGCAAAAAAGGATGAAAGGAGGTGGGCACCATTCACCAAAGTGACAAATGAAATAGTCATGAAGAAAATCTTATGAATTGAATAGTATGTCATTTTGTAATGCATTTTAATTTTATAGCATTTAAATGACATTTATTTTAATGTTAAATATAATATAATTTTGAATAAAATTTTGGATGGTTATTTTACATTACGTTTTAAGCATTTAGCAGATGCTCTTATCCAGAGAGACTTACAAGATGTGCATAAATACATGGTAGGAACAATCATAGTTAGCGCAAGAGATCAGGGCCCGTATTCACAAAGCATTTTATCTTACCACTAGGAGTACTTCTAAATCGCACTAAAACCTTTTAGTTAGGAGTCCCACCTTAAAACCTATTCACAAAGCTGCAAAGACAAACTCATACTAAGGAATTCCTACAATTTTCAAGCTAAGAGTGAGGGCGGGGTTGAGGTCGTTGCTAGGGATGACATTGTTTCTCATGAACGAGCTTACTCAGAATGCCCACAGTGATTGGTTGATATAGGGGATGGGTCATCATAGAAAAATAGTTTTTCTGCCGCTGTTTTTACAGTAACAATTCCCTAAATCTCGATGCAGAGTTACAGTGAAGAGATAGACAACCATGTATGTTTTGGTTTGCTTTGTTTTTCATACTAAATGCCTTTCTGGGAGGCATGTTTTTAGAAACGCGACCGAATTAAATAGAATTTAAACATTAGCGATCTTTTATTTTTTTATTAAATCAATTCAGGCATAAGACCACCTAGTTAAATCGCCTAAGGCGTACTGAATCAAAAAAATGTATTTTGTGAAATTTTCGAATAAAGATTTAGTGAAATAACTTAAATTGAAAAACTGAAATTATCATTCATTCAATTCCTTGAGAATAGTTCCAGGCAATTTTTGGTGGAAACGCGCTTTGGTCCGTTATTCTTTTTTTTGCTGATCCGAAAAATGATCCGATGCACCCCTATTATATTCTAATAAAGATTCTAAAATACAAATGTAGGCTACGTGTCACTGATTTAACATGAAACCAAGAATACTGACTAGTCAATTGGTTACATGTCTGCATCTCAATAAACAATCAGCGGGTATCTATATATAATATATATAATATTATATATATCCATACCATTGTCTAAGCCGATTCCTGGTCAGGGTCGCGGGGGTGCTGGAGCCTACCTTTTATGAGCTCTGTATCATTCAATATCTCCAGTGTTGACACGATTACCCGGAGAAAAACCCACGGACAACGGAACATGCAAACTCCACACAGGCCGCAGCAGATTTTCGGATCGCCGTGAGTAGGTCTTTAGCTCTGACTTAGAAGTCCTCTTTTCGCTGCTTTAACTTCTCCTGGACTTAGGAGCTGTTTTTAGCTCTCAAACCCTTTGTGAAATACTCTTATCCCAAAAATGTAGGAGTCCTAAATTTATGAGTGACACGCCCATTATTTTTCGGACTTGCTCCTAAATTGCGCAGTTAGGACCAACTTTTACCCTTACAATGCTTTGTGAATACGGGCCCTGTGCAGTAATTTTTACTCGTAGAAGTCACAGAAATACAGGAAATTAGCTCTCATAAACTCATATATTTCTGGGGGAGGATCAAATGGCCTCCCTTATTAAAGAGAAACGCCCCCTGGCCTTATTTTCAACTCTCAAACTTACCAAGTATGCTGGGAACTATTGACACCTACCAGAACCTCCTGGCTCTTGTAATTACTGTAAGAAATGGCAAGGATGGAGCTACTGGGTGTCTAATCCTGTTAAGGCACTGTCCTAGAGTATGGAAAGGCCTCATGGTTTGGTTTCGAATCCAGACCATGCCAGTGCTGACTGTGGCCAGCAGCCCCACAGTGTAACACATAATTGGGTTTTTGTAATAATTGTCCCTTTTAAGTCATACACCAGCGACCCCTGCTGGTCAATCGAGCACCCACAGTCTGCCAGTATAAAGCTGCACACAAAGTGCCTTCCTCCAACTCATGTCTGTGCAAGTTTAACTTGTACACTGTGGTCTGAAAAGAGGCGACAACTGGCATCACATTATGAGAGCACATGCTTGTCTGCACTCTCCCGTATTGACAGCAGGGGTTGTAGCAAACGTGGCTTAAAATATTATTAGTTATTCTAAATTGGGAGAGAAAGGAGGAAAAGCATAATATACGTAATATACGTATATATATATATATATATATACGTGTGTGTGTGTGTGTATACACAGTGGGAATAATACGTATTTCACATGTATCCCTGTGGCATTTTTCACATTTTATTTTCTTACTTCATGGAATCAAAATGGATTTAATTGATCAACTGATCAACAGAAAATACTCAATAAGGTCAAATAAAAAAAACAGAGCTAGAACTCACGAATGAACTCACGTTTTCAGGTTTTGTGTTCATAGTTCATTAAGAACGTGAGATACCATTTCAATAAATCTGTGTACAAATTGAGAAAGCACAAAACATAAAACTGAAAACACTCACTTATTTATAGAGGCACTGTGTGGAGAACTGTATGAGCATGGCCATGTCTGACATATCAGTCTATATGTTGCATGTTATTATGTTTTAATGTCCTATGCCCTCCAGTGAGTTTATCCTTGCCATTGTTGCCCTTGGTGTGCTCTTTGGGGGGCTTAAGGCTCCATACCATGCAAAGCTGAAGTGAATATGCATATCTTTTTTCCATGTATATGTTTTTCCATAATATGTTTTAATGTGTTATTTAAATGATACTGATCATCCTCCAGAATTACCTCATTGCGGTGTCAGGACATACAATGGTCAGCAACATACTGTAGCAGCTACAGGAAAAGGAACCCAGGAAATTGTGAAATGATATATATTTTTTCCATCTCCTTTGTCTGGGTTGTATTCCTTTGGCTGTACAGTCACAGTGGAGTATCAACAAGATGCAGGCTACACTCTGGGTGTTACTATTTGTGTTTCTGACAGGTATGCTAAAGACTGCTCTAACCCTCAATATTTCCTAACATTTTGGAATTCAAACCAAGTGGCTAATGGCTTGATGCTAACAGCTTTTAGCTGTTCTGCTCCTTGCCACATCTGAGATACAGCCGCAATTACCTCTTTCAAATAATACTTATCTTTTCTTGTATGCCTATTCCACTGGGTTTGGGCTTTTATCTGCTTCCGATTCCGACAATTATACATTTCACTTTGTTTTACTTGTATTACTTTGTATTGCTTGTGATATCCACTATCATACATCTGTTTAGATGTGCTTAGAAGCACCCTGGGATCATATATGATTTGTAAGCCTTTCTGCTTTATACAAAATGCAATAATAATCAAAATAGTGAAACAAGAGTAATTTTAAATGGAGATTATGGGCATCGGGTCACCATACTCTCCAGCGGGGATCATATCCATGTCCGTCTTTGCAGGACGTAGGACCACGAGTCAAAATGCGGGACGTCTGGTCAACCTAAAGGGAAATTTGTTTTGCAGGCAGATTAAAATATGTAGAACATTGAAGACGACATACAAAAACCAGTAAATACATCTGAGTAGTATCTAAAATGGAAGTAAATAAATGGATGAATAAATATCCGCAAATAGGCACATGAGCAAGCTGTGTTACCAGAACAGGGGCGTGAGCTGCTTGTGCAGATTGAGAAGATGAATGGCAATTGGAATGGAGTTCTTGGTTCTGACAAACACTTTACAGTGCAAGAGGTATCCAGGAGAGTCAAGGATTTCATAGACTTTCTTCAAATGTGTTTGTTAAAAAAAAGTTGTTTTGTGTCTTCTCGGCAGCACCGCTGGAATCACTGCTTCCCAGTTGGCGGTTGACCTTGCCGCCCAACGTGACGGGGAGGAGGGGTTGTGTCTGCCTGTCCCCTGCAACTTCACCGCTCCCCTGGGGACAGACCTTCACCACTTCACCGGGACGTGGTGGAGGGGCAAGGAGCTCATCCTGCACTCCTCCAAGCGGTTGGCGGTCTGGGACCATTATTTGGGGCGTGTGGCGCAGTGGACCGGTTTCAGAAAGGGGCTGTGCTCCCTGGTGATACAGGACCTGAGAGTCAGCGACTCTGGAGTATACACCATCACCGTGCAAGACAAGGATCTGCCGGGGTCAGCTTCCTTCATTCAGAATGTTAAGGTCAAAGTGATCGGTACGCAGAGGGATTGAGGAGTATTGTCTTACTGTGTTTATTCTACAACATCCCATAACATTCTAGTCTATTCTAAATGATGACATCAGAAAGGGCTGCTAATGACTTCAAAGAACTGTAAAATTCTAAAATAGAACACTGTGAATTAGAACTATAACTCTCAAAACACTCCAATCCTCAAAGGGTTAAAGTTCAGTTGTGCAACACCATTGTTCCGTTAATTTAAATGCAGTTAAAAGTACGATTAAAAAAACATCTTACCCACACACTAGTGTTGTGTAGGTGTGCAACTGGGGTAGGGATTTAAATGTCCATGGAATCTGATTTGTGTATCTATCTATAATTAGGTAACTATAATTAGAACTTAACTCAGCAGCCATGTGAAGTCTTACTCTCGTACTGTAAGTATAATATGTGATAGTGACCGTGGGTTCGTTTTAAGGGTGTGAAACAGACACCCAGGGTGTTTCCTGTGTTGGTGAGACAGAGACGGCTGTGTAGGAGTGGAAATGTGGCAAGGCTTTAAAAGTCAATGGAATCTGACTAGTCCTGACTAGATTAGCCCACAAGATACGATTAGCCCACGGAGTTAAAGACCAAGGTGCCTAGCCAAGCGAACTAATAACACTCTTATTGCCTATCCATGGGGTGACATCACATTCTGTAGTGGACGTTCACATGCTAACTCACGTCTTTGAACTCCGCTACATGTATCTATCATGGAAACTATAATTATAACTTAACCTCAGCAGCCATGTAAAGTCTTACTCTCCTGCCGTAAATATAATATGTGGTAGTGACCACGGGTTTGCGTTAAAGGTCTGATACAGACGCCCAGGGTGTTTGCTGTGATGGTGCGACAGAGACAGCTCACTGTACTAAGCTGCACAGCCCCAAGGGCAGAGCTTCCCAGGGAGGTCTGCCTCCATAACCTGGAAAGGGGTGTCTGGGATATTCACCGAAAAGGAGTATCACGGACATGATTATTCCAAGATCAGGTTTTGGCCCCAAGCTCAACACCACAGGCACAGGATCACCTGCGAGGTGAGGTACTCATAGGGCATCGTCACCTCAGAGACCGTGACCTTGGATGTGCAACGTAAGGAAATCTGTTGCTCCAGTGGGCCAGTATCTGCTGGCTTTCATTGTCACTCAGCAAATGACTGATCATTTAGAGAATTTGATTGCACAGTTCACAACAACTCACCTCACCAAATTGGTTGCTGACTTTAGGGTGGAAAACCAAAAGCAGTGTACCCTGCTGTTCTCCAGGACAAACGTTAGCCACCCCTCTGCTCTACTCTGTCAGTCACTTAATGCAAACTGAAGATCACCAGAGTGTGTTCTAAATCCTGATAGTGAGTGTTGTTTTGAGGGGTTTTTTCCCACTTTACCTTGTGGCCCTAATACCTGTGCATTTACACTGTAATAACAGTGGTTGGGACAATGTAACTATGGTGTGCATACACATTGTTACATAGTACTTACAATTGTAAAACCCTTTTTCTGTCTGTATTTCAACTGTTGTTTTATATTTAAGGCAAATGAGGTCCCCATACTCACAGTTGTAAGTGCTAGCTAGCTCATCCATCCCCGCCCCCCCCCCCTTCCACCCACAATCATGATATTGACTCCAAGTATGCACAATTCAATGTTCAAATGTTGAAATACAGATTTGATGGTGTCAAGTACTATGTAGCATTTGACCTTTGTAATTTGTGGTGTTTCAGCTGTTGTTGAACATTGTCTTCCAATCCCAGGGAAGCCAACCATCTCCCTGACCCCCGAAAGTATCGAGGAGGGGGGCACCCTCGTGCTGACCTGTGAGTCTGAGAGAAACCCCCCAGCGAATGTCTCCTTGCACAGGTTCGGAGAGACTCAGTCCCTAAAACAGGGGCTCACCACCGAGCTCAGTCTAACCCTGTTCAACGTGACCAGACAGGATTCTGGGGAGTACACCTGCTTGTTCCAACATGGTCAGGAGATTCAGAATGCATCCATTCAGGTCATTGTCATGTGTAAGTTCCGGCTATCCGATCCACCTACACCTTATTATTTATCTAGGCAAAAAGTAATCCTAAGAAGTTTTTTCAATATTGTAGTAGAAAAAGGAAAGTTAAGGATGAGGTTAAGTGCATTAAGAATAAGGAAGGAACTTTTGTTTATAATAATAAGGATATTGCTAACACACTAAACAGTTACTTTGTTGAGAGCTTTACTAGAAAAGAGGTTATAAATATGCCTAAATGTATAGACAAGGTACAGAATGTTTTGGAGGACTTTGATATAAGGGACGTAGAAGTACTACAAAAAGTTGTATTATAGTATTTTAAGGGAGAGCCAGCATGGTTTTCTCAAAGGGAGGTCATGCTTAACAAACCTCCTGGACTTTTATGAAGAGGCTACAAAGTGTGTTGACCTGAACCAGGCTTATGATATTATATATTTGGACTTTCAGAAAGCATTTGACAAGGTACCACGTGAGAGGCTCATTGCTAAAATGAATTCAGTAGGAATTGCAGGAGTAGTTTCAGAGTGGGTTCATAATTGGCTGCAAGGGCGAATACAAAGAGTAACAGTAGCTGGGGCCGTATCTGACCTCGGTGCTGTGGGCAGTGGTGTCCCGCAGGGATCGGTGCTGGGACCTCTGCTCTTCCTTATTTACATAAATGATCTTGATATGGACGTTAGTAGCAAAATAGTTAATTGCAGATGATACTAAACTTGGGGGTTTGACAAACAGTTTGGAATCTACTAAAGTAATTCAAGATGATTTAAACAAAATCCAAAAATGGGCAGATACATGGCAGATGACATTCAATATTGCTAAATGTAAAGTTATGCATGTGGGAAATAAAAACATTAGACAGGAGTATTTTATGGGAGGAGAAAAGTTAGTAGGTGTTCAATTTGAAAAAGACTTAGGAATTGTAGTTGATCAAAGCAGTGTGCTACAGCAGTGAAAAAAACCAACAGGATGCTGGGATACATAGCAAAAACTATTGAGTATAAATCAAAGGAGGTTATATTAATGTTATATAATGCCTTTGTCAGACCTCACTTAGAATTCTGTGTGCAGTTCAGGGCACTGCACTACAAGAAAGATATAGAAGCTCTTGAAAAGGTCCAAAGGAGGGCAACTAAACTGATACCTGGTATGAAAGGTAAAGGTTATGATGATAGACTTAAAGTTTTCAATCTATTTAAGCTTAGCAAACGGAGATTTAGGGGGGATTTGATTGAGGTTTTTAAATTCCTAAAAGGGATTAACAAAGTGAAATACCAAAGATTTTTTAAGATAAGTGGGATGAGCAAAACAAGAGGCCACAGGTGGAAATTAGTTAAAGGCAATTTCCGCACATATATTAGGAAGTTTCTTTACACAGAGAGTTGTCAATGCCTGGAACAGCTTGCCAGGTCGGGTAGTAGAGGAAGAAACACTTGGGCTATTCAAGTCTAGGCTAGATGCAGTACTAGATACACTTTAGATTAGGACATGACGAGCCTAGATGGGCCAAACGGCCCGTTCTCATCATTATGTATTCTTATGTTCTTATGTGGCGGCACGGTGGTGCAGTGGATAGCACTGTCGCCTCACAGCAAGAAGGTCTCGGGTTCGAATCCAGGCCGGGGGCCTTTCTGTGTGGAGTTTGCATGTTCTCCCCGTGTCCGTGTGGGTTTCCTCCGGGTACTCCGGTTTCCTCCCACAGTCCAAAGACATGCACGTTAGCCTAATTGGAGAGTCTAAATTGCCCGTAGGTATGAGTGTATGAGTGAATGGTGTGTGTGTGCCCTGCGATGGATTGGCGACCTGTCCAGGGTTTATTCCTGCCTCTCGCCCCTATGCATGCTGGGATAGGCTCCAGCCCCCCGCAACCCTGACCAGGAATAAGCGGCTTAGACAATGAGATGAGATGTTCTTATGTTCTTATCTGTTTTTATTTTTGTTTGGCTAAATTGGACTATATCAAAAATCTGTGGGGGTTTTTACCCTTGCACTCCCCATTTGAGCCAATTGTTCATTTTGGTGGTTCCTGTAGCTCAGTTGGTAGAGCATGGCACTGGCAGTGCCAAGGTTGTGGGTTCAATCCCATGGGACTACATGTCCGTTGTTCGGATGGGACGGTAAAAACCAAGGTCCTGACTCTCTGTGGTCATAAAAGATCCCAATGGCGCTTTTCGAAAATAGTAGGCTGTTAACCTGGTTTCCTGGCTAAATTCCCAACCAAAAACAATATATATACATGGAATTTATTCATTCCCTCCCTCCCCACCTCTCCACTGTGTATCTGATGTGCAGTGGTTTGTACTGGCGCAAAATGGCTGCCGTCGCGTTCACCCAGGTGGGTGCTGCACATTGGTGGTGGTTGAGGTAATTTGCCCTTTGACTGTCATTGTACATCGATTTGAGTACCTTGAAAGGTGCTATTCAATGTTCAATTAAATTAAATTAAATGTTATGCACATTTGTAAGTTGCTGTCGATAAGAACATCTGTTAAATAACTGAACGTAAATGTAAAAGTAATCTGCTGCCGCCCCCCTTCCCCAGATGGCCCAGAGATCACAGATGGGTCGGGCTGCACGGACAGCAATGGGATGCTGGTCTGCGTGTGCCTCAGTCAGGGGTTCCCCACACCCACCCTTGAGTGGCTGAACCTGAGAGTCAACAGCAACCTCCTGAGCATCGTCAACTCTGCTGGGGAAGGTGCCGCAAACAGCACCATCACCCTGCAGAATTCCACGAGCCTGACCGTGGTGTGCGTGGGCCGGAACCGCATCGGGGAGGCCTGCAGTCCACTGCTGCTGGGGGACGGACAGAGTGACTGTGGTAAAGAGGCTCACCGCAATGCCCTAGATTCTCTAGACCAGGGGGTAGGCAACCCTGGTCCTGTAGTGGCAGAGATGTTTCTGGTTTTGTTTTCATCCAAGCCTGATTGCACAGTTTGATGGATCATTAGGTGTCTTAGCCTGAATAATCTGAATGATGAATGCAGAATACCCCCAGAGCATGGTCCCATCTGTTCATTAATCTTAATAATAAATCCACTTATAGGTAACTGGCAAAATAAGGGCAACACTTGTGTAAATGAGGGATCCTTTAAATGGGTGCAGTGCCCCAAGTCGGGGGGTGCCCCCGCCGGTACCGGCGGATAGGGCCATTTGAGTTTCCGCCCTGGCTTACCAAAGTGTTGCTTTTACTTTGGCAGTTACCATTAATGGTTGGTAGGGAGACTGACGTTTCAGTGTTAAGAATGCAAAACTGAGTATCTGGCAAGTCTAAAGAATCTGTGAGTGTTTTAGCTGCTGATTTGATCTTTAATTTCTGCAGAAACAATCGCCATGGAGTACATGTATGCGAGCTACGCGTGGGCCATCGTTGGATTCTTCCTCAATGTCCCCATCATATTCCTCATCTTTTGCATCTACGTAATATATAAAAGGTAGGCAATCATTAAGTCTCTCATTCTTCATGCATAGTAAAATGGTCAGTGTTAAATTGTGAGTTGATTTACCACTTTTCATCTGACAGGGTATGTTTTATTCCTTTTTAACTTTTTTAAAGGGTTAAATTAATAATGAGCATTTTCCTTTCCACTAATTGCAAAACGGTGTTAAAATAAGTGTAAGATGTTTGGGTACTGGTTAATTGGATAATCGTTGTGCCCTGCAATAAACTCATTGTTTATTTTGCTTGTTTTTCTTTTATGTATTGTGCTGATTTAGTCATATCATATCATCAGTTTGTCTGCTAATTATTTATTCCCCCAGGTTAAAAGGAAAGGCAAAAAAAGAAGAAGAAATAAGCAATATTTACACCTCATTGGACAAAACAACAATATCCCCTGATTATGACATCATAATGAGGAGAAGAGTGAACTGATCAAAGAGGGTCTTCACATCTAATGCCACTCACCAGCATTGAGTGTCTTTTGGGTAACAGTGTTGTATTTGGATAAAAGCGTCTGAAAAATGGCATGTATATACTTCATCATTTGGGTAATACTGTCATCATTATTATTTGGTTTATTTGTTTTGGGGTTTATCATTAATAATAAGTTAAAGGTGTTATTAGGTTTCATATATCACATGGGAATCTGTCTTTTTTTCCCTTTAGCAATTTTAGACAGTTATTCGTTTTCATGTCATTCTGAGATTATTTTCCAATATGATTATGTATTTGCTAAATGACTAATGCTAAATGAGTAAATAACTATGATGTTTTGGTGACATTTAAAGTGTCTAAAAATTTTTTTAAATGAACACTTTATTATAGGTGAGTCAGAATATCACTTAATTGTTTCATTCATTTAATGCGGCTGTGAATTTCACCAGAAAGTGAACTATGTTGGGGTCAGTTTGGTATCTCTTCAGAAGCCGTTCCATTTCCTGCCTTCCACAGAACCGGGTGTGTCGTTCACAACAACCCACATGCACTTCTTTCCCTCCCTTCCTGCAAAATGAGTTCCGCTTTCTGCTACAAGCCCTTGACGTACTATGTGAACATGCGCTCAAAATAAAAACACAATTGGTTACAAATGTTAGTTTTTTTGGCTTGTTTGTTTCTTTGCTTTCTTTGTTTTACTGGATTTACCTATTTTCTCTGGGGACATAATACTCTGTAAATGAGCACACGAACACATGAGTTCAGATGTGAATAATAATGTAGAGACACTGTGTCTGCTTGTAATGAAATTCGCACAACAGAATGGGACAGTAATACCTCGCTCTCTGTAAGAGATTAGATATCCCTGTATTATATAAAAACCTTATTGTTAGCTTTGTTCTCAGATAGTCTCCCAGCTTATTTCTCCATTGACTTTACAGGCCAAATCAATAGGAGGACAATAGGGAACAAACATAATGTCTATTGGAAGCACACATTCAAATACCACTGCAGAAATTTAAATATCATCAGCAAAGAAATTTGGAAATGCCTGTCTTGGTGGATGTTTTGCACCCCAATGGAAACATAGCTATTGAGTTATAATGTTATTTAGATGGTCTTCATTTGAGTACTCTCTAATCAAGGTTATGTTTTCATTCATTTTCAGAGTAAACACATGGGCACCTGTGTATATGTCCATGTGTCTAAGATTGAAGTATACAAAATCATGAGGAAACAGACTTTTTTTTGGAAAAAAAATTGTTATTTACCAATACAGTAACTCATTGATACTTTCAGATTAATACATTACAGAAATCATATGTACAGGTACAGGGGTGCACACTCAAAGCACAGAAATATCAGCGCTGTGGTTGGTCTGACATCCATAAAAGATTCTGTTATGTTAAAAGGAAAGCATAGACAGCTGGTGCCATATGATTTCATTCATTTCTTTTGCTTTGAATCTTTTAATAGAATAAAGTAGTTTTTTTCCCTTGTGCCAGTACAGGACGTAAAATCAAATATAGTAGGCAAAATACATTGATCGTACAGACTTTGGGCAAAACAATGCTAATTTAGAAGAAGGCTGTAGAATTCTGGTCTCATTATTTTGTCTATGAAGAGCAAAGTGGCACATTTATGATAATTACAGTCACCACACCGTCGTGTACATACATCTCAGCTTTACAACACAATGAGTTGAAAAAAATTAGAACAGACAAAAATGCCTCTCCGTGTTTTGCTTCCAAGTCTATAAATAAATCAAACACAGAGAGTCATTCCATGTATTTTTTTAAATAAGAGAAAAAATGTTACAACTATATGTCCTGTATATTTATATTTCATGTATCGTATCAGAATAGCTGTAAGTGCCACCAGAGGCCAAACCGAAAGAGTTTTATGTGTTGTTGGAGAGTGTTTGAAAATATGTATTTCTAACACTGATAACATTGTGCAAGGTAATTACATGTGCCGGTATCTCTTTACCCACTTGATGCACTGCTTATTAATGCTTTACAAACACATCACAGTTTTTATACATGTTAAACTATTAGTGCAATAAAATAGCAGGAGATCATGTTAAAGTAATGTATAAAGTCATTTATGAATATCACAAATATGGCTGAAATATTCCCTCTGAAAATCATTTGCATAACCTACATACATTTTATGTAACTAAAATATCTCATGTAATCTTATTACACAATGACCAAAATTGTAAAACACCTTATAGCAGCGTTAATAAGCATCTATTACATGTTGAACAACCATTTAAAAGCTTATTCATAAGAAGCATCTTCGGGTAAAGTGATACCCAGGCATATACTTTACACTTTTGGCTACCAGCTATTTGAGAATGCTTTTATGTCCTCCTACCATTGGAGAACCAGATATTTTTAAGCACACACACACATTGTCTGGATGTAATACACTTCACCTGTTTTGTAATCATTCCTAAACATATGAAGAGACCCAGATGAATCTATAAATCTCTGGTCTCCCTGAATTTGAAGGAGTTTGCTGGAACTAACCCTCCAGAAAAGCAGACTAACAGCCAGGATAAACCATAGCACTGTGAAAAGGAAAACACTAAAAAACAATTAATATAACAAAAACTATTAAAAAAATGTTGTTTTGCTTTTTTTTGGAGAGATTCAAAAGATAAACAGCAGGAGATGGGAGTTCAAGGGGCACAGACAAATTATCATGTATGTAGAAGTAGATGTGAGCAATAACAACAATCATAGAAATGTCTGCCCATAGAAATGGTGTAAAAGGGAACAGGTGGCCCAAAACAAAACACCAGCGCCCCACTCTCACTCTGACTAATCAGCGCCCCCACATTCCTGACCGTCAAGAACACGACCGCCCCAGCTCCGATCCGCTTTTACAAAGCAAAATCCCCCCCAGGTCACCATCCACCATCTACACCCATCCACACAACACCACCTGCAGCCCAGCCAGGCCAATTAGAGATCACTAGGGGGCGTGCGGGGCACGGAATGGGTCGTAAACGTACTCGGACTGACCAAAGCCATCCTTCCCTGTAGAGAGAGGGGGAGAAGCCTGGCTCTTAGAGGAGGTGAGGTGGGGAGGGGTGTGTCTCTCAGACCAGGACTGGATAGAGGAAGCAGTGAAAGACATTAGCATCCGCTTATTCCCTGACACTTCAGCTAGCGGTGGACACAGGAGGCAACGGAACAGGAAGCCAGAGAGAATGGGTGGTGCAAAAAGAAGAACAGACAGTGGATGAAGATCAGAAGATGGAGATTCCGAGAGAGGGGAGGAATAGAAGGGGAAGGGGCGCACTCAGTAAAAGAGTCTATGTGCCAAACTCAAGCGAGGACAGGTGTGGGGAGCAACCGGGGCAGGCTGCATTGGCCCGGCCTCGGGAAGGCTCGATGCAGGTGAGGTACCGGGGCACCTGACCAGCCACGCTGCGTACAAGGTGCGCTGGGATCCCGGGTTCTAAGACTGTCCGGTGGGTTGTGTTTTCCAGCGCGGCATGCAATCAGCGCTCCCTGGGGGACAGCTATGGCCGGTAGTGGTTGCTGCAGCTAACAGGAGACGGGGCTGAGTGTGGCTACTTGGTGCAAGAGGTGGGGCAGAGGGGCAGGGTGAGGGGGAGGTGTGGTGCGGCAGCAGGAAAGGCAGGAGAGAGGAGAGGCAAGAGCAGGGGAGAGGCAGATGGCCGTCTGTGTCGTAAGTGGGGCCGGGGCATCAGGGAAGTAATGGGATTCATTTAGCCTTGATTTCGGTGTAGTCGCTGCCGTCGTCCCCCTGAGCTGACGCTCCGTCCCGGGGCCGCCCCCCAATGAACTCCAGGGCGGCGTAGTTGAGCTCCTGCCTCTCCAGCTCCGCCATGGCACTCACCGGCTGGTAGTCCCCATCTTCTCCCTGGTGTGGGGGCAAAAACTGAGTCAGAGAGACTCACACAGCTCAGCCAGAAAGACTCACACACAGCTCAGTCAGAGAGACTCACACAACTCAGGCAGAAAGACTCACACACAGCTCAGCCAGAAAGACTCACACACAGCTCAGTCAGAGAGACTCACACAACTCAGCCAGAAAGACTCACACACAGCTCAGTCAGAGAGAGATGTACACAACTCAGTCAGAGAGACTCACACAACTCAGTCAGAGAGACTCATACACAGCTCTGTCAGAGAGACTCACACAACTCAGTCAAGGGGTATGTACACAGCTCTGTCAGAGAGACTCACACACAACTCAGTCAGAGAGATATGTACACAGCTCTGTCAGAGAGACTCACACACAGCTCCATCAGAGAGACCTGTACACAGATCTGTCAGAGAGACACACACAGCTCAGTCAGAGAGACTCACACACAGCTCAGTCAGAGAGACTCACACACAGCTCAGTCAGAGAGACTCACACACAGCTCAGCATCAGACAGACTCACACACAACTCAGTCAGAGAGATATGTACACAGCTCTGTCAGAGAGACTCACACAGTACAGCTCAGTCAGAGAGACTCACACACAGCTCAGTCAGAGAGACTCACACACAGCTCAGTCAGAGAGACTCCTACACAGCTCTGTCAGAGACACCTGTACACAGATCAGTGGGTGGAGGGGACGATTGGTTTAGATCAGGGTTTCCCAAACTGTGGGTCGAGACCAACTGAGGCCGGCCAGGAGATGGAACATAAACACTACATCTGTTACAAACACTGCACAAGTTACAGTGTACATGCAGGTTAATTTAGCACTGATATCAGTATGTGTTTTTGTTTTTTTTAAACACAGAGAGTAGATAATGTGTGGAACACACTTTGGGTGTTCAAGTCCAGGCTTGATGCAGTGCTGGGTATTATCTAGAGACTGGAGGTAAATGATAAGCCTACAGTAGATGGGCTGAATGGGCTGTCCTTGTCATAAAATATTCTTATGTTCTTATTTTAGAAGATGTTTTTGACATCCGTAAAAACTGTTGGATCAGGGTCACAGAAAATGTATTGGCTCATTATGTGAATCGTGGGCTCAGAAAGTTTGGGAACCACTGGTTTAGAGAAGTGTGAACTCATTGGTAAAGGGTGAAATGACTGCCTAAAGGAACACAAATATATTTATTAGTAGCAGTACAGAAAATAAGTGTTTTTTTCAGTAGACATTAACACAACTACACAAAGGTTAAAAAAAACAAGTAAAAAGTTGGTGTTTGGTGTGGAGTGCCAAGCTGTGTTCTGCCCATGTCGTAATTGGCTCTGTGGTGGATGAATCGGGTGGCCGTACAATGCAAGACTTTTATATAAGGTGAACCTTACCGTGGAGCTCTCCTCTAGGATCGAGTTAAACTTTGATCCCAATAGCTCAGTCTTTAGCTGTGCGGAATTTAGGGGAGAAAGACACAGACACACACGCACAGGAGCGATGACATAGGAGAAAACATGTTCAGAAAGAAACGGCAAGGAAAAGGCAGATTGCTACTCTACAGAAGAGCCAGGGGAGGGATAGGATTACAGGGAAAGGGGGTTGGGGAGGGGGTAGCATTTTTTTTCTCATATACCACCACAGTAGGGAGCTCAGTATCATTCTGGAATCAGTCATCAGCACTACATGTAGAACATTTGCTATATAGATATGTATAGGTATATATATATAACTCACCAAATTGTGTTTTGTGAGGGAACAAAAAAGAAAATCTCGCATTTATTCTTAAGTCAAAGTTAGTTTATTGACTCCAGTCTAAAAAACTAAAAATCCCTTTATTTTATCATAGCAGATGGGTTTAATTCCAGATAATGGGCTGATATTTTATATTTTTTTATTTTTTTATTTTTGTCATTATCATTTCTCACCACTTTCTTCCTCAGACTCTGTTTGTCCTTCTTGACTGCGCTGTAGAACAAGGAGGGATTCTCCAGTTTAGATACCAGGTCCTGCCCAGGGTTCCCATTCTCTCTGGGGGGGGACGGAGTCACATGATCAGCCTCCCCCCTCGGCCACTAACACCTCAGATTCTACAGACGCGCCAGGTACTCAGCTCTGTATTCTCTGCATCAGAATGTTCTGTCTCTCCATTAAGGTTGAATCTGAAGCATTCCAATTTGGATGCCACTTAAGAATATTCACGAAAGGAGGGCATTGCCAACGACAACACTGCGGCAGTTCCTTCCTTTGGGCTATGGCTTTCCGTGAATATTCACCAACCGGAATATGGCCCCGGAAGAGGAGAGGACGGAAAGAATACGAGAGCTGGCCATCTGGTTAGTCTACAGAATCTGTGCTGACACCAGGGTAGCGCTTCAGTCTGGCCAGCCATGTAGCAGTAGGCTCAATTCTATTCAATCCTACAGTAGGCACACTTATTAGCCATGAAGTGAAAAAGGACACAGTTCAGGGTTTATTTATATGTGTCACCATCAGTGTTTCCATGGTGATGGGGGCTGACGCAATCTCTTCTTATTTGAAAACATTGGCCCCTACGTCTGTGTTATTATGGTAATACAATGAAAAATATAAAAAACTAAATATGCAAATGTATGCTCCTGGATTTAAATGTATTTAATAAAATGAAGTGTGCATTTTAAATGACGTTGCTTAGAAACCTATACAGAGATGTTCTTTTTTTCTGCTGACATTCTGCTGCACATTCAATTCATAACTTACGTTTTTATTAGCGTTCGTTTAAATTATTTAAAAAATATATCTGTCTTACATATATTTCCCCAAATAATTTGAAAGAGTTCCCTACCACTTCCACTCTTCCACACTAATCATGGTAGAGAATTGAAACTTTCTTTGACACTGCCACAGGGTTTGATCACCATAATCCCTTTTTACCAGCAGAGTTGCTGCAAAGATGCTCCACAGCAGATAGCATGAATCACCCAGATGGTTACTGCAACTACATGTACTTCACTGCATAATTTATACATTTATAAGTGTCTGACTAGCAATGACCAATTGTGTGCAAATTAGGCGTGTTCACTTCCTTATTTATAAGCTTAAATAAAAGTAGGTAATAGTCATTTTTTTAGATGGATAAATATAATTTTTAGATAAATTTGCCACATATTATTATGGACAGCTGGAGTGAAGTGGTACCTAACTCTGCTTATCCACAGAGTGATGTTAAAAACATCAGCTTCTGCCTGCCCTGTGATTCATACTGCCCACCAAACCCATCCCCCACACCCCTTAGGCCCCACACCACTCACTTCTTGTTGTTGCGGCCCACATATCTCACAGCTGCAATGATGAAGGCGATTACTGCCACGCCACCAATGGTACCCACGATGACAGCCATCATGTACTTCTCTAAATGCGAGAGACAAACCATAAATAGATCAGAAATGGGAAGGACTCAAACACTTACAGAATGATCACTACTGTACTATATACCACACATTTCCACATGTATACGGCACATTTATACATGTTCAGCACACTACTGGTGGCAGATGGTGGTGGAAAATGCTGTCTCAGGTGCCACTCCAGAATCTCCCATAAGTGTTCAATTGGGTTGAGGTTTGGTGACTGAGATGGCCATGTCATATGGTTTACATCATTTTCATGCTCATCAAACTATTCAGTGACCACTCGTGCCCTGTGAATGGGAGGAAGAGACCACTCCTATCAGGATATAATTGCTTCACCATAAGATGATGGTGATCACTCAGAATGGCTCTGTATTTATTGGTGTTTTCATTGCCCTCTAAGGGGTTGAGTGGACCTAAATGATGCCAGGGAAATGTACTCCTCACCATAACAGAGCCACCAGAACTCTTCAGTTACTCAAGTGTGTCCTATATTTTGGCAGTTGCATATATATCCCAGATGTTAAACTGAGGTCCTGGCTCTCTATGGTCATTAAAGATCCCATCGCACCTTAGGTAAAGGGTATGGGGTTCCCCAGTGTCCTGGCCAAATTTTCTCCTTTGATCTGGGCACCTAACTGTCCCCCCAATTATTGCCCAATTGGCTTAATAATGACCTTCCGGCATAGTGAGCGCTCTGGCACAAAATGGCTGCCGTGCATCACCCAGGCGGGTGCCACACATTGGCAGGGGTTGAGGTGGGCTTTCCCCATTCACATTCACTTTGAGATTCTGAAAGGCGCTATATGCATACACTAATTGTGTTTACTGCCTTTAACACATGAATAGGTGGCATGTTTACTGCATTTCACACACCAATCAGGGATGTGTATACTGCTTTTAAAGCACCAATAGGTGACGTGTTTACTGCCTTTAGAACATAAGAGGGACATGTTCACTGCCTTTCACATACCATCAGTTACTTGTTTACTGCCTTTAATACACCAATCAGGGATGTGTTTACTGCCTTTAATACACCAATCAGGGATGTGTTTACTGCCTTTAATACACCTATTAGGGATGTGTTTACTGCCTTTAGTACACCAATCACTGAGGTGCATCCTACCTTTAATAGCCCAATCAAGGATGTGTTTATTGTTTTTAACAGCCAATGGGAGGAAGAGGACAGCACTCACTCTCCTGCTGCAGCTCCAGGCGTACGGTCTCAGAGCCGTACATGTTGCTGACACTGCAGTGCACGTTGACCCCACCGCCATTGCCGCCCTGGTCACCCTTCTCCCGGAGCTTGATCATGCCCGTGGCCATGTTCCCATCCGTGTGCGTGTAGTAGTTGAAGCGGCTCTCCGTGTCGTTGATGGTGATGTTGAGGTCGGGGAGGTGGAACTCGATGGTGGGCTCTGGGTTGCCCGAGGCCATGCAGACGCACTGGACCCCCTCTCGCACCACCGTGCACTTGGACTCCTCCAGGAAGACTGGGGCGACTGCAGGGGTAAGGGGGTGACCCAACACATACCTGAGCATGTAAACTTAAAGACAACACCTGAAAAATTACTTGGAATGGCACCTATGGGATTGTACAAAATAACTCATCTACCTATGTACCTACTGTAATTATCAGACCTGGGTTAAATACTGTATTTGAAATACTTTAACCATTTTGACACCAGTGAAATATTTCAGATAACTGAAACAATTTCTCTATTTTCACCAATATTCTGAACAAAGTTGTTTTTTCACATGATTATACATTTTTGGTTAGTAACATGCTTTGGTGAAAATTCCCAGGGATCCGCACGAGTGTTTTAACATGTTACTGCCATTTAAAGAGTTAAAGTACTTCAAATGCGTATTTGAGCTAGACCTGATGATCATTTTATCATTTAGGCTCAGCTTTGTCTCTTAAATTAGTCTGATCATTTATCATAATGTCTGAACTATGTACCTATCTACCACTAACAGTGTAGCTCTTGTGTTTTTCATGCACAACACATCTCAGTGAACTACATTTTAAAAAACTTTCCTATCCTCACAATCACTTGTACATGTGACGCACCTCAGCTACACTGTACACTACAGGCCAAACTATTTTACTATCAATAGCAATAGCATAATATTTTCATGCCTTTGGAGGCTTAGCATTAATACAATTATGAAGTCAGTGTTCAAACATGATCACTCACACACCTCAAGAAAGGAGTGACACAGATCTCATACCCCACGGAGAGTTTGAGCATATTATAAAACTGTCTGAATTTATTTGAGGTTGCAGGTGGTTGCTGAAGCTATTTGAAACATCATGGTGGTTTCTGAAGATACTCAAAACCCTTGAGTGGTTTCTGAAGGGAAGCGACAGTGGTCAAAATGTTAGAATAAAACTGAGCTCACTCCACTGAAGCTCAAGGCACTCCTGTAGGAGGAAGGGTTTCAATTAAAAAGGCTTTATTAGCTGGGCATATCAAAACAGGAGTAAAACTTGCATACAAATGCCAACCTGTTTTCTCTGCATTGGCTTCATCAGGGCGTAACCGAGCCACCAAAAGAGGGGCTCGGTTATTTGAAACACACGGATGAGTTTTAAGGTTGTTTGAAACACACAAACACACAGATGGTTTCTGAAGTTGTTTGAAACACACAGATGGTTTCTGACGTTGTTTTAAACACACAGATGGTTTCTGAACACGTTTGAAACACACAAACACACAGATGGTTTCTGAAGTTGTTTGAAACACACAGATGGTTTCCAAAGTTGTTTTAAACACACAGATGGTTTCTGAAGATGTTTGAAACACACAAACACACAGATGGTTTCTGAAGTTATTTTAAACACACAGATGGTTTCTGAAGATGTTTGAAACACACAAACACACAGATGGTTTCTGAAGATGTTTGAAACACACAAACACACAGATGGTTTCTGAAGTTGTTTGAAACACACAGATGGTTTCTGAAATTGTTTGAAACACACAAACACAAAGATGGTTTCTGAAGTTGTTTGAAACACACAGATGGTTTCCGAAGTTGTTTGAAACACAAAGACGGTTTCTGAAGTTGTTTAAAACACGCAAACAAGCAGAGGGGCTCTGAAGTTATGTGAAAGCACAGTGGCGGTGGCGCTCACACTCGACGGTAATGTTGAGCGAGCTGCTGGAACGGCCGTGCTCGTTCTCAGCCAGGCAGCGGTACTGCCCGTCTCCCTGGGGTGTCAGGTCCTCCAGCTCCAGCACGGACACGCTCTCCGCCGTGATGGTGCCCACCAGCACCCCATCCTTCAGCCAGGTGAGCGTGGGAGGGGGGTTCCCCTGGGTCATGCAGTGCAGGGACACCGTGGAGCCCTCCAGCAGCGTCAGGGACTCGTTCACCCACGGCTCCCGGGGAGGGTCTGCAGGGAGGCGGAGAGAGAGGGAGAGAGAGGGGGAAAGAGGTAGAAGGTGGGAGAGAGGGGGAGAGAGGGAGGGGGAGAGAGGGGAGGGAGGAAGAGAGGTAAAGAGAGAGAGAGGGAGAAAGAGGGAGAGGGGGGAGAGAAGGAGTTTATGCCATTCATTAGTTAAAATGTACACAATACTTTATGTACACAATACAATTATTTGCTCAACTACACCTGTGTTACGCTTTGGCAATATTGACCTTCTATATTCAATGCTAATACAGCATAAGAGAGAAAGAGAGAGTGAGAGAGAGAGTGAGAGAGAGGCCATATCCATATCCATCAGTGTGTCACTTTTCTCACTTTTTCAGACAGGAATCGGGTGGGTGGGGGGCAGTACAGTACAATAATAGTACTGCACATTGTGTCTTGCATAGTACTGAACATTTCGTTTTCCATTACCCTCAAGCTTTGGCGTGGCTTCACAAATCCATGACACTAAAAGTAGCTACCATTTTTGTCAGTGTCAGTGACAGATGACAGATGGTTGGATCAATACAAAGATACTGAGCAGTGACATACGTGTCACAGACACATAACACATACTCAATATACAGGGCACAGTTTGAGCTTTTACAGAAGCGTGCAAGCCAGCAAAGCCCCTCATTAGTTTAGTGTAAATATAGTCATAAATCTCACAAAAAGAACCGAGGAAAGAGTGGGTGAGGAAAGAGGTTTGGCCGCAAGAAACATCTGCAGCAAGAACCTCTTGGAGAAGACACCGCGGGGGAGTCATGCCTGTGTGTGCCTATTCATATCATCAGCATTGCCACTGCTGGAATATTTTAAAAAATTCTGACCTGTATCAATTGTTATTATTTATACCACTTTTTTGTTTTTTAAGCATGAATTGTAGTGCACGTTTTATGATATTGAACTTGTTATATAGGTTTTCCTTCATACACATTTTATATCCAGATCATACTCTCGTTTTCCTCATGCATGCATCCTCTTTCCTGACCAATGTCTTTTATCATCCCTTTCACTCCAGCATGTCAGCCATCCCTTTCCCTCATACTGCAACTCTTTAATGTCCATGTCCATAATCTGTATTAATAAAACCACTTGATGGGGTTACGTGTGTTTGGAAACAGCCCCCTCCGGAACAGACCGCCGCTGAGAGTCAGTATTCCTTTCCACGCATTTTATATCCAAACCATACGATCATTTTTCACACATTTCTCTTTTCTGGTCAATTTCTTTGTTGAATGCTGGAGTGAACCTCAGACAGGTATGTGGAAAGCGTCAGTCTGGACGGGGGAATCAGGATAATTAACGGCTGCGCCTACTAGCTGGGCATCCGGGACACGCGGATGTGTCATTTCCTAAATGTACCTGTGTGCATAAAGCTGCTGTGCTCTGGAAAACGGGAGCGAAAATGCCGGGAGAGGGACGCACACATACCGCACACGGAGTATTAATAATATCACTTGACTGGTTTATGGTTGCTTGGAAACGGCACCCTTCAGAACAGAAATACATATCCTTCAATTTCGATAAGAGATGTGCATGTGCAATAAATAACAGCAGGAGTGGTGCCAGAGTGACAGAGCAAAGGGAGGCCCGGAGACGGGCTGAAGTAGGCGGACGCTCTGGTGAGCGGTGGGCTGTGTGCGGTGACTCACACTTCACTGCCAGGTACATGGAGCTGTTCATGGTGCCGTATCCGTTGTCACCCACGCAGGTGTACACGCCCTCCTGGGGGGGCCCCACCCCGTCCAGGGCCAGCGTGGCGTTGGTGGCGGTGTCTGACAGCAGCTCCTCGTCCCCAAACAGCCAGGAGATGCGGGGGACGGGGTTACTGTCCACATCGCAGAACAGGGTCACCGAGCTGCCCTCCATCACTTCCTGGGTCACGTTCACCCACACCGTGCGCGGGGGGTCTGAGGGAGGAGTCAGAGAAAGAGGTGCGTTACGGGTAGGGTTCAGCACCTCCCGCTGTCACCCACTGCTCCATCGCAATCATTTGATACAGGTCTTTTATTTGGAAAGGTAGTGAACTGAATATACAGTATAACTGCCAAAATAAAGGCAACACTTCAATAAATGGGGAATCCTTTAAACGGGTGCAGTACCACAAGTGTCCAACGGAGGTACCAAGGCCAGTACCAGCGGATAGGTCAAGTCATTTTACATTTGACATTTTAGGCATTTAGCAGACGCTCTTATCCAGAGCGACTTACACAGTTCACATTTCTTTACATACAATCCATTTATACAGATGGATATTTTTACTGAAGCAATTCAGGTTAAGTACCTTGCTCAAGGGTACAATGGCAGTGTACCCACCTGGGAATCGAACCTGCAACCTTTGCGTTACAAGCCCAGCTCCTTAACCATTATGCTAACACTGCCGCCCCAGTCCTCACCTTTCCAACGAGTTACCTGTTAACTTGGCAGTTACATGTATTTACATACATTTAGATACAATATGTTAACTTGGGGGTCACACTAGTGCCGTTCTGGGAGTTGCAGAGCTGATTCTAAACTTGAAAATCAATTAGATTGATTCCATGAATCGATTCCCAGAGCTATTCCTGTGAACTCTGATTCCAGTTATTCCGAAATAAAGAAACTCCCCCTTACTGCTATGGAAATAAGTATTTATTGTGTACCCAACACTATACAAAATGTGGTCTGTTCTCTTAAAACAAAGTTTGACCTAATTTTTTAAATGTTAAAAAAATTACATTTTGGTTTGATTTGTTAAAAAACACACACAGAGACACACACATACACACACACACACACACACACACACACACACACACACACATATACACACATATATATATATAAATAAATAAAAATTGTCTGGTATACAACCTAAATGCTATCTTGTCTAATGTATCTGTAATGTACTGCCCTTGTCTAGGCCACTACAAAGAAGATGATGCCTGACACTTCAGCACCCTCTTGTGTTCCTATTGCTGCATGTTGCTCTCATAAAACAGAAAGCTTCCCCTGCAGTGCTTCTCTCTACATGTTAGACTGACTTGTCAGCCTCGTAACCTTACAATGCACTAAGCCTTATCACAGGTTGACGCTCTGATGTGAGATAAGTCCGCCCAACTTCCAGGGATGCACTTTGCTAATAAGCCAATGGACATTCACTACTTCTGACCAATCATGGTCATGTGTAGGTAGGGCTCCAATAGAGGCAGCGATTTACTCCAGCGAAGCTTGTAAATTCCTTTTTTCCCACGCTCTAGAGACAGAGAGCACAGAACAACAGCCAAACAAACAGTTTACCCCTAAACAACACCCCAATTTAAATGGAAAGTATTATTATTACAGGCATTTAGCAGACGCTCTTATCCAGAGCGACTTACAGTTTACATTTCTTTTACATCCAATCCATTTATACAGCTGGATATTAACTGAAGCAATTCAGGTTAAGTACCTTGCTCAAGGGTACAACGGCAGTGTCCCACCTGGGGATTGAACCTGCAACCTTAATGTTACAAGCCCAGTTCCCTAACCATTATACCACACTGCCTGCCTATTTATAAAGTGTCCCATTTCCCAGGCAGCTGCAGTAAGGCCTCAACATCTCAATAACACAATAACAGAGGGAGTCACTCACACTTGATGTCCAATCATGATTAGTCTTTCGTAGGACAGGGGAGGCAGTCACACTTGATGTTGAGGGTGATGAGTCTCTCGTGGGGGGGCAGTCACACTTGATGTTGAGGGTGATGAGTCTCGTGGGGGCAGTCACACTTGATGTTGAGGGTGATGAGTCTCTCGTAGGACAGGGGAGGCAGTCACACTTGATGTTGAGGGTGATGAGTCTCTCATGGGACAGGGGGCAGTCACACTTGATGTTGAGGGTGATGAGTCTCTCGTCAGTCACACTTGATGTTGAGGGTGATGAGTCTCTCGTGGGGGGGGGCAGTCATACTTGATGTTGAGGGTGATGAGTCTCTCGTGGGGGGGGGGCAGTCACACTTGATGTTGAGGGTGATGAGTCTCTCGGGGGGCAGTCACACTTGATGTTGAGGGTGATGAGTCTCTCGTGGGGGGGCAGTCACACTTGATGTTGAGGGTGATGAGTCTCTCGTGGGGGGCAGTCAAGTCACACTTGATGTTGAGGGTGATGAGTCTCTCGGGGGGGCAGTCATACTTGATGTTGAGGGTGATGAGTCTCTCGGGGGGGGCAGTCACACTTGATGTTGAGGGTGATGAGTCTCTCGTGGGGGGGAGTCACACTTGATGTTGAGGGTGATGAGTCTCTCGTGGGGGGGGCAGTCATACTTGATGTTGAGGGTGATGAGTCTCTCGTGGGGGGGGGGCAGTCACACTTGATGTTGAGGTGATGAGTCTCTCGTGGGGGGGGAGTCACACTTGCTGTTGAGGGTGATGAGTCTCTCGATAAGGGGGGGGAGTCACACTTGATGTTGAGGGTGATGAGTCTCTCATTAAGGGGGGGGAGTCACACTTGATGTTGAGGGTGATGAGTCTCTCGTGGGGGGCAGTCACACTTGATGTTGAGGGTGATGAGTCTCCTCATGGGGGTCACACTTGATGTTGAGGGTGATGAGTCTCTCGTGGGGGGGAGTCACACTTGATGTTGAGGGTGAGTCAAGGGGGAGTCAGGGGGAGGTACTCACACTTTATGTCGAGCGTGATGAGTCTCTCGTAGGAGAAGCTGGTGTTGGGGTAGTGCACGCGGCAGCCCAGCAGCATGCCGTTGTGCATGGGCCGTGGGGTGAAGGTGAGCGTGTTGGACAGCACCGCCGTGTTGCTCTCCTCCACGTAGTCGGAGCTGAACTGGGGGTCTGGCAGGTACTCAGCGTACATCCAGGTGATCTCAGGGCTCGTGTCCGGGCAGTTGTCCGGGGCGTAGCACGTCAGGTCCAGGTTCTCGTTACTCACAATCTCTTCTGGGACGTCAATGTTGGGCTGGTCTGAGAGAGAGAGAGAGAGAGAGAGAGGGAGAGAGAGAGAAAGGGAGAGAGGGAGAGGGGGAGAGAGAGAGAGAGGATGGGAGAGGGAGAGAAAGGAGAGAGGAGAGAGGGAGAGAGGGAGAGAGAGAGAGAGAGAGAGAGGGTGGGAGAGGAGGGAGAGAAAGGGAGGGAGAGAAAGGGAGAGAGGGAGAGAGGGAGAGGGAGAGAGAGAGAGAGAGAGAGGGTGGGAGAGGGAGAGAGAGGGAGAGAGAGAGAGGGAGAGAGGGAGGGGAAGAGAGAGAGAGGGTGGAGAGGGAGGGAGAGAGAGAGAGGGAGGGAGAGAGAGAGGGGTGGGAGAGGGAGAGAGAGGGAGAGAGGGATAGGGAGAGAGAGAGAGAGAAAGGGTGGGAGAGAGAGAGAGCACACAGAAGAGAGAGAGCAAAAGAGAGAGTTCAAGAAAGAGAGGATGGGAGAGGGGGAGAGAGAAAGAGAGAGGGAGAGAGGGGGAGTTGAAGAGGGGAAGTGACAGAGAGCGGGAGTGTGAGAAAGAGGGAGAGTGCAAGAGATGGCGGGAGAGGGGGAGAGAAGAGAGAGGGAGTGCACAAATGAGAGAGGGGGAGAGAAAGAAAGTGAGAGAAAGTGAGGGAGAGAAAGAGGGGATAGAAACAATGAGAGAGGGTGGGAGAGATTGAGAGAGAGGGAGAGAGGAAGTGAGGGAGAGAGAGAGAGGGAAGGAGGGAGAGAGAAAGTGAGGGAGAGAGAGAGGGAAGGAGGGAGAGTGAGTCTCTGGACAGGTTTGTATGAGATGCAGAATGGTGAGTGTATCTGGACTGAGCTTCCGTGGGTGAGACTGACACACACACACCACACACACACACACACATGCATCTCTGAAGCATTTCCAACATTAAATCTGGACCCTTGGTCTCCCAGTCACACCAGAAACCAAAATCCCACTCACACCCCCTGGCTTCCATCCTCTATCAGGGAGACATCTAACACAGACATCACATTCAGCAAAAACACACACACACAAGTGTGATATATATATATATATATGCAGGGATGGTTACATAATCATTACTTCTACTACAGCAAAAAAAAACATCTACCTCAACCCTTCATTTACCAAAAATAGTGGCTCATGTTTGTGGTGGCATGTTTGAGCGGCTCATGTTTAAGGTGACATGTGTTTGAGGTGGCATGTTTGAGCGGCGCGTGTTTGATGTGGCATGTTTGAGCGGCGCATATTTGAGGGGGGGGAATGGGAGGGACACAAGAATGTCGACTTACCCAGCACCTTGAGCTCGGAGAAATCCGGGTAGGTGAAGATGTTGGCTCCCCCGAGGTCAGCGCGGAAGTAGTAGCGGCCGGAGTGCTCGGTTCCCACGTTGCTGATGCGCAGGGTGCAGTTCTTCTGCTGCAGCTCGCCCAGAAGCTTGGTGCGGCCCTTGTAGCTTTCGTGCACGATGTCCGTGCGCGACTTGAAGACCACTGGCGGGAAAAACTGCGGGTAGGGCTGGCCGAAGTACCAGATCCCGTGGACTCCCCTGTAGGGCCGGATCCCCGACGGGTACATGAAGGTGCAGGGTATCACCACACACGAGTTGGTCATGGTGGAGATGTCCCGCGGCATCCAAACGTTCCACTGGCAACTGGCATCTGAGAGAGGGAGAGAGAGGGAGAGTTATTAGTTAATTATTAATAATGGTTAATGAATTATGAGTACAGAACAAACGGACAAAAAGGCATAATACAAGCACAAGCACAAAACCATGGACAGCACAATATAACATGAGGCAAGCAGGAGCATATTTTGGGCAAACAAAGGGTAAACATACGCAGTCAACTGCCGAAATAAAGGTAACCCAGAGGGGGCGCTCAAACAGCCCTGGCTCAGGCTCATTGCCTGGCATATCTGCTGGTACTGGCTGTGGACACTTGCAGTACTGCACCCATTTAAAGTAATAGGTCAAGGGCAGAAGGGGCAGGGTCTGTCATATGGGGGTTTGGGGTGAGGGGGTGTATGGCTAAAGAGAGGTGGGTGTGGAAGGGAGATTTAGTTGTAGGCTAGGGTGAAGAGATGGTTTTTACAGTTATCTGGCCTGGAAAGAGGTCGTGTATAGCAAAATGCAGGGGAAAATGGGACCAATGAAGATCTTCCACTTTCTCTGTTCAGTCCCCTGCCGTGACCCGATTCGAACCGGGGCTTGCGCCACAACGCAGAGTACTAACCACTATACGATCACGGCATGCCACTTGCTGAAGCTGGTAAGGTGAGTGCACTTCAAACCTCTTCATACATCCCGATCACAGTTCTCTGTATAACAGGTAGTCGTTTCAAAATGGTATGAGCAACTGACAAGCATAACCTGTGAGGATACTCTTGAGGAACAAAGTACTCAGTTAAAATTGTAGTCAGAGGACCAGTTAGATGATAATAGATTTCACAGAGAAGTCAATTGTTTATTGACTGTAGTGAGCACTGAGAGAGAGAGGCAGAATTCCTGCGGCAACACGCCCGTTCTCGGACTCACCTGACAGGTGACGTCAGCCGGGAAGTAGAGATAAGCGGGGGAGTGGATTGAGGAGTTCAGAGCTTCCTGGCGTGGCAGTACGATGTATCTGTATCAGAGCGATGTGCTCTAATAAAGTGTTTGCAACCTTGAAACCAAGCCATTTGTTTTTTTCTCTGCAAACACCACATTGGTGACCCGGCGTTTCTTCGACGATTCCGAAGTGATTATTTTTTCTACGAAAGATGCACGCCGCTCGCTCAAGCTCCCGGAGTTCTGGCAGGAACATGTCAGCTGCAGTGGTTCGCTCAAGCGGAGGCGCAGTTCGCGCTTGAGAGGCATAACGCAGGAGGACACGAAATATTCTACGTGGTTGCTGCTTTAAATAGTTCGACAGCATCGGGTATTAAGCCTACTTCAGGATCCTCCGAAGACGATAAGTACTTGGCTCTCAAACAGCTCCTGTTGGAGACTTTCGAGCTGTCAGAACCTGAGCGTGCTCGCAAGCTCCTTACACTGCCTTGGTTTGGGGATTCTAAACCGTCGGAGTTAATGGACCATATGCTGACACTTTTGGGTAACCACCAACCGTGTTTCATATTCCGGGAATTGTTTATGCAGCAGATGCCCAGTCAAGTGCGTGCAACTCTGGCAGGTTCCCGGTGAAAGACCTCAGGGCTCTGGCCAGGGAAGCCGATAAAGTTTAAACTCAGCGGATGCCCGGTCCTGCAGTAAGGGTGGTTGGCGCTGCTGATGCTGGCTATCCGGGAGGATGTCATCGCCGCTACCCAGCGGCAGCGACCTACAGCGGGCCTCTGCTACTATCATGCCAGGTTTGGCACACGCTGCTTAAGCAGTGCCGTCCGCCTTGCTCTTTTTCGCGGCGGGAAACGGCAGAGCGACGCCATTAGCTGCGTTGAGTGTCGGCAAGACTAGCAGTTTGCTTTTTGTTACGGACTCTGTTTCTGATCGACGATTTCTATGCGACACAGGCGCGCAGGTTAGCGTCCTCCCTCGTCTGCTTTGGACGTACAGACTGGGGGTGGACCACCTCTGGAGGCAGCCAACGGCAGCACTATCCCCACTTTTGGCAGACGAGCAGTGGACCTTTGTTTTGATGGGCAACATTTCCAGTGGGTGTTTGTACTAGCGTCTGTGTCTACCCCGTTGTTGGGCGCAGATTTTCTGTGTGCTAACAGCCTGCTGGTCGATGTGAGAACAGACGGCTGGTGAATGTGAGACATTCGCAACGCCCGGTTCTCCCAGCAGCACCGGGACGTCCAAGCTGTCTAGCGCCTGTCATCTGCGGATATGTTTCAGCGCCTCTGATGGATTTCCCGACCTCACTACGCCCACCTCTTCGGCAGCCGTCAAGCATGGGGTGGATCATTTTATCGCCACTACGGTCCGCCGGTCCACGCCCGGCAAGGCGGTTGGACCCCGCAGAAGCTGGCTGTGGCTAAAGCGGAGTTTGACTCCATGGAACGCTGGGGATTGTGCGAGGTCCAGCAGTCCTTGGGCCTCACCCTCCACTTGGTTCCGAAAAAGGGGGTGGCGCCCTTCGGGGACTATCGACGACTTAATGACGCCACGACTCCTGACCGCCACCCTATACCGTACATACAGGATTTCTCGGCTCGATTAGCTGGGAGGGTTTTGTTTTCGAAAATTGATTTGATCAGGGTTATCACCAGGTTCGGTTCAGCCGCAAGATATCCCTAAAACCGCTGTAATAACCCGTTTGGGCTATTTGAGTTTTTAAGAATGCCTTTCGGGTTAAAAACGCGCCAAACTTTTCAGCGCTTAATGGATAGGGTTTTGCGGATATGCCTTTTCTTTTCGCTTATTTAGACGACATCCTGGTGGCCAGTGTCACCAGCGATGAGCACCAGGCCCATCTCCGGCCCTTTTGCGCGCCTCAGCGAACACGGGTTAATTATTAATCTGGCGAAATGTCAATTTGGGGTTCCCGTGGTGGATTTCCTCGGCCACCGCGTCACCCGGGAAGGTGCGGTGCCCCTCCTTCCCTAAGGTCGAGGCTATTCAAAATTTTCCCACACCGGTTTACAGTTCGGCTTTGCAGGAGTTTTTGGGCATGGTAAATTTTTACCATCGTTTCATCCCCAGAGCCGCTCGGCTAATGCTGCCTGTACGCGCTGCCCTTAAAGGGGCTACAGCAAAGCAACTGGTAAGTTGGTCGGCCGAGATGTCGCTTTTTAAAAACGAAAGAGGCATTAGCGAATGCTACCCTACTTACGCACCCTTTGGTCGGACGTGCGTTTCTGTAACCACGGATGCATCGATTTTGGTTGGCGGGTGCATGAACAGCTAGTTAATGGGGTTTGGCAGCCGCTTGCTTTTTTTTAGCCAGCAGCTCCGTCTGCTGAGCACAATTACAGCACGTCGATCGTGAGCTCCTTGCTCTTTATTTAGCTGTGCGTCATTTCCGTTCCTGCCGAAGGCCGCACGCTCACGGCTTTTGTAGACCATAAGCCTTTAGCCCTAGCTATGGCTATGGTTAAGGAGCCATGGTCCGCCGTCAGCAAAGGCAGTTGGCATTCGTCTCGAATTCCACGGACATCCAGCACGCCGCAGGTAAGGACAACGTGGTGGCTGACTGTCTTTCGCGTCCATAGTGGACGCGTCAATTTAGGTGGATTACGGCAAATGGCTGCTGACCAGGCGTCTGATCCCGGTGCAGGCGTGCGCGCGAGCACTACAGGTCTGCAGCTGCAGGAGGTGAGTTTTGGTCCTTCATGCACCCCACTCCTTTGTGATGTGTCCACCGGGGTCGCCAGACCGGTGGTGCCGGTGGTTTGGCAGCGGCGTATTTTCGAGGTTTTACACAACCTATCCCATCCGGGCCGCAAGCGTCGCAAAAATATTGTCTGGAAGGTTTGTGTGGCATGGCCTGAAAAAAGGATGTTCGTGACTGGGTGAATGCTTGCTTAGCGTGTCAACGGGCTAAAGTTCACAAGCACACTAAGGCTCCTTTAGCGCCGTTCGCCGTCCCTGAAAGGCGGTTTGACCACGTTAATGTGGATCTAGTGGGGCCGTTGCCTCCATCGCGGGTTACACACACCTTTTAACAATTGTAGATAGGACCACGCGTTGGCGGGAGGTAATACCGCTGGCGTCCACCACCACTGCTGAGGTGGCTCGGCGTTTATTAGTGCGTGGGTCTCGCGTTTGGGGTTCCGGCCGATTTATCCTCGACCGTGGGGCTCAGTTTACGTCAGAGTTGTGGGCTATTATAGCTCGGCAGTTGGGGGTGACGCTGCATTGGACTACGCGTATCACCCTCAGGCTAACGGGATGTGCGAGCGTTTTCACCGTTCATTAAAGGTGTCCCTCCACCGCTGCACTGCAGGGGGACGCTTGGTTTGATACGCTCCCATGGGTCTTACTGGGTCTTAGGGCGGCCCTAAGGCTGATTTAGGAGCATCTTCTGCGGAGCTGGTTTATGGGCAAACGTTGCACGTACCAGGGAGTTTCTACCTAGCTGTTCGGTGCCTTGGTCAGCTACGCGCAGCTCCCGGTTCTGCGGGACGGTCTGAAATCGTTCGCCCCTGTGCCTACGACACATCACGGTTTGCCCCGCTCCACGTTCATCCAGGTTTGGGTGAGGCGCTTTGTGTTTGTGCGCCAAGATAAGCATCGTAGCCCTTTGCAGCCTCCTTACGAGGGACCATTTCGAGTAATAAAGTCCGGGAGAAATTTTTTGTTTGGATATCGGTGGTAGATCTGACCGCATTACTGTAGACCGCTTAAACCGGCGGTATTTGATGACATGTAATGAATGGAAGGAAAAATATTCCACAATAAGGTCGACGATAACTATGTGAGCACCCTTGTCCTGTTATGTTTGGTTAAAGAAGATCATTCCCATACCAGGAGTCAAACCCGGGCCGCCTGGGTGAAAACCAGGAATCCTAACCGCTAGACCATATGGGAAGGTTGGAAAACAAGATCTCTAAAAACATAAAGTGCAACAATAAACTCACCAAAGGCTATCAGAAAAAAATGTGCAGGATCGCAAAGAGTCGAGGGGAAAAATCTGAGCTGAAAAAATCTTGCCACTTGTTATTAAGGCTCCAAAGTCTGCTGTGACCCGTATTCAAACCGGTTGTGGAGCGGCCACGACTGACAGTACTAACAACTATATGATCACTGCGTGTCGGTTACTGGAGCTTTTGGAACAAGAGGATCGTTCTCTTTGCACTTTGTTAGAATTGTTCCCTCTGTTGTAGAGATTGATTTGAAAGTGATATAATCAAATGGGGAGAAAAAAGCTCTGAACTTATTAATGAGAAAACAGTTTAAGCCAAAGAGAGTGTTCAGGCAACAATATTCCACTCATGTGATTCAGGCTCCTTGGTAAACTAGAGTACCACGTACTGACAAACAATTTCCATGCCAGAAGTTGAAGGCAGGCTACCTAAAAAGGAAGAAGAAATCCTGACCACTGGACAACATGGGAAGCTTTACACACCTGATCTGTGAAAACAGGAAGAGGAACAGTACACTCTACAAATGTTGTCCAAAGAAATTTGAGATCTGCAGTATAGCAAAAATGCAAGGGGAGAAAATGGGACCAATGAAGATCTTCCACTTTCTGTTCAGTCTCCTGCCGTGACCCGGATTCGAACCGGGGTTGCTGCGGCCACAACGCAGAGTACTAACCACTATACGATCACGGCATGCCACTTGCTGAAGCTGGTAAGGTGAGTGCACTTCAACCTCTTCATACATCCCGATCACAGTTCTCTGTATAACAGGTAGTCACTTCAAAATGGTATGAGCAACTGACAAGCATTACCTGTGAGGATACTCTTGAGGAACAAAGCACTCAGTTAAAATTGTAGTCAGAGGACCAGTTAGATGATAATAGATTTCACAGAGAAGTCAATTGTTTATTGGACACTATTTCTAGGTATTTGATGACATGTAATGAATGGAAGGAAAAATATTCCACAATAAGGTCGACGATAACTATGTGAGCACCCTTGTCCTGTTATGTTTGGTTAAAGAGGATCATTCCCATACCGGGAGTCGAACACTGGCCGCCTGGGTGAAAACCAGGAATCCTAACCGCTAGACCATATGGGAAGGTTGGAAAACAAGATCTCTAAAAACATAAAGTGCAACAATAAACTCACCAAAAGCTATCAGAATTTTTTTTTTACAGGATCGCAAAGAGGCGAGGGGAGAAATCTGAGCCGATAAAATCTTGCCACTTGTTATTAAGGCTCCAAAGTTTGCTGTGACCCGTATTCAAACTGGTTGTGGAGCGGCCACGACTGACAGTACTAACAACTATATGATCACTGCGTGTTGGTTACTGGAGCTTTTGGAACAAGAGGATCGTTCTCTTTGCACTTTGTTAGAATTGTTCCCTGTGTTGTAGAGATTGATTTGAAAGTGATATGATCAAATGGGGAGAAAAAAGCTCTGAACTTATTCATGAGAAATCAGTTTAGGCCAAAGAGAGTGTTCAGGCAACAATATTCCACTCATGTGATTCAGGCTCCTTGGTAAACTAGAGTACCACGTACTGACAAACAATTTCCATGCCAGAAGTTGAAGGCAGGCTACCTAAAAAGGAAGAAGAAATCCTGACCACTGGACAACATGGGAAGCTTTACACACCTGATCTGTGAAAACAGGAAGAGGAACAGTACACTCTACAAATGTTGTCCAAAGAAATTTGAGATCTGCAGTATAGCAAAAAAGCAAGGGGAGAAAATGGGACCAATGAAGATCTTCCACTTTCTGTTCAGTCTCCTGCCGTGACCCGGATTCGAACCGGGGTTGCTGCGGCCACAACGCAGAGTACTAACCACTATACGATCACTGCATGCCAATTGCTGAAGTGGCTAAAATTAGTGTACTTCAACCTCTTCATACATCCCGATCACAGTTCTCTGTATAACAGGTAGTCGTTTCAAAATGGTATGAACAACTGACAAGCATAACCTTTGAGGATACTCTTGAGGAACAAAGTACTCAGTTAAAATTGTAGTCAGAGGACCAGTTAGATGATAATAGATTTCACAGAGAAGTCAATTGTTTATTGGACACTATTTCTAGGTATTTGATGACATGTAATGAATGGAAGGAAAAATATTCCACAATAAGGTCGACGATAACTATGAGAGCACCCTTGTCCTGTTATGTTTGGTTAAAGAAGATCATTCCCATACCGGGAGTCGAACCCGGGCCGCCTGGGTGAAAACCAGGAATCCTAACCGCTAGACCACATGGGAAGGTTGGAAAACAAGATCTATAAAAACATAAAGTGCAACAATAAACTCACCAAATGCTATCAGAATTTTTTTTTGCAGGATCGCAAAGAGGCAAGGGGAGAAATCTGAGCTGATAAAATCTTGCCGCTTGTTATTAAGGCCCCAAACTCTGCTGTGACCCGTATTCAAACCGGTTGTGGAGCGGCCACGACTGACAGTACTAACAACTATATGATCACTGCATGTCGGTTACTGGAGATTTTGGAACAAGTAGATCGTAGTAGAACAAGTAGGAGCCTGCCTCATACCCCCTCCTGACCCCCCACACACCCCCCTCTTGACCCCCCACACACACACACTCCAGAGGAGCCTCATACCCCCCAATCCTGACCCCACACACACACACACACCCCTCCTGACCCCCCCTCCTGACACACACACTGCAGAGGATCAGTACACTCAGAAACAGCCCTGCTGTGCCGTGCCCTTGCTCACTGGATGACACACTAAAGTGCGTAATGAGGGACCTGGTGTGCTGTGCTCACTGGATGACACACTTAAGTGCGTAATGAGGGACCTGGTGTGCTGTGCTCACTGGATGACACACTTAAGAGGAGCCTCAGGGACCTGGTGTGCTGTGCTCACTGGATGACACACTTACAATGAGGGAGCTGCTGTGCTGTGCTCACTGGATGACACACTTAAGTGCGTAATGAGAGACCTGGTGTTCCGTGCCCCTACTCACTGGATGACACACTTAAGTGCGTAATGAGGGAGCTGCTGTGTCCCTACTCACTGGATGACACACTTAAGTGCGTAATGAGAGACCTGGTGTTCCGTGCCCCTACTCACTGGATGACACACTTAAGTGCGTAATGAGGAGCTGCTGTGCCCCTACCACTGGATGACACACTTAAGTGCGTAATGAGAGACCTGGTGTTCCGTGCCCCTACTCACTGGATGACACACTTAAGTGCGTAATGAGGGAGCTGCTGTGTCCCTACTCACTGGATGACACACTTAAGTGCGTAATGAGAGACCTGGTGTTCCGTGCCCCTACTCACTGGATGACACACTTAAGTGCGTAATGAGGGACCTGGTGTGCCCCTACTCACTGGATGACACACTTAAGTGCGTAATGAGGGACCTGGTGTGCTGTGCTCACTGGATGACACACTTAAGTGCGTAATGAGAGACCTGGTGTTCCGTGCCCCTACTCACTGGATGACACACTTAAGTGCGTAATGAGGGAGCTGCTATGCCCCTACTCACTGGATGACACACTTAAGTGCGTAATGAGGGAGCTGCTGTGTCCCTACTCACTGGATGACACACTTAAGTGCGTAATGAGAGACCTGGTGTTCCGTGCCCCTGCTCACTGGATGACACACTTAAGTGCGTAATGAGGACCTGGTGTGCTGTGCCCCTACTCACTGGATGACACACTTAAGTGCGTAATGAGGGACCTGGTGTGCTGTGCTCACTGGATGACACACTTAAGTGCGTAATGAGGGACCTGGTGCGGATCTGTGATCCAGTCCACACGGCAGCGGAAACTCAGGTTAAATATATCACCTGTTCTGTGATGTCTGCTCCTCGCGGTCTCGCCTCTTCTCTGTCTTGATCCCTCGTTGGTGGAACG
>JAINUG010000050.1:1055000-1060000 GCA_029706075.1 Aldrovandia affinis | reverse complement strand
TGGATTACTTTATAATGGGGTTCAAAGAGAGAGAGAGAGAGAGAGAGAAAAGAGTTATTGCATTTCCATGTTAATGGAATATAATTACTTTATTTTGGAGATATATATATTTTTTGTTCTTGTAGCTATTTGACAAAAAAACAAAAAAAAAACAACAACTTCAAAACAAAACGAACGAATGGAATCTGAGCACGCACACTTCCAGGCGGAGGAGACAAAGACCGAAAATCACCTGAGAGCTGAGGGAAGATCTCTTTCCCTCCTGTGTAGAGAGAGCCCGTAAATACCGTGACGGCAGGTAGAAACCAAGCTGACACAAGTATCCCTGTCACTCCTGAACGCTGGCGTGCGCTCCTCCCATCGCTGGTGCAGCAACGCGAGGCCTAGGAGGGCTCTCGCTGTGCCGAGACGGTGATGCGTTCTGATCTACGGGCAAAACATCCTGAATACAGGCAATCAACGCCCACCACGCTCTGCGGCATTCGAGGAGTTCTGTTGCTCTGTTTGAGGGCCGGATTCTTTTGTTCTCTGCGATCGCCGGTACCATCTTTGTTTTTGGGAGGGAAGGCTAAGGAATTGGGGAGAAGGTGGGATGGGGGGTGGGGGGTGGGGGTGGGGTGGTAGGCCACATGATTAACCCCTTATCCGGCTGCTCTCAGAGTCTAACGGATCCCAATTTAACTGTACTTGAATACAGCACAAAAAACGTAGTGATCAACCTTTTTTACTTTGTAAATATTTTAAGGGGGGGGGAATGCTTCAGTGCAGCAGGTGTTTTCAGGGAGAGAGCACGCCTTCATTGTTGAACTATTATTGATTGGAAAATAACATCCTAATTCCATGAGGTCTTGCTTTCGGGTTTTTTTCATTAACCTTTATTTCACCAGGAATAATGCCAATGCCAAGTCAAGTCCCAAAAATAAATACATTTCTAAACTCATAATTCAGGTACAGTCAGTAACCATATTTTCCTTAATCCTGTACCCTTTTTTATTTGATCCAGTTTGAAGACTCATTTTAACTGAGTGAAACTGAACCCCCAACGTTGATGCACATGTAACACACCAAACCTCTTTCTCTTACTTTCTACTTTCTACTGTACTTATTATTCATATTCACATTCATACTGTCTTTACTTCAGTGTGAACTCATGCGTCTACTAATTTTGAGGATGTCAAAGTGGCTTTGTTAAAAAAAAAAAATTAGTTTAAGACGTTTTTCTCCCAATTATGTGGCCAATTACGCTGATTTGGTCTTCTATCCAAATTATCAGTAGGCTTTCCATCTCAATAATTAAACCACTGCGTTGCTTGGTAATAATCGTGGCATTCATCGGGGCATGGCCTTTCACATGCTCCATTATTCTCCCTTTTCTTTTTAAATTGTTTTTTAAAAACCGATCGTTGACTGGCTGTAGTCTAATGTTTCCCAATGGGTGATGGCGTTTCAACTCTCTCCGATCTCTTTATTATTTCAACTTTACTTTCCATGGTGATTGTTTTCCTTTTCTTTGATGCATCACCAGCACTTGCATCGGATTTACGCTTTGGAGGCATCGTTGTAAGGGTAAGAGAAAGAGAAAAACGGGACCGTGATCTGACTTAAAATAACGGACAGTGATCTCTGTTCTTTGAGCCGATGAACCGCTGAAACCGCGCAATATTTTCCTGAGCATCACAAAGCAGTGCCTGTGTTCGTTATTACGAACCATTGTATTTAACTACATTTTTTAAAACATAATAGGCCTTATGACAGTCCGTTCGTAAGTACGAGTTGTCCGTAAGCCGGACGTTCGTAACCCGGGGACTGCCTGTAAATGATTCAGCTTGTATTCTCACTTAATAATAAATGAAAACCAAAGCATCACCAGTTATCAAATCATATTTATGTTGCTGGTTAAAATGTCTTATTGAGAATAAACAGCCAAGAGCCTCTCTCTGTGAATCTCCATTCAGCTGCTCAACTGTGCAAGAGCTTCTCTCTGTGAATCTCCATTCAGCTGCTCAACTGTGCAAGAGCCTCTCTCTGTGAATCTCCATTCAGCTGCTCAACTGTGCAATTCACAAACATTACATTACAAATTGAGATGATTTAGGTGACAATCATTTTTTTCAATAGCATCAGCTTATTTATTGCACTATATATATATATATATATATACAAAACACCAACATAAAGTGTCGTAATAGGGCGTTGGGCCCCCAGGAGCTGCCAGAACAGCTTTGATTTGTCTTGGCATGGATTCTACAAGTGTCTGGAACTCTACTGCAGCATCATTCTTCCAGGAGAAATTCCATGATTTGGTGATTTGCTGATGGGAACGCTGCCTCAGGCACCACTCCAAAATCTCCCATAAGTGCGTAAGTGTTCAACTGGATTGAGATCTGGTGACTGAGACGGCCATGGCATATGGATTACATCGTTTTCATGCCCATCAAACCATTCAGTGAACACTCGTGCCCTGTGGATGGGGGGCATTGTCATCCTGGAAGAGACCACTCCCATCAGGATAGAAATGCTTCACCACAGGATGAAGGTGATCACTCAGCATGTTGTTGTATTTATTGGTGTTTACCTTGAGTGGACCTAAACCATGCCGGGGAAATGCACCCCACACCATAACAGAGCCACTTAATTTACTCAAGTGTTTCCTTTATTTTGGCAGTTACATAAAAAAATATCTGGTGCATCGGTGTTCTGAAGAATACATAACAATCGATATTGTGAAGCTATCAGTGTAGGCAGCCTACAAAGCCACACCGAGCCAACAAATAACTTGTGCGAACCAAAACCCTGAATCTCTACTTTAGAGGAAAATAACAATGGTGCTGCCAGCTTTTAGAATAAGCAGCGAAATCCATGACACAGGGGGGCCATTCCGGCTCTAGCAGTGGTTCACAAAAGGCCACACTGATCCAACAAATGAAAGTTGGCAAAGAATGAAGGAGCTAAGGGTCGAACGGATGGCGGGAAACAGCTCGGGTAAATGTGAGCCACAGGAGCTTCTACCCAGAGACGTGTAAAATCCTCGGGATGGTCAATAAGCTCAAGAGCCCTGTGTGAAATTAAACGATCTCTTTCCGATGAGTCTCGTGCTGCCCAGTCATCAGTCTGCTGGTGGGAAAGGATCAGGGGGAGGGGGAGGCGAAGGAGCAAGTCTAAAGAGATGTTTGTGTTTACACGGTAAGCCCTTAAGGCCGGGCTCAACACATTGAGCCGTGTGTTTAATTTAAGTTTGAGCTTTTCAATCGTGGGTCCCGTCCGTCGGACAGCAGCGTTAGTTATCTAGGCCAGCTCAGCTGGAGGACAGTACGGGGACAAAACAAAACAAACATATTTATTTTATTTTTCTTTTAAAAACTGTGCCCTCCCCACATGAATTTGCCTCTACGAGGCAAGCTAATTCTCAGAGGGCAGCAAACTCCGCTTCCTTTGAGACGGAATTTGCCCCCACCCACGTTCTGGAGTCACCCTTACGCGCTTCTCGGCGAGTTCATGCAGAGTTTCTGCATCTGCACCTTGTGTAAAATAAAAACATGACGTATACAGAATGTATTGATTCTCCTGCGGATGGGAGGATAGTTGCCGATGTCCTCTTTTATGATTCAGCAACAAAACAAAGCGCTGATTTGAAAGAGAATAAAACCTGGGGGGGCCGTGTGAGTGAGCCCCCTGGAGTTCACCCTGCTTCAGTTATGTCTCTTTTGTTGTTTTAGTTTTTTACAACTGTTTTTTTTTCTTTGTTTCTTTCTTTCTCACAAGTGAAAATGTTTTCAGAAGATAACATCTCAAGGGGGCCTTTATTTCAGCTCCATGAGTGTAAACCGCTCCACAGACCGCTGCCCAGAAATATTATCACACACAAATGAACATCTATAATTACCTCCGCCGTGAGGGTATTCTCCATTCATCTTTCAGGGAAGGCACCGATTGTAACTGACAATCCCACTTTACATTCAGTGGCCCTAATACCCATGTAATTACATGATAACTACAGAAGTAACTACTACATATTTACACACTGTTACATTGTAATTACAAATATTAAAACCTGTTTGCGGGTGTATCTGAAGTGTTGTTTTCTGATGCAGTCAAAACGAAGTACTCACAGTCACAACCATAAGTGCTAATTATTATTGTCCTTTTTACTCCACAATCATGATATGAACTTCAAACATGCAAAGTTTGACATTCAGATGTTTGAAATACAGTTTTTACAATTGTAAGTACAATGTAACAATGTGTATATACACCCTAGTTACACTGTGTCTACTTCTGTATTTACACTGCACTTACACAGATATTACGGCCACTTCACGTAAAGTGGGACCTGATTGTACAGATGCATCCATCTGTATGCACAGTGCTCTGTAAAGTCTGTAGCTTCATTCAGAGAGCAGATTCAGTCACTAAGAAGTAAAGACTAAAGGGGTTGTTTTAATCATCAGTGATTTGCTCCTTAAAGATGTTCATTAAGGGCTCTGTTTAGAGCTGACTGACTTAAGCGCCTGTTTAAGTTCCTCCACTTAATACAGCATTTGTGTGGAAAAGTGTTGTCCTTATTCTGACCTCTGCTACGCACCTGCTTAACTCTGAAATTAATATTATATATATATATATATATATATAATCAATGTCATTTAGCAGACGCTTTTATCCAAAGCGATTTACAGTAGTGAATGCATACATTTTTCAGTATATGTGGTCCCAGTGGGAAGCGAACCCACAACCTAAGCGTTGGCAACACCATGCTCTGTGCCTACTGAGCCACACAGAACCACAGAACCAAATTGGGGCGGGAGCACCAGAAACATGCAAATTCATCGTTTCCGTATACCTGCCCTCTGAGGGCTAACTGTGACGATTAAGAGAGCTGTGTTTCAATGGTGTTTTCCATTCAAGAGTCTCAATTCATCCTTTTAAGGAGTGTGTGCTTTTCATAAAATAAAATAAAATGTTGGGAAAATGTTACTAGTTGTCCAATTCTGCATGGAAATTGT
>JAINUG010000050.1:1045000-1050000 GCA_029706075.1 Aldrovandia affinis | reverse complement strand
CTTGTGGGGTACTTTGCTTTGACTCTTCTGTCCAGTTTGTCGCATACAAGTTCTATGGGATTGAGGTCTAGACACTGGGCAGGCCAGGTCATTAGTTTGAGTTGTCCTTCACGTTCCTCCTTCACCAGGTAGTTCTTGCACAACTTCAAGGTGTGTTTCGGGGTCGTTACCTTGCTGAAGAATGAAGGAGTGCCCGATTAGCCATAGTCCAGATGGAAGGTGTACTTAAACCGGTAGTGTACATGTAAATGTACAGTACTTGGATGGTACTGCATCCAAGTCTGGACTTAAACACCCCAAGGGGTTACCCCCGAAGGTCGCAATATCTACGTAGGACTAAACGTTTGCAGTGGGTCAAACCATGCATTGATCTGTATATTAAAGTTAATGTATATTTAATATGAAAGTTTTCTTTTTCTTGTGGTTCCCTCACTGTTCTGTATCCATTTCTTGGCGCTTTGTGATCTGGACGTGTGAGCGCGCCGTATTGTTTTGAAACCTTGTTTTAAGGGTGTCCCGTACCGCACAATTGTGAAAGAGGGTGTTTTATTTAGTAGGCATACATACACATAATTGTTTCTGACTTTTATTTAGTCCGCCTGCTACCACGACGTCGACACCGGAAGATCTAGGAGGGTGGATGAGATTGGAGAGGTTTTGGGTGTGAGTAGGATCTCTCCTTCCAGGAAATCTAGAAGAGGAAACATGGACTGGAATAGGGAGGTAGCATGTAGTGTTAGATGCAGAGGAAGAACGTGGAGATGCAAAACTATGATACTTACCATGCGGCGAGCACTCCTAGCTGGCCTCCCTCGGTGGACTCCTGCAGTTAGACTCCTTTGTCTTTGTCCACTGAGTCTTCGTACGGGTAGGCTAGGATGGGGAGGCTGCCGTGAAAAGCTGCCGCTTTCCACAACTATGGCTACTTATAAAGCTGAGTGGTGCTAGGCACTAAGTGGCAAATAACAGCTGATAACAATAGACAACAATTAACTGGCTAACAGGCACCACCCACTACTCAGGGAACGCTCCAGTACAGAAACGAACGTACAGAAACCTGAAACAATTAAACATATTCTAAGAAGCTAACTGCTAATCAACTTCTGACAGAAAAACGTTTAAGCAGCAAATGTCAATAAGAAAAAGCAGAGGTCCTAGCAGTGACCCCTGCAGGACTCCACTGCCCACTGCACCTAGGTCAGATATGATCCGTTCTACCACTACTCTGTGTATTCAATCTTGCAGCCAATTATGAACCCACTCTGAAATAACTCCTATAATTCCTCTCCTGTAGTGCCATGTGAAATTGTTTTTGTCTAAATATATAATGTCATAAGCCTGGTTCAAGTCAAAACACTTTGTAGCCTCCTCAAAGAAGTACAGAAAGTTTTTTTCCCACCTGAAAAAAACAAACATGCTGGCTATCCCTTAAGACACTTTTATTTTCAGGAATAATTACAACCTGTCCCTAATAATACATTCCAGCATTTTACATGAGAGCCAGGTTAAACTGACAGGCCTATAGTTATAGTACACCCCCCCCTTCTGTTTCCCGCCCTACAACCTTACTTCCATTCAGATATAAATACAGTCATTCACGTATGAAAATATTCACTGTGTGCGAGGACCCAGATTTGGAAATGCAAACCAAACGTGTGCTTTAGTTCCCATTCCAGATGTTGATGATCCATATAAACAATAGTATATAGTATAATATATGACATTTAGCAGACGCTTTTATCCAAAGCAACTCACAGTAGTGAATCGATCCCACAACCTAAGCATTGTTGATGCCATGCTCTACCAACTGAGCCACACAGAACCACGCTCTACCTACTGAGCCACACAGAACCACGCTCTACCTACTGAGCCACACAGAACCACACTCTACCTACTGAGCCACACAGAACCACGCTCTACCTACTGAGACACACAGAACCACGCTCTACCTACTGAGCCACACAGAACCACGCTCTACCTACTGAGACACACAGAACCATGCGCTACCTACTGAGCCACACAGAACCACGCTCTACCTACTGAGCCACACAGAACCAATACAAAGAGAGCTGTAGTACTTGTAACTGGTCCTAACTCTCCCAAAGAAAGAGAGAAAAGGTCCAATATTGTGAACTCCTCCACTGCTCTTTTGCTAAATGCATCTTTAATGACCGACTGTGCCCAGAGTCGTCCTAACGAGCGGGTGAGCTCACAAATAAGCACGCACACACCAGCACACACACACACCGGCACACGCATTAAAAAACACATGAATACCAAACTCAGGGGCTAGTGTGTAACATTTCTAACAGGTAGGAGTGACACACGCTGCCCCATGGGAAGAGTGGGAGATTGAGGTCGTGACCTTACCATGCTATTTTGTTGACAAGATATGATAGCATTTTAAAATAGCTAGAGAGGTGATATTTTTACACTGGAAGAAAAAGGCTAAATATATATATTTCATATAGTGGTGTGCGTCTGTTGCTGGCGATTGAGTGACAGAGAGAGAGACAGAGAGAATTCTAGATGTGGAAGAAATTGAAAGAGCAAAGGTCTTTTTCTCCATGTGTTATGAACCGTGTGCAAACTTCATACGAAGGACAGCGATGAGACATATTCCGCTATGGAAGTCATGATTCCATTTGTAGGATCGTTGCTGTCGCTATGAAAATGGATATTGTGGGCCTCCCAGGTGGTCTAGTGGTCACAACGTTAGATGCTTCCCACTAGCGGGAATGCCACTAGGGGGCGGCGGTTGCTGTCCGCCCCAGGGAGGGGGGAGGGAAGCCGATGCAGGCCCGCTGCGTATAGGAGTGGCCCTGTGGGTATTACGGAGTCGCGGTGACGGCTTGGCGGGTTCCGGCTCGGAGGAGGCGGGGCCCAGCAACATGTCACTGCCGGTGTCAGGACTTCGGCATGGATAATTGATGTGAAAAATTAGGGTACAATTGGATACTAAAAATGAAGAGAAAAACAGGGAGAAAAACAGCAGAAAGAAAAAGTCGAAAAAAAGAAAAGAAAATGGATATTGTGTGATTGATGCAAGTGCTCGTTACAATGCAATCCCCCCCCCCAAAAGAGTACATTTTGGATATTCTCTTAACTTGCAAACAAAAAACGCTTGTATTTTATCGTGAGTCAAAGTTAAGGCCAATTATCACACTGATGCCATTGGTGGGGACGAAGTGCAACAGCCTTCCCTCGTGGCAAAACAAGACGGGGAGGACACTGTGTCGTAGAAGGAACCATCTTTTGTATGAGATGGTGCAGCGATGGCCCTGATTCGTGCTCATTGACCGTTCATGTCCATCCTGTATGCTTGTCCATGTGAGTGCAGTGGGCACCTCAATTCAATTCAGTTCAGTAGAACTTTATTTATGTCACATGGGCCAATTTAAAGAGCAAAGACATAATGTTGATGCAAAAACATAAACAGAAACACAGCAAGACAGCATTCAGTAGCAGACATACACATACACATACATACATACACATACATACATACATACATACATACATACATACATACATACATACATACATACATACACACATACATACATACACATACATACATACATACACATACATACATACATACATACATACATACATACATACATACATACATACATACATACACACACACACATACATACACACACACATACATACATACATACATACATACATACATACATACATACATACATACATACACACACACATACATACATACATACATACATACACACATACATACATACATACATACATACATACATACATACATACATACACATACATACATACATACACATACATACATACATACATACATACACATACATACATACATACATACACACATACACATACATACATACATACATACATACACATACATACATACATACATACATACATACATACATACATACATACATACATACATACATACATACATACACATACATACATACATACACACATACACATACATACATACATACATACATACATACACATACATACATACATACATACACACATACACATACATACATACATACACACACATACATACATACATACACATACACATACATACATACATACATACATACATACATACATACATACACATACACATACATACATACATACATACACATACATACATACATACATACATACATACATACATACATACACATACATACATACATACATACATACATACATACATACATACACATACATACATACATACACATACATACATACATACATACATACACATACATACATACATACATACACACATACACATACATACATACATACATACAGTGGGTTCGGAAAGTATTCAGACCCCCTTACATTTTTCACTCTTTGTCATATTGCAGCCATTTGCTAAAATCAATTAATTTCATTTTTTTCCTCGTTCATGCACACACAGCACCCAATATTGTCAGAAAAACATAGACTTGTAGAAATTTTTGCAGATTTATTACAAAATAAACACTGAAATATCACATGGCCATAAGTATTCAGACCCTTTGCTGTGACACTTGTATATTTAACTCAGGTGCTGTCCAATTCTTCTGATCATCCTTGAGATGGGCCTACACCTTCATTGGAGTCCAGCTGTGCTTAATTATATTGATTGGACTTGATTTGGAAAGGCACACACCTGTCTATGTAAGGTCCCACAGTTGACAGTGCATGTCAGAGTAAAAACCAAGCCATGAAGTCCTAGGAACTCTCCATAGACCTCCGAGATAGAATTGTGTTGAGGCATAGATCTGGGGAAGGGTATAAAAACATTGCTAAAGCATTGAAAGCACCCAGGAGAACAGTGGGCTCCATCATTGTGAAATGGAATAAGTTTGAAACCACCACAACTCTTCTTAGAGCTGGCCGTCTGGCCAAACTAAGTAACCGGGCAAGAAGGGACATGGTCAGGGAGGTGACCAAGAACCCAATGGCCACTC